>VWZL01001849.1:7206-47803 GCA_013396915.1 Stercorarius parasiticus
GCTTGGGTGAGTCCGTGTCTCCTACCGTGCCCTAGGTGGTCACTTGTGGGGGGCGGGGGGATGACCATGGTGTGGGGATGGCCTGACCCCTGTCCCTCTCCCGGCAGTGATCAACGACGGGAAGCATGGCGCCCAGTCCGTCTACCACCTGCACCTCCATGTGCTGGGGGGGCGGCAGATGGGCTGGCCCCCCGGCTGAGCACGCCCTGCCCACTGCCCCCCAATAAAGCATCTCCTTGGCCGTGGCTTCGGTAGCTCTCTGTCAGAGTGGCCCTCCTGGGAGTGGCCGACCTAGGACAGCAGTGGCTTTGGGTGTCACAGCAGCAGGGACCCAGCAGCAGGACTCAGGGTAGGGATGAAGGTGGGACTTGGTGCCCCACTTCTTGGAGGGAAAGGGGTCCCCCCATCTCTCTGCCCACACTGGAGATGCTTTGGAACCCCCAGTTGGAGCAAGTGGGTGCTTTTTGGAGGGGTGCCAAGGTCCCACAGGGAAAAAGGCCCATTCTGGTGCCGGGCAGGAGGGAGCAGGCTGGGTGCCACAAGGGTGTCCCCAAGCTGGGGAACATCCAAGGGGTGCCAGGAGTACCCTGTGCCATGGGCAGCCCACCCAGCCCCATTGCCATGCGCCTGTGGCCCCTGCAAACACTCCCGTGTTGCTGCCAGAGCCCCATACCGAGCACCAATGCTTTTCTGCCTTGAAAAATCGAGCTAATTGCACATTTACGCCTCCCCCACCACAGAGACCCTCGCTGGGATCTCCCCGGTGGGTCACAGCCACGAGCTAAGGGCAGTGCCGGAGGGGCTGCGTGGCGGGGGTGCTGCCCCCTCCACCACCACCTACCATCATAGCCCTGTACCACCGCACACTATGCTCACCGTGTCACCTGTGCCTGCACTGCAGAGCAAACCTCACTGCACCGCACACCCCAGACCCTCTGCATGTGTACTGCCGTGCAAAACCCACCGCACCGCACGCCCTGGACCCCATTGCGTGTGCATCTCTGTGCCGAATGCATTGCTCAGCACGCCCCCAGAGCCCCCCCCAGCTTTGTGTGCGCTGCCGTGCAAAACACATTGCTCTGAACACCCCATACCCCCCTGCACCTGCACGGATGCGCAAAACTCACTCCACCTCACACCCCAGGCCCCCCCTCTGTGTGCACCGCTGCTAAACAAATTGCTTTGCACCCCCCAGGCCCTCTATGCACACACCACTGTGCAAAACACATTGCACTGCACACCCCAGCCCCCCCTGCACTGGCGTGCAGAACTCACTGCACTGCACACCCCAAACCCCCTGTGTGTGCCCCTGTGTGCTAAATATGTTGCTTAGTACGCCTCCAGACACCGCCCCCCCGCTGTCGCACTCAGCGCTGTGCAAAATGGTGTTGCACGCACCGGACCCCCAGTGCCTGCCCTGCGCTGCGCACCCCGCACCATGCATGTGTGTGGTGCAGGTACCACTGTGCGGAACATGCTGTGCTACACACACCCCCTCCTCACACACGCAAAACACATGCAGCAGCGCTCACACACGTGTGTTCACACGTGTTGACCGCAGGCAGGTGGCCATGTCCACCCCGAGTGGGGTGCGCACAGGCTGGAGGGGGGGGCGGGCTCGCCTGCGTGCAGGCTGCTATCACCCCTGCACTCCCTGCCCCGTGCCTCCTGCTCCGCCGTGGCTATATTTAGCGGTGGGGGCCGGTGCTGGCGCGGCACAGGGCCCACCTGGCACCGCCGTCAGGGACGCCTGGGCCCCCGCCAGCCGTGCAGGGGACCGCAGCCCGCCGGGGAGAATGGCCGCTCTGTTCAGCCTCCGGCTCGGTGGCGCTGGCGGTGGGGGCCACCCCCCACACCCCACCCCCTGGGAGCAGCGTGGGGCGGTGGCAGAGCCCTGTTGCTTCCCCGCCTCCATTCCCGCATGGGGAATGTTTTCGGGGCGCAAATGAACCTTAAAATTGTTGGATGTAAGACCTGCTCGAGCCTCGGCACCGGCTGGGGTCACTCTTGGACATGGGACACCCCCACCTCAGGGCTTGGGACCCCTCCTGGCTGGGGATCCCCAAGGGAGTGAGGATCCCAAAGGGGGTCCCTGGGGAGGTGGGGACTCCGAGTAGGGAACCCCAGTGCATTATCCCCCAGGGCTCGCCCGGAGCAGTCCCCCAGGGATGCTGTGCTGGGCGGAGGGCGAGTGCTGGCACGCGAGGTCAGGGGACAGACGCCTGCCATCGCGTCTCCTCCTGCGCCTGGTTTATTTTGTTAGTCCCCCAGCAGTCCTGCGGCAGCACAGCGGTCACGGCCCCGTGGGGCTGGGACGGGGAGGGGGGGGCCCAGGGCTGTTTTCGTTCTTCAGCCGAAGACTATCACAAATGACGCAAGTTCCCAAAAGAGCCGGGCAGGGGGGCGGCGGGGGATGTGTCAGCCGGAGAGAGGCGGCCAGATGTGCTCCAGCAACTCCAGGGCTGCTGCCCCGTGGTGATGCTGCCAGGATGCAGCAGCCCAACAGCGATGCCCTATATGCCACCCCAGAGTGGTTTGCCCCACGGTGAGGGCACACCCCCAGGGTCCCTGTCCCACACTGTACTGCAGTACCTTTATTGTCCCTTCCGTGTCCCCCAGGCACCCATGCTGCCTGGACAAGCTTTTATCTGCAATACNCCTGGGCCCAGGGACGAGCGTGGGGACACAACCAGCATCGTGCACCCCCAGCACCCTCCCAGCGAGCACCCAGCCCTCGGGGCACCCTGGCACCCACCTCCAGAGGCAGCAGTGGTGTTGCAGCCCCCAGTTTGCGGGGGGGGCGGGGGGCGGGGCTTTGCTGAGCCTGAGCTGCGGAGCGCGTCTCTCCCTCCTCCCCGCAGCTGCGCGGCAGATGGGCTCGGAGAAGCCCCGGCTTGGCACAGGGCCGAGCACCCGGAGGGAGGAGCAGTCCCCGCTGGGGGCCCCGGCCGGCCGAGGCCAGAGGGGCCGGGCACATCCCCGGCCAGGAAAAACAAGAGGCCCCGACGGTGCACACCGCAGAGCACTGGAATAACAGCCCTCGCGCTGGAGCCCGCCGTGTGCTATCAAAGGGCCCTTCTTCTGCTCGGCCTTCGCGGGGATGGGGGGCCGAGGGGCCCGGGGAGGGCTGGCGGCGAGGGGAGCTGCTCCACGCCTGCGGGGCACCGGCTGCGCCCAGCCAGGCGCCGGGCCTGTCCCACCGTGGGTCCCTGGGGCAGGCGGGCGCCAGGCCTAAACGGCGAGGGCTGTCACTTGGGTGGAGGCATAGGGAGCAGCGCGTCCCCAGGGCAGGGTGCGTCCCTCCCTCCCGCTCCCCCAGCGGGGCCCAGCCGTGCCTACTGGGGTGCCCACCCCCAGAGCCTCTGGGGCCACCCCTGCCCTGGGGACAAGGCACGAGGGCTGGGGGACACGGACCGGCGGGGGTGGGTGATGCCCACAGCGGGCGCGGCCATATCGTGCCCCCTGTTCCTGCCCCGACCACGCCCTCTTGCCCTGGCCACGCCCTCTTGCCTTTGCCGTGGCCGTGCCCCTTGCACCCACCATTCGCATCCTGCCCCTTGTCCCCGCCCCCCCGCCTGGGCCACGCCCCTTCCAGGCTCTCCGCCAATGGAGCGCGCGCACGCGCAGCCGGCGCCACCAATGAGCTTGCGGGCGGTGTTTACCGTCTCCATGGNTGGGGGCAGGGCCTGGGGAGCGTTATGGGGACAGTGGGGCATTAGGAGATGGGGGGATCGAGAGCACAACATGGGAGTAGCACCTGGGGAGGAGGTGGGGTGCAGAGCCCAGGTAGAGGGTGCTGGGGGGTGCAGAGCCCCGCGAGGGGGCACAGTGGTGGTGGGAGCACTGGGGGGCAGAGCCTGGGCTGGGGACACAGGGAGGATGTTGCTNCATCCAGAGTCCCCAATGTCAGGGTCCTGCTTACACTGGTGGGGGCTGGGAACATGGTGGGCAAGGCAGGGGCTGAAGGATATGCCCCACCGCCTTCCCTCAGGGACTGTCCCCACCTGCAGGGTGGCTCTGACAGGCCATGTGCCTCCTGTCTGCCCTGGAAAGAGGCCACCACGTGTGGTCGGATTCCAGAGTGATGTCCTCCTGCCTGAGGTGCCCACGGAGAAGCACCCATGCCAGATAGAGACACTGATGGCCACAACCGAGATGCCCCGGGAGATGTCAGCCATGGATGAGGTGCCCCAGGAGATGCTGTTGGCCACAGCTGAGCTGACCGCCGAGGCCCTGCCAGCTGTGCCCAGTGTGGTGCCACCCGCCGAGGCTGGGAAGGATCCCTGCGGGGACAAGCTGCCACCCTGCCCTGAGAAGTCGGGGACTTGCCCTGGCAAGGAGCCTCCCGTGGCGGTGCCAGTGCTGCCTACCTCCCTGCAGACGCCAGCAGAGCAGCCCCGCTGGTTGGTGCCCCGGGGGACCTGCTTGATCCACAACTGGCAGGAGGAGGTAACGACCCACCACTGTCCGGGGGGCCACAGGGGGAAATGCCCCTGAAAACCTACCCCACCACGTCCCACATGCTGATCCCATGAAGCCCCCTGCTCCTGGGAAGCCCCCTCTCTAAAAATAGCCACCCTTGGCCGAGCTGGAGCTCCCTGGACGACCTTGAGCCCAGCGAGATGGAAAGGGGATGAAATTGAATAGCACAAAAGGCATGGGCCAGCACATGGGGAGCGATGGTGAGGCTTTGGGAGGAGACAGGGGACCTCGCTGCTGGGGCGGTGGGAGCTGGGTGTCACAGCCCGTCACAGGGATGCGGGGACACCTGTTTGGGTGAGCCAGGATGGGGGGGGCACATGGGCCAAGCCATGCCACAGCCTGGGGACCCCACCTCCCAACCCTGCCCAGAGCCCCGTGGTACTACCAAAAAGCCTAAAAGCTGTGAGTGGGCATGGAGCACCGCAGGGTGGGCTCCTGCCTCCTTCCCGCAACACCCACCGTCTGTCCCCAGAGAGCCACAAACCATCTGGACACCATGCCAGGGCAGGAGCTGGGCAGTGAGGGCTTCACCCACCACCACGGCCACCATGGGCTGCTGGTCAACCAGCTCCTCTCCGGCCCCACCAACAGCACCACCACAAAGGACACCTACCGCCCACCGCACAGGGTCCTGCTGCTGGGGCGAGGTGAGGCTGTGCCACCAGCCCCCCCTTAAGCCGTGTGCTCCCCAAAAAGGCAGCGAGGGGATCTTAGCTGGGGGCCTGATGGCACCTTCTCCCCCACAGGGCAGCGGAAGGCCACGCTGGAGTCCATGCTCTACCAGAAATACAGGCAAGCTTGTGCCCCTGCGTGCCACCCATCCCTGGAGCCACATCCCCGAGGAGGGGACCCTACTGTGGGTGCCTGCCCGGGGTAGGGGGGACCCCAGAGCTGAGATGTGTAGGGTCTGCTCTGCCGGCAGGGAGGAGATGCTGGAGAAGATCTGTCCCCCCCGGAAGCCCATGGAGTCAGTCTCCACCACACATCGTGACTACTGCGGCGGGGGCTGCCAGTTCATGCCACTGACCACCACCCAGGTACAGGCAGGGGACGGCCCCTCAACCCAGCTTGCAGCAACCCTCGCAGAGCCCACAAGGCTCCTGTGTCCCTCCCAGACATGCCGTCCCCCCGGCTCACTGTCACATTGCTTTCACCTGCAGCCCCATAACTACTGCACGGAGCAGCCCTGCAGCTTCTGGCTGGAGCAAGCCCACAGATTGCCCGTAAGCCCACCGGCACCCTGCCCTGATGGCACTGGGGGGACTCAGCTGCTGACAGGGACCTCTCTGCTTCCCTCCCCTCCAGGGTGTCACCAGCATCTGCAGCGGGGACAGTCCCTTTCGGAGGAACGCAGCCTTCTCCACCCCCATCACCGAGTCCCTGGAGCAGCCCCTGCCCTGCACCCCCCCGAGCAGCCGGCTCCAGCCCCACAAGCAATAAAGAGCAGGGCAGATGTGGTCCCAGCATCCTTGCCGCCCCAGGGTTGTCCTCAGGCTGGGTTTTGGAGGGGGAGCACAATGTCCCTGGCATCCTGACGACCCCCGTGGGGCCATGCAGCATAGGCGTGGGGACACCCTCCAGCCACTCTGCGAGTCACTGCTTCCCCAAAACATGCTATGGCCCCAAGCTTCCCTCCTTGGGCATGGAGGGAGAGCCCGGCACGGCACCGTCCCCTGGGACATGCCCTCTCCCGGCACCAGCAACGGGTGGCAGGTGGCCCCCATCCCTGTTCCCCAGTCCCCAGGCACAGGTGGGTTCCAGTAAGAGGCGTCTGCAGCATGGCCAGAGCATGAGCTCAGAGGAACGCACTGCAGCCCTCACGCCAAAGCAAACCCTGCCGCAGCGGCCCTGCCTTCCCAGCACCGCCCTGAGCCCTCGCCAGCTGCTGCTGCAGTCGCCCTGCACCGTGCCTGGACCCCCACCCCACACCGCAGCTGGACCCCTGGGGTACAATGCCCTGGGATGCTACAGGCAGACGTCCCCAGCTCAAGCTGAGCTCGATGTTGGGCCCCCCTCCAACCTCCCACCCCGCTTGGTGCTCTGGGGCAGAGCGAAGCAGAGGTCAGGGGACGGAGGGATTTGGGGAAGTTTGTATTTCAAACAAAATAGTTTGCAGCGACTCCTATATTTACACCTGGGGAAGGGGGGTTATTTACATGACCCAGTGGGGCTATATACAGGGGAGGGGGGGAGCCGCAGCGTTGAAGCCAGCCCTGGCCAAGGGGTCAGTCCCGGCAGGAGCCCCCATTTCCCTGCCCTGGGGAGGGGGTGACATGGGCACAACTTCTGCTGGGCAGGCCAGGTACTGAAAAGAGACGGCAAAGTGCCCTGCGGGGCAGCCAGGCCCCGGGAGTGGCTCAGAGCCAGCTGAGCCAGGAGGGAGAGAGCAGGGGCGGCCGGACCCCAGAGGGTGGGGGGGATATGGGGTCCCCCCCGGGCTGGATCAGGGCTGGTTTCCCCCCTCCAGCAGAGGCTGCAGGGGGAGGTGGGCTTTGCTGGTGCCGATGGAGGGGGACAGGTGGTGCTGTGGCCACTGGCCCCCCGTGCCCGTGCCCTGCTGAAGCAGGAGGGCTGTGGTGGTGGTGGAGGACTGCAGTGATGGGGGGGGTGCCGGTGCATCCCGGGGGTTCAGGCACCGGGAATTGTTGGTGGGCCCATCAAGGCTGGGGGCTCTGCCACTGCTCAGATGACTTTGGGGTCTTTCCTTTCGCCCAGCAGCCAGTACGTCCGCATCTTCCCCTTGCCCTGGGGGTGGAAGGGGGCAGTGAGATCCTCCCTGCCCCTGGTGCTGCTTCTTGGCTGCCATCGCCAGCACCGAGGCGGACAAGGGATTCCAGCCCCGACCCACCCACCCCCCGCATGCCCCTGCAGTAGGAAGGACTGGCACTCCACGGGGGTCCCCGTGCCCTCACCTTCATTTCCACATCCCCACGCAGCTCCAGCTCAAAGCAGCCAAACTCATCCAGGACTTCTTTCGTGGTGGACGAGACATGGATCTTCAGGGCTGGGTGTCACAGAGGGGCAAAAGGGACATGGCTGGGTTTGGAAGCAGGGCACAACCCATGGCACCGGACCCCAGCTGCCAGCCCCATGGCTCACCCTGGCCGTTGGACTCCATGCGGGATGCTGTGTTCACCGTGTCCCCGAACAGGCAGTACCGCGGCATCTTCAGACCCACGACTCCAGCGCACACAGGACCTGCAGGCACAGAGAAGCCCGGGGCTGCTGTAGGGCGGGCAGGGGAGCATCCCCGAGCCGCAGTGCCGGGGGCTCACCCGTGTGTATGCCGATCCGCAGGCGCAGCTGGTCGTTGGGCCGGTGACGGATCTTGAAGGTTTTGACGGCCTCGAGCAGGGCTAGGGCCATGCGGACGATCTCGCGGGCGTGCAGCTTCCCATTGCGCACCGGCAGCCCCGACACCACCATGTAGGCATCCCCAATGGTCTCCACCTGCAGGGTCAGGGGGAGCAGGTACATCCCCGGATTCTTGCTGCCCACCTCACTTTGGGGGGCTGCGCTTGCTCCCAGCCCCCTCCCCTCACCTTGTAGACGTCAAAGTTGTCGATGATGGCATCAAAGCAAGTGTAGAGATCATTCAGCAGCGTCACGACCTGGATGTAGCAAGGGTGCGTCTGGGGCTGGGAACAGGCATGTCCCCCCCAGCCCCAGGGATGGTACCGCCAGGATATAACCCCCCCTACCAGCCCCGCAGGGGGCTGCCTCCCAAGCCCTGCTCTCACCTGCATGGGGGTGCTCTCTGCTGAGAGGGCAGTGAAGCCCACGATGTCGCTGAAGTAGATGGTGACGCTGTCGAAAGCCTCAGCCCTCACCGTCTCCCCACGCTTCAGCTGCTCTGCCACGGAGCTGGTGAGGACAGGGGGGATGGCGGTGGGCTCCCACCCCAAATCTCATCCCCCCCTGTGTCCCTTACCCTATACCAGCACGGAGAGCCGGCAACGGACCCCATGCTTGCACGGCAGCGGGTGCATGCTGACCCTGCGCCAACCCCCAGACCCACACGCTCCCGCCTCTCCCCCTCTCACTGGGGTAGGATCTGGTAGAGGAGGTTCTCTGCCTTGCGCTTCTCCTCCAGGTAGGCTTGGGTTCGCTCCTCCACCAGCTCCTCCAGGTTGTTGGCGTACTGCTCCATGCGCGACAGCAGGTTGTCCAGGATGCTGGTGCTGCCCTCCCTGCCAGGGTGCAGGCAGCTGGCACGGCAGGAAGAGGTGCCCCCACAACCACCACCCCCATGGTTGTCCCCGCTCCCGCCCAGAGCCACCTTCCTCGCTCGCCAGCCACCCACTTGTTGAATCGACGGATGAAGATCTTGATCTGGCTGAAGTCGGGGCGCTCAGCTGGCTCCTGCGCCCAGCAGCGCTCCATCAGCACTGCCAGCTCCTCGCTGTGCACCCCGATGTCGATGGAGGGGCGGAAGAAGGGCTTCTGGCTGTTACGCACCTTCTGCACAATCTCTGCCAGGGGGTGGCCGATGGTGAGCACCGGACCTCCCCGGCAGGGATGGGACCACCCCACACCTGCCCCTGACCCTCACCTTTGGGGCTCAGGTCCATGCCCTCAATGTAGAAGGGGCCGTTGCGCAGGGCAACCTCCTGCACGATGATACCAAAGCTGTAGACATCAGCTTTCTGCATGCCCGGGGTGGGCAGGCACCCCTTCTGCAGCAGCTCCGGGGCTGTCCATAGCTTCTCTGGTGGGACACGGCCATGGGGTGGTGAGGTAGGGCCACTCCATCCCCCTGGTCCCCTGTTCCCTGGCAGTGGGCACTCACTGGCATAGAGGGCATGCGTGTCCTCGCCATCGCAGGGCGAGCGGAAGCTGGCCAACCCATAGTCAGTGATCTTCAGCACGAAGCGGCTGTCCACCACGCAGTTGGATGACTTGAGGCTGCCATGGTGGCCAATGATGCTGTTGTGCAGGAAGGCCATTCCCTGAGAGACAGACATGGTGAAGCTGGTATCCCTCAGGGACACCCCCTCCCCTGACCCTCTCGGCCCTCATTTAGGTACCTTGACGATGTCATTGATGAGGGAGTAGCGAAACATCCAGTCCAGGTTGATGCTCTCATTCTCCAGGACATCCTGGTGCAGCACATTGAGTGGACCCCACCAAGCACCCAGGGAATGGTGGCACCAGCACCAGCCTCACCGAGCACCCAGCTGTAGGAGGCTCCATGGCACCCACCCCCTCTCCCATACTGGTCTCTCACACCTGGTTGGGCAGCTCTGCCGTGAGTCATGCGGCTTGGGTGGCCACCAGCATCTACAGCCCTGTCCTCAACACCCAGCCCAGCCGGGTCACCTGGTGTGTCTGAATGTCACCCATGGTGCCCCCCAATCCCCCCTACCTGCAGGCTGCCCCGTGGGCAGTACTCGGTGACAATGCAGATGTTGGGGGGGTCAATGCACGCGCCGATGAAGCGGGTCAGGTGGTTGAACTGAATGTCCCGCATCTGGAGGTGGAAGCAGAGCCCACATGGCGCTGAGGTCGCGGGAGATGCTGCTGCTCCCACCAGCCCCCTCCACTGCCACGACTGGCCCCTGCACTCCCAGGCAGAGGTGCCCACCCCAGCTCAGACCCCAAACATACATGTTTCAGCTCGAAGAGCACCTGCCGTGTAAGCTCGATGCGCTTCTTGTTGATGTGCTTGATGGCGACCACGTTGCCCTGGGGTGCCAGGGAGGGGGAAGAGGTCAGCGCCCACCGGGCAGATTTGGGGAGGGGAAGAAGGTGACAGCATCCCGCGGGGGTAGGGGTGCAGCCAAGGGGGAGCACCCCAATAAGGCTGGGGGCTTCAGGGGGAGGACTCAGCTCCCCACCTGCCGCACTGACCTTGAAGTGGCCGGTGTTGGCAAAGATCTGGTACTTGCCATGGGTGGTCATCAGGGAACCGTAGCTGGAGCCGCGCTGGGGGGAAGAAGGGGTTCAGGGATGGGGACCCCAGAGCACCCAGTCACCAATGGAGCAGGGCAGGGGCAGCCTGGGGTGTGCAGGGGACGGTGCAGGATGAGCTCTGAAGGATCAGCACAAGCTCTCTATGCTCTGTAGGGAGTGTGAAGCCTATAGGGTGAGTATGGTGTGCTGCAGGGAAGGTAGGAGGGTGTAGGGGATGGATAAGGTGTGTCTGTGTGGATGGAGGCCCACGTAGGAGCTTGATGAGGAATGGTGCTCTGTAGGGAATTTGGGGCTGTGTAGGGCATAGGTCAAGCGTGGCTCTGCAGGGGATAGAGGGTCATTCAGGGGATGGAAGAACTGTGGCTCTACAGGGCATGGAGAGCTACGGAGGGAGGGAGGGCTGCATAGCAGATGGATGCAATGGGTCTGTGGCTCTACAGGGGATGGATGCAATGGGGCTGTGGCTCTGTAGGTGATGGAGGGCTATTTAGGGGATCAACAAGGGAGGACTGTGGTGCAGGGAGGAGGGCGGCGCAGGGCCAGGGGCAGGAGGTGGGTGGTGCCCCAGGGCCGGCAGCTCTCACCAGGGACAGGGTGAGCCGGCTGCCCGCTGCCTTGTGGTAGCGCTCGGGGCTACCAAACTGCAGCTCGTCCCAGCGGATCCTCCAGAGCATGCTGGCAAGCTCCTTCTCCAGCATCAGCTTCCTGGGGGGTACATTGGGGTCAGGCCTCCATACCCCTCCACCCTGCCAGCCCTCCATCATGCTGAGGGGTGCCTGGTGCCCAGGCAGAGGCTACCCCAGCCCCAACCAACCTGAAGATGAGGAAGCTGGAGACGCCAAACATGACGAAGGTGAGGCCGGTGCCCAAAGCCACGATGGCCAGCATGGAGAGGGGGGCTGCAGGCAGGAGGGGGTGTCAGCGTGGCCTGGCTGGCCACAGGTACCAGGTTCCCATGCACCCACAGGGAAGGCTGCTGGGGACCGAGGGACATGGGTTCCCAGTACACCCACTTTTATCGCAGGAGGGATCATCCACGTCGAAGACACAGGGTGGGTTGTCCAAGGGGGGTGCCCCTTTCACCCAGGGGATGGGTCGTCCCAGCCAGTGGATCTGCTTCTCCACACCAGAGTAGTGTCCCACCACCTACGGCAGAGAGAACTGAGCCCCCCCCCGCCCCCAACCCACAGCATCCCATTCCCCAGTCCCAGATGCCAGCAGGATCCCAGTGCCGGCCCCCACCTCGTACTGCCCACTCTCGGGGTCGCCCATGGCCCACAGGTTGAAGTCAGTGTCTCGGTCATTGTTGCTATCCATGCTCACCAGCCCCGTCACCCCTGCGGGAGAAAAGAGACCCAAGTGGGATGGGGACCAGGTCCCACCCGCCCCATGGCACCCCCATCCTGGCCACCCCTTATCCTGGCCACCACCTTATCCTTACCCTGGAATTTGCGGTCCCGCATCTTCTCGATGATGTGGGTGGCGTTTTTCTTGGAGCCGCCCTCACGCAGGGTCTCGTTCAGCACCATGGCATACAGCAGCATCCCGTCATAGAAACACCCTGCCACCAGGTTCATCTGCCCAGGGGTGGCACCTCAGTGCACCTGTGGCCTCATGCACGGGGGCATCCCAGCCACAAGACCCCCTTAGTGGGGCCACACACCCACCCACAGACCCACAACCCCTCACCGGAGCCATGCACCCACCCTGTGGGAATGGCACTGCTCGTGGCTGTTGTCAACAGGGATGGTCTCTCTGGCATTGCCCCTAGCTGTGTCCCACCATCTGCACCCTGGTAAGCTGCCACAGCCCCGCGGGGAGGGTCCCCACCACCCCATCACGCAGGGAGACCCACTCACCAGGGAGTAGTTGAGCTGCACTCCGAATTTCTGCTTAGCTCGCAGGATGAGCTGGGTTTGGAATTGCTGGTACTCGGGGTTTTGGGGCTCATAGTAGGTGATCACCAGCACCATCTGCAACCAAGCACAGTACTTTGCTTCGCACACCGGGGCCTGGCTGGGGAGGTCCCCATCCCCATCCCCAGGCAGATGGGCACAGCTCACCTGAAAAGCCTCGCGCAGCCCTGAGTCCTGGCCTGGGCTCTGCTGCCAGGGCTTGAAGGGGTCACGGGCAGAGTCGCCCCGCAGGCTCTCCCCGAAGACGTCCAGGTAGAAGAAGACATAGTCGCCGTTCGTGAGGTTCTCCCGCTGAGCCAGCTGCATGATCTGCCGCAGCATCTCGGGCGGCCCGCAGAGATACACCACTGCCGGCGAGACACGGGGCATCACAGGGACGACGCCATCCCCACCCCGTGGCGCCCCGCTCAGGCGTGGGGTGGGATGCTTTCCCTTGGGGTGGTGGGGCACAGCAATGCCAGGGGCATGCTCAGTGTCAGTTGTGGGGAGGACGGGGCAGTGCTGGGCTCACCGCCTTCTCGTGCCACATGCCCCATGGCCAACAGAGTCTGCTCAGCCCCACCACCCTCGCTGGCCCTCACCCACTCTTGCCCCATCAGCCACCTTGAGCTGAAAGGGGAAAGGAGAACAGGGGAACCCTTGCTCCAAAATATGAGGCAGGCACCCCACACACAGACCCCATGGACCCCGCTCCAGCAAAAGCCACCCAGGGGATGCCACCCCTGGCATCAGCTCCCCGGCTGCTCCCTGCTGGCCTCAGCCAGGCGACCGGGAGGGACAGGGGAGGCGTCAGGGCCATAAGCCGGAGGCCCCTGGGGAACGAACAAACCCATGTTTGGGTTCGCGGCCGGCCGGCCGGCCATGCGGCAGGAATGTGCAGGTTCCCGGATTCCAGCACCTTCGGCGGCCACCGGCGCTAATTGGAAACAGAGCATCTCGCTGGTGCGACCCACAGAGCAAGGGGGTGCCCGGGACACGGCCGGCTGCCCCACGTGCCCCCCCTCCACTGCCGGCGGCTCAGCCAGCCCCCATGGGATGCCCACCCGGCTGCTGCACAGGGGCGGCGTGGGGCTGGCACAAGGCAACACGGGCCAAGGGGACAGGCGCANTGAGCAACGGAGGAGTCGGCGGCAGCGGTGGAGGAATGTCACGCTCGGGCACCGGCCCCAGCGCGCAGACCTTCTGCATGGGGCCCGGCGCCTGTCTGGATCTGAAGCGCAGGGAGGGCTGGATGGGGACAGCAAGGAAGCCCCATGCCCCAGGACTGGGGTCCCTGCTCCCTGGGACTGGGGTCCCTGCTGCTGGCAGGCACCCGGCCACACAGACAGCCGGAGTGGTGGGGGGGTCATTTGCAGGGCCAGCGAGGGAGCCCACGGGTGGGAGAAGAAACCCAGCACATCCACGCTGGGCACGGGAAACCCGCAGCAACACGGAGAGCTGCTCCTGGGCACCGGGGAGAGGGAAGCCGCCACAGCATGGGCTGTGCATGAGCAAAAGCCCATTTCAGGGGCAGAAATGGTTTCCCTGAGAGTGCTGCAATACCTCAAATAAACACTTTCTGCTTCCCCACTTCGCTAGTCCCACACCCAGAAATGTGCAGCCCCCGAATTTCTCATCCAGGATCGGCGGCCCAGCATCTCCCCCAGCACATGGAGGCTGAGGGTCTCCCCACGGGGGTGCAGCGTGTGGGTCCCTCCCCATCCCATCCCATCGCAGGCGCCAGGAAAAGGCCGCCCGCGGCACCGCGCAGGCTGGGGAGCCACAACAGCTGGTGGCAGATGGCGGGACACCCCAGGCAGACGGCCCCCGCAGTGGCGGCGGCAAAAGCCTGGGCTGGTCAAAGGCCACCGAGCAAGGGGATTGATGGCGCCTGGACGGCTCCCCAGGGACAGGTTGCAGGAGCCATGCAGAAGGGAAGGGTCAACCCTCGGGGCTCTCCACCACGCTGGCAGCTGCCTCCAGCTGGCAGCCGCCTGCCCGGCACCCCTTCCCCCTCACATCCCTCCCCTCCCCGGGGGTCAATCAATGGCCAAAGGCATCCTCAGCATCACTGAGGACAAGGGGAATGGGGTCCTGCAAGGCTGGGGGGCACAGAGCCCCCAGGCATTTGGTTAGGGGGTGTCCATGATGCAGGAAGCAGAGAGCGCAGTCCCAGGGGACAGGCAGGACCCTGAGCGTGCCAAATGGGATGGCAGGATACTGCCTCACCCCTGCATGATGGATAATAGCCCTAAAGTGAGGGCGAATCCTGGTTTCAGGCAGCCAGTCCCTGCAAATCCCGGTTCCGAGCAGCCCCACCAGCACAGGGCACTGCAGCGCAGAGACCCTCAGCCCAGCCAAGCCACCGTCCCACAGCCGGGGGGATTGCAGGGCAATGCACTCCCCTCCCGGCAGCAGCACCCGGCATCTCCCCAGGCAGGGGACCTGGGCTTTGCAGGCAGATGCTCCGGTAATTCCCTCAACCACAGCTCTAATTATATCAGCGCTTTTGCAAGTGGCAGGAGAGACGTGGGCCCCTGCACGTCACCCAGGCACCAGTGAGAGGGACAGTGGGAAGTGTGAGGCAGCCGCACACGGGACAGGGCAATGCACCCATATCCCCCCATGCCTGCTCTTTAGAGCCACGAACGTCAGAGATCGGCAGCTTTGGGGCACACAGTGGGGCAGGGAAGCATCCTTCCCCGGTTTACCAAACTCCTGCCCGCAGCCTGGGAGGAGGAAGGTGACCCCAAGAGGGATGACATGCGGTGTCATTGCAGGGCATGGAGATGGATGTGGCTGCACCCAAAGCTCCGGCTTCCCTCCCCATGTCATACCATGCAGGTGTGGGCATTCCTGGGACAGCTTTGCAGGATCCCCACTCCCTGCTCCACACCTCCAGGTTAGGAGGGCACCTAACATCAGCATCACCGCCCTGAGCACCCATCCCTGTGAGGACAAGCGCTCAGCCCCAGACCCTGCCCCCATCTCTGGGATGTGGCCAGAGGTGCCCAGGCCTTCCCTAGGGGCATCCGGGCTCAAAGGGCCCCCAGGTCTCTGCCCACGCCTGTCCTTCTTCCCTGGCAGCCATGACCCCCTGCCTGTACCAGGAGGGATTGATTCCCATCAGGGTGATTTACGGCACCAAGCCGGAAACGTTGATAGGAATCACTGACTTTAGCCTTTTTCCCTGCACGGTCCTTTGCCCCTCTCCCATGTGAGGATCCACACTCCACGGCTGGTGACGACGCACCAGGCAGCCTCCATCCCAGCCTTTTGATGAAGCAGACAAAAGGGGCAGCCACAAGCTGTTCAGCTCCCACAGCCCACCCTGGGATGCCCAGTCCCATGGACCCAGCCCCACCAGCCTCAGTCCCAGGGGAATCTGGTCCAGCACCCCAAAGCACCCTGGCCATGCTCCCCTAGCCTGGCCCTACACAGCCTCAGCCACATCTGCTGGCCCATCTGGCTCCACTCATCCCAGCTCGATGTCCTTCTTAATGACACAGCATCTCAGGATCCATTAAGAACCATCGCGGAGCGGCTGGCTCCGGGATCAATACACCCTGCTCATCAATAATGAAAGACCATCAGGCTGCCCTTGCTCTCCAGCTGCCTCCGTAGGCCCCTCCATTTCCTCCCGCTCCCGATATAGCCGCTCTCCTGGGGCGCTCGCAAGGCACCAAGTTGATTTATCCCTCCATCAGCAGGGTGGGGCCATCCCCAGCCCTGTCCCCAGGGCGCAGCGGGGACGGGCACAGCCCAGGGCACCCAGGTGCCAGGCTGGGGGGCTCTGCCCAAGCATGGCACAGCCGCACTGGCGTGTCGGCACCAGGCTGCTCTGGGCATGTAACCACAGCCGGCGCTGCCCTTCAGATGGCCACGTCCACACCGTCACCCGCAGCCTCTGAGGAGGGGGCTGGGTCCTGCTTGCCCCTGGGGATGCCCTGACCCTGCGAATGCAAGAGGGTAGGGTGGCCCCAGCACCCCCCACACCACACGTCCCACCGATGGGAGGGTCCGCCCTGGCTCTCCCCTGGCACAGGGTGACCGGGCAAGGGGACAGCGAAGGGGACCCTGTGACCTTCCAACGTGCCCTGGACCCCCCGACACTGGCACTGGGGTGGCCCAGGGGACCCAGGTCCTGCCTTGTCCCCTGTGTACCCACCTCCCCGTGCAGGTCCTGCTGCTCCCGCAGCCCCACTGCAACCAAATATGCCCACCCCTCACTGCGCCCTACGTACAACCTGCTTTGTCCACCCCTCCCCGTGTGCCCCTGGTCCCTTGTCATGCCCCACACGGGTCCCACTGCACCCCTTGCTGTGCCCCAAAGGGGTCCCACTGAGTCCTTGTCCCCTTGCCGTGCCCCACATGGGTCCCACTGTGTCCCTGGCCCCTTCATTGCACCCTACACAAGCCCCAGGATGTCCTCAGACCCTCACTGCACTCCACAAAGGTGCCACTGTGTCTTCGGCCCCTTGCTGTGCCCCACAAGGGTTCCACTGTGTCCTTGGCCCCTTGCTGTGCCCCACACATGTCCCACCACGCTCCTGGACCCTTGCTGTATCCTACATGGGTCCCATTGTGTCCCCATCCCCTTGCTGCGCCCCAGATGGGTCCCATCGCACCCCCAGCCCCTTGCTTACCCTACGTGTGCCCCGCTGCATCCCCATGCCCTCACTGTGCCCTAGACGGGTCCCACTGCACCCTCAACCCCAAGCTGTACCCTACGTGTGCTTCACAGCACCCCCCTCCCCTTCCTGCGCCCCAGACGGGTCCCACCGCACCCCCATCCCCTTGCCATACCCTCTGCATGCCCCCCTGCACCTCCCTCTTCTCGCTTTGCCCCACACGGGCTCCCCCACACCCCTNCCGCGCCGCCCCACGCACCGCGCCCGTTGGCCTTGATGAAGTGGACGGCGGTGTCGGGGCCGCCCTCGTCGGGGGAGTAGATGTGGTGGCGCACGGTGAGGTTGCTGCCGTCCTGCAGCTCCTGGTAGACACCCTCGACGGTGAAGTAGTAGGGCCGGTCGTCGGTCTTGCGGTCCACGTAGAGGAGGACGGCGCGGGCGCTCCAGTTGAAGTGGGCGTGGAGGTGGGAGACGAAGGCGCCCAGCTTCGGGGCCGAGGGCCCGGTACGCACCGTCGTGCTGTAGTGCTCCCGTTTGCGGCTGAAACCGGCCGCCACCGCCCCGCCGGTGATGAGCGGCAGCCGCCAGTGCGAGGCGAAGCGCCCCACGGAAGCCGCCGGGTAGACGCATCCCGGCCCGAAGAGGACGTCGGGGTCGTGGTAGAGCTTCAGGTCCACGGCGTTGAGCGGTGCCACGTACTCGGAGCAAGCGCCCTCCAGCTCCGAGCTCATGAACTCGACGCGCACCGAGAAGGGCCGCGGCAGCAGCGGCGGCTCCCCCCGCTCCAGCGCTTCCAGCGCCAGGCTCAGCGCCGGCCCCACGCGTGGCCAAGCCCACGCGTAGCTCACGTTGCGCTCCGGCAGCACCACCGCCACCGTCAAGTTGGCGACCGCCCCGTCGGAGGTCGCCGCTCGCCGTGTCGTCCCTCCTCCTCCTCCCGCCGCCGCCGCCNCCGGGCGGCACCGCCCCGGGACGGCCAGCGCCCTCTGCCGCCGCTCCCCGCCCAGCCGGACGGCACGGGGATAGGCGGCAGCGGGGTGGGGGAGTGTCCCCCGGGAGGGGGACGGGGAGGGCATGGGGAAGGGGAGTCCGGCTTCGTGGAATCACAGGGTAGTTTGGGTTGGAAGGGACCTTTTAAAGGTCATCTGGTCCAATCCTGTGCAATGAGCAGGCACATCTTCAACTAGGACCAGGTTGCTCAGAGCCCCCTCCAACCTGACCTTGAATGTTTCCAGGGACTGGGCACTTACCACCTCTCTGGGCAACCTGTGCCAAGGTTTCACAACCCTCATCGTAAAAAATTTCTTCCTTATCTCTAGTCTGAACCTACCCTCTTTTAGTTTAAAGCCATTACCCCTTCTCCTATTGGAACAGGTCCTGATAAAAAGTCTGTACCCATCTTTCTTATAACCCCCCTTGAAGTACGGAAAGGCCACAATAAGGTCTCCCCGGAGCCTTCTCTTCTCCGGGCTCAACAACCCCAACTCTCTCAGCCTGCCTTCACAGGAGAGGTGCTCCAGCCCTCGGATCATTTTCATGGCCCTCCTCTGGACGCACTCCAACAGGTCCATGTCCTTCTTGTGCTGAGGACTCCAGAGCTGGATGCAGTGCTCCAGGTTGAGAGCTGGGGTTGTTCAGAGTTCGCTGTTGTGACAGGACAAGGGGTAATGGTTCTAAGCTAATAGAGGGTAGGTTCAGACTAGATATAAGGAAGAAATATTTTACCATGAGGGTGGTGAAACACTGGCACAGGTTACCCAGCGAGGTGGTAAATGGCCCATCCCTGGAAACATTCAGGGTCAGGCTGAATGGAGCTCTGAGCAATCTGATATAGTTGAAGATGTCCCTGCTCATTGCAGGGGAGGAGTGGACTTTAAAGGTCCCTTCCAACCCAAACCATTCTATGATTCTATGATTCAGATGTCTCTCACACCCAGGTCATCCCCCCCCATTGGAGGGTGCAAGTGGCGTGATCTGGTGTCCCTGCTGCCGCTCCTGATCAACACATGGCCTGGAGGGCGCAGACAAGCGCGGGGGAGGTTGAGGGCAGGGGATGCTGGGGGGAGCTGGGGGCAGTGGGCATGTCACCACTGCAGGTTTTAAGTGTGGCACAGGCCTGTGAGGTGGTAGGGTAGGGAGGTGGGGGGCTGCGAGAGGTGCAGAGGGGCCAGGACCCAGCCCATGGAGCACAGCGGAGTGCTCTGGGGGCAAGGGGTGGCTATGGGGAAGGGAGCCTTACGCAATCCCCCCGGCACACCATGGGGCTGGGATAACCCAGGCAGAGCGGGGCTCCCTGGGGATTTGGGGAAGGACTCAAGGCGCTGCCAGTCCCGGGNGAGGGAGGGTGCAGGGGGGAGCCAGTGGCTAAACGGGGACCCCACAGGTCTTGCTGGTACCACTGGCCCTGCGAGGTCCTGCAGGGATCAGATGCATGAGGGATGCTGCCCTGAGTGGTGGTCAGGGGATCCCTGTCCCCTCCCGGGATTTGGGACAGGCCACCAGAGCTGCCTGTGTGGAGCTGTGGGTATGTGCCCCCCCGACTGCCCCGGCACGGGTCCCTCTGCAGCTGGGGCTGCCTGGAATCACATCCCCTCTCTCTGTCCCTGCTGGTGCCACTGCAGATGTCCCCACCATGAGTGAGTGACACGTCCTTCCTGTCAAGACAGGGTCACGGAACTCAGGCTCACCCAGCCCGGCACAACCTGAGCTGTGAGGATTGGGTTGCCTGCTATAAATACACCGGTTCAGTCGCGGCATGGAGCCGACAGTGCCTGAGGCGAAGGACGGCGCTGCCGCAGGACAGTGAAATCCAACCGGCAGTGAACATAGATGGCAAGAAAGGAGAAGCTGGGAGGTCTGTAAGAGCTTCCCCCAATGGGGTGGGTGGCTGGGCATGGTGACAGTTCCACCAGGGACCACAGCCTCTGCAAAATCACCCCTGCTGCTGTTCTTGGGGCAGTGATGGTGCCTGGTCCTGCGTCCCCTGTGTGCCCCCACGCCAAGCAGTCTGACCCCAGGGCTTGTGTCCTGAGCCAGCCAGGCATCTCTGAGCCTTGGGCTGGGCTCACTTGGTGGCACGGCCCGGGGTGCACCGGGGGACAAAGGGGCTGGCAGCACCCTGGGTGGGAAAAGCCTTCTCCAACCTGTGTCCTCTGCCTGCCGGCAGGGAGCAGGCAGCAAGTTGCTTGTCTGGGAGGTGGTGATGCTCTCGCAGGACCTGCCATGGGCAGGATGCAGCCAACCACCCTGGCAAATTAAAAAAAAAAGGAGACGGAGGGGGAAAAAACAGAGGTGGGTGAAAGGAGCGTGGGAGCAGGCTGGGGTGACTCGCCGTGGGTGGGATGGGGTGCATGGGGTGCCCGGGGGGCGTGCAGGACACCCCGTGTTTGCATCTGCGTGCCAGCAGAGGGGGCCCGGTCACCACCGCCTGTACACTGTACACCGTGCACTGTACACCCCTACAACCGGAGACGCTGGCTGCAACCTACTAGCTGTGCCCGCTGCTGTTCGGACACCCAGACAGGCAGAGGGCACATGGGGTGTCTGCCCCGACTCTGTGTGACCAGGGGATGGGGTCGTATGGGCCTTGGTATGCTTGCTGTCCCCCAGCCTGCTCTCTGGGGTGCCCAGGGCTGGGGTTCACCATGCTTTGGGGTTTCTGTAACTCCATGTCGCTTTCGCCGACCCCTGGCCTCACACAGAGTTTTAGTCTTTCTGCACTTGGCATCTCAGGTCTCGGAGCTGACAAGTTTTCTTTCTATGGGGCTGTGCCCAGCACCCTGGTCCATGGTGGTCCATGGTGGCCTGTGGTAGTCCATGATGGTCCTCGCACTGCACAAGAGCATGGTAGGCACCAAGGGCACAGTTGCGCCCACCTGCCCTGGGGAGCTTATGCCCATGAGGTTCCCAGCTTGTTTTCCAGGTTCTCATCAGGTGAAACCAACCCCCAGGTCCCCAAAGCTGATGATTGCTTAATTGCTAAAAAATGTTTTTCCACCTCCTGGCGTGCAGCAGTGCGAGCCAGCGGGCTGCAGGGGCCTGCCAAGTGCTTTCATCTCTGCACCGAGTGGGGCCAGAAACCCGTCAACCTCGGGAGGTGGCTGTAAAGAGCACGGCAGGCACCACAAATGGGTGCTTGCAGCAGGGTCAGCCCCACCGGGGTCTGGTGGAGGAGCCACGTGGGCACAGTGGGCACCGGGTATGTCACTGGGGCACCCCTGGCGCTACAGGGGCCCAGCATCTTCAAAGGCCACCCCATCCCAAATGGGAGAGGAACGTCTCCAGGTCAGGGAGGCTTTGGCCAGGTGGGCACGAGAGACATGGGGACAGGCACAGTCAGCAAGGTGACCTTTGCACCTGTGGTCCTCCTGTGCTGCTGCTGTTCAGGAAATCTGAAGGGCTCCGCATCTGGGTTTGGGGTTTGTGTGCCAACAGTGGAAAAAATGGAGCAGAGGCAAGTGTTTTAAAGGGAAAAACGTGGGTAATGCAGCACCTATGTTGTCCCCTCCAGTTTAGGGCAGGGGCTGTACCAGTGTGTCCATGGGTTCAGCCCTAAGCGCCCGCACCCCTCTGTGCCCCAGAGCCATGGGGCTCTGTGAGTGTCCTTGAAGGGCACCAGGACAGGATGTGTCACCCATGTTCTCCCTCAGGCAGATGCTGCTCATGCTGAGCTGGGGACATCAGCTGCATTTCTTTCCCCTCCACCTGCTCTGGTACCCCCAGGTCACGTATGAGGGGTCCTGGTCCCACGCCCAGATGGTCTCTTCCACTGTGAAGCCACCAGCCATCCGTGACTTTTCCTGTAGGGTGTCCCTAAAGCAGGGCAGCACCCCAGAGTGCTCCCATGGGTCCCAGCCAACAGCCCGTGATGCGCCAGGGCGATGAGGGGTACAGGGGGGTCTATGGCTGGAGCAGGGGATGTGTCTTTCTGATCCCAGAGAGAGACTGTAGAAGATCTGTGGGATCCATCCAGGACAGAGAAAGCCTCAGTGTCTCCTGAGGCTCTCCCTGTCCCTGCATCCCACTGAAGCATGGTGCCCAGGACAGGTCTGGGAGTCCCCAGGGGCTCCCCAGCACATCCCAAAGTAGTTACATGCCAGGGCCAGCACCAGTGGCATTGCTGTGGCAAAGTCCCCTCCACTAGGGAGCTGCCCTGGGTGGCTTCTCTATCACGGGGTGCCCGGACCCCTGACCTGTCTTGTGGCACAGGCCCAACAGGCGTGTGGCACTTTTTTGGCCATTGCGGCTCCTGCGTGTCCCAGGAATGATCTCCCAGCGTTATTTCTGACTCACAGGACAGGAAGCATTTTGGGGTTTAAGCCGAGATGAATAATGTGCTCATTTCCTTGTGCCGTCTACAAAGCACCTGCTCCAGGGGATTTATGGAGTGCCGGCCTCTCGCACTCGCTGCGCGGCTGCCCGCCCGGATGTTTTTATTTTCCCGGGATGGCCAGAAAGTGCCAAGGCCTGTTTTCCTAAACACCTCGCGCCCTCTCGGCACGTTTCCCTCGAGGGGAGCCGGGGCAGAGCCACGGGCAGCAACACATGTAAGGTGCCAGGGTACCTGGGGTGCCAGGGTGCCAGGGCGGGTGCCAGCACCCTGCCAGGGCTGATGACAGCGGGGATGCATGGCTAACCCACCAGTGCCAAAACCTGGCCTGGCACAGAGCAGCCACAGCTGGGATAAATGGCCCAGGAGAGTGCCAAAGTGTGATGGAGAGGGATGGAGCATGGGGGCAAGCAAAGGAGGATGAGATCATGCAAGAGAGGGCAAAAGGGCAAGGGAGCCCGAGGGAGCCACAGCATGGGGCTGTCCGGACTGCGGAGCCCTGCTTGCCACCAGCTGTGGGGAGAAGGCAGACATCCTGGGGTGGGCAAAGCCCATCCAACAGCTGGGGACCCACAGACACCATCTCATTAGAGACCCCGTCCAATGGTTGGGGACACACAGACACCATCCCATTAGAGATCTCGTGCCATGGCTGGGGACACACAGACACCATGCCACAGCAGAACCTGTCCCACAGCTGGGGAACCACGGACACCATCCCTCATGAGGCTCCATCCCACGGCTGGGGATACACAGACACCATCCGATTAGAAACCCCATCCCACAGCTGGGGACTTACAGACCCCATCCCACAGCAGACCCCATCCCATGGCTGTGGACCCATGGACACCATCCCACAGCAGACCCCATCCCATGGCTGGGGACACACAGACACCATCCCACAGCAGACCCTCTCCCACAGCTGGGCAACCATGGGCACCATCCTACAAGCAGACCCTCTCCCATGTCTGGGGACACACAGACACCACCCCATTAGAGACCCCTTCCCATGGCTGGGGACTCACAGACACCATCCCACCTAAGCTTGCAGAGCCCCTGCAAAACACTGCACCCAGCCCATGGGCTGGAAATGGCTGTCCCCTGTGAGAAGGGTTGGGGTGTGAGGTCTGAGGCCAGGGACACCCATGGGACATGCAGGGCATGTCAGCATGTCTCCTATCCCATGCTCCTCCAGTGGCACCAAGCTCCATCCAGCCTGCAGAGTAAGGTGACATCAAGCTTTTCATCAAGTGCCTTCGGCTTTGTCCTCTTTCTGGAGCAACAGCCTCATTGCTTTAGTCCTGATGGGGCCGACTCTGATCCCATCCGTAGTTCCAGCCTCCGGGAGCTGTCCCGTTTGTCTTACCAGCAGCAGGAGGAAGGATGGAGTGAGCCAGCTGCCATTCCCTGGGTAGCCCTTTGCCTCTCATGACCTCCTTCCCGGCTCCTGCTTGCCCAGCTCTCCCTGACCCTCCTGCTCAGATTCTCCTGGGATCTGCTGCTCTGGTGAGCATTGAGCGTTCAGGTGAGTGGACATGGCTCAGAGCTGGCATCTGCCTTCATGCTGCCTACACCCTGTCCACACCCCAACCTGGTGCCCCTGGGGCTCTGTGGCTTGAAGCATCTTCCGGGCGCTGAGTGAGGAGAGGTGCCCGCATCCCGTAGCCGCCCCAGGGACCAAGGCAGCACTGGGATCCAGCTGGGGCAGATCAGCCCAGTGATAAGTTGGGGTTGGTTGGGTTTTGGTTTGGGTTTTTTTGGGGGGTTTTTTTTTTGGGTTTTTTTTCTGTTTAGAGAGAAAATAAAGTGCTCGTGGGGAGCAAGAGCCAAGCTCCCCAGTGCCTAAAACAGCAATCGCAGCACTTCCTCGGATTTATGGTGTTTGCTTTCACAATGCCAGCCGGGATCCTGTTTGCTTCCTGCTCTGCAGCTGCAGTCCCAGCTGACGACTCAGGAGATTCAGGTTTTATAACACTCCTGGATCCTGATGATGGCAACTCGTCCAGCATCGTTTATTATCCCCCTGCCTCCTGCGGGGCTGGAGTGGGCTGTTGTCACCCCAGCCCAGCACACACCGTCCACAGGGTCCCCACCTCCAGCACGGGGGTCTCGAGCAGCAGCTCTGCGGAGGGAGCATCCGATCCTGGCTGGGAGGGGAGGCCAGCAGCGCTGTGCTCTCAGTGGGGCATGGCACCCAGCTCTGCTCGGGCACAGCCGCCATCCGAGAGCCAGGCCAGGCAGGAGCAGCTGGGTCCCGCCGGGGGTATGCTGAGACATGGATGTGACTTTCTGCGGGGTCCCAGGATGTTCAAGGGTGGTGACTGCTCCTCACTGGTGTGCCTGGACATGCAGTCAGCCCCTGCTGCTGGCCTCTGCCTGATCGATCAAAGTGACTGAACTCAGAGCGAGGCACTTCTCCCAGCCCCTACATCCCATCCTCAGGTCTCAGTTGTCCCCCCGAGATGTAAGCACCAAAACCAGCTACCGCTTTTCACCCTCTGGGGCAAAACCTCCTCTGGGATGCACTAGCTGGCACAGCTGGAGAGGGTGCCAGCTCCTCCAGCCACAGCATCCCTTGGGTACCTGAGCTGAAGCGCTCAAGCACTGAGTCCAAGTCCCGCTGCTGCTTTCCAAGCTACAAGCCCCCTCCTGTATGGGCCATACCAAAATGCTCTGGACCCTCCATGGGGGTGTGTGCTGGGGCCAGGCGGGTGCCCAGGGATGCAAAACTAGGGGAAGGAGAGCAGCCAGGAGGGGAAAGAGTGGGACTGACAGGCTGTGGGGGACCACCATCCCCGTCCCCCAATGCACAGACACAGCATGGAGGGAGCTTCGCTGCCCGGGTCCCTCTGCAACATGCCAAGGGGTGCCCTGACCCCTTTTGCTCCTCTGCATTTACCCAGTGAACTGCTTTGATGAAATACCCGAAGGCCATGAGTGGGCCGGTAGCCTTAACTCTCTCTTTGGGAAACTGGAATGGCTACAGAAATCCCAGAAATGCCTCCCTGTGTCCCCGACGGAGCAGGGGCAGTGCCCTCCTCACAGCCGAGAGATGCTCTCGCCCCAGATTTTCAGCTCCCTTCTGGAAGCCCGGCCAAATCATGCGGGCCTCCCAATGAAACCCACCACTTTTGTTTAACATTTGCTGTACTCGGTGATGAAACGATGATGGATTATTTCATTGTGGTTACTAGCATGCCAGACTTCTTTTTCCAAACACACAATAGGAATATTCATTTGCTGCTCCTACGATGAACGCTTTTATCCTCCTTATATAGTAACAACTCTGCACCAAAGGGCGAGTTTCATTTGTCACTGATACACTTCATCCCAGCTCACGGCCCCGCAGCTGGCAGGTTATCCACGGGTGACCCAAGCTCCTCTGACTTATTATCAGCCTTTTCCAATGGATCCCACCCTCGCTGCCATCTGGTCATCCCACACAGAGGGGCACAGCATCTCCCAGGGCACTGCAGGGTGGGCTGGGAGTGACTCTCGGAGGGAGAGAGGGAATGCAAAGCTGGGGCTGCTCCCTCGGAGGTGAGAGCAGGAGATGCAGGATGGGGACGCGATGGGACAGCGAAGGGGCCCGGAGCAGCAGCACGAAGGGACTATGCCTTCAAACCCGAAGGTAGTGAATCCAAAGCGGATAAAAGGAAGCTTTTTTTTTTTTTTTTTTTCACTCCACGCTTAATTAGGCTGCCACAGGAAAACACTCAGGCCAAAATTTAGCGGGATTCAAGAAGGGATTGGACATTTATGGGGATAACAAAAATATCCAGCTATAATAGCGGATGCCAACACAAATTTTGGAAGGGATATTAAGCCTCACGCGTCAGGGTGTAAACCTATCCCAAACTCTCAGAAAGTAGGGAGATTAACACGCGGGCAGATGACCCACATCTGCTACCGCTGCCGCTGCCGCCTCGCTGCCGGAGCCACCAGCTGGACCCTCCCCACAGCCCCGTTTCCTGCTGCCGGCAGCGCCTCTGAAGAGGGCTGCGAATTTCTCTTGGCAATTCTTCCCTTCGCTTGCAGCTCCCCGGGGCCGCGGGGCTCTGACCTCCTCCACCTCGCCCATCCCCTTGCTTTGCCTGTTGATAACAGCCTTATTGCTTCGTCCCAGAGGCAGCCCCTCTGGGTAAGGGTCTGTGGAGACCACAGCCTTGTCCCCCAGGTGGTGTGGCATCTTCCCACGTCTTCTCACTTCCAGCCAAGCCCTTGGTTTCCTCTCAGGTCACTTGTTGCCCAAATGCACATTTGCCTCCCAATTTCATCCCTCCTGTTCCCTGTTTTTACTGGGGCTGGTCTCCTGCCGCTGAAAGGGGCTGCTCAGCTATGGTGTTTGGTGGGTGCTGCCCGCACGCAGGCACAGTCCTGCTGTCACAGGCACTGCTCAGATGAGCCCTGGGTCATGCCTGGTGCAGAGCCTTCCTCACCCACTTTGCGTCAGTGGCAATGGTCGTACTGCCCATTCTCGGCCCAAAAAACCCCGCCGTCACCCACAGCAGTGCGTGGCCACAAGCCTGGCATGGCTGCAGCCCAGGCTGGGGTGAAACTGCCCTGCTGTGGTACCCGGGAGCTGGGTGCGAGCATCTCCATCCCCACTGAGGAGAGTGACACCGCATCCCACACTGGTTGTTAACAGGACGCCTGTACCGCTGCTGTCCCTGGGAGATAGGATGCTCCTGAAACCTTGGCCGCTGTGAAGGATCAGAGACGGCTTAGCATGACCACGGGGAAGCCTGGAGCTCTCCTGGTCGGGGGCCAGGGTGTCCCACGCTTGCCACTTGCGTGCTCACCATCCTGCCGAGGGCAACCCCGCTGGGGTCCCTTGGATCTCCCCTTGCTGCGGAGCCTTGCACCCACAGGGGCTTCCAACTGGAGACATTTCTGGAGGGCATGAATCAGCTTTTCACAGCTTGTTAAAAATCTTGATCCTACCTCTTGTTTTCATGCCTTTCAAATCAGGAAATGAGTTTTACAACTTTTCCAGTGGGGCACAGCTGGTGGCCAGGGTCGTAAAGCTGAACTTTATAAATATCTCTTGTTGGGATCAGGGGAAGAGCATTAAAAAGGCAGAGAGAGAGAGAGAGAGAGAGAAAGAGAAGGGAAAGGAGCAAAGGCAATAGAGAAGCAAGGCAACCTCGGTGAAGAAGCCCAGCACGACATCGGCCATGGCCATGCGAGCACAGAAGATGGGGTGTGCTTGGGGCAGGCTTTGCCTGCTGCTCTCCCTCCTCCTCCAGCTGCCGGGCTCCCAGGCCAAATGCTACTTCCAGGCTAAAGGTAAGTGGGGAATGACCCGGGAAGACATCAATGGGAAGAGGAGGCCTCGGGTTGCCCCGAGGCGGCGGGGCTCTGCCCTGCATGCCTGCGAAGCGCGGAAGGGACTGTGCTGAGCTCTGGAGTGCGATTGTGGGCCAGTGATGAGTGGAAGGAGCAGTCTATAAACCACAGAACAGCTCCCCAGGGCTCTGGCTGAGAAACAGCTTGCTGGGCCATGAAGAGCTCCTGGCAGAAGCCCGGCTGGGGCCGAGCACGCAGGACTAGCAAGCAAAGGGAGGAGGGCTGGCCCATCTTTCCTCTGCTGCCTCCTTCCAGGGCTGCAGACATGCTCAAACCCCAAGGGGTGCTGAATACGCACTCTCCAGGGAAGCAAGAGCCACTTGGCGTGGGCGACCAGCGGGGCACGGCCAGGAGAGGATGGGTGGGAGCATTGCCTGGGCATCCCATACCTGTAGGGTGGTGGAGAGGCCACCCAAGTATCTTCCGTACCATGGGGCAGGTGGGAGGTCATTAGGTCCCCTCTGTCCCCTCTTTGGGGACAGAGGGGTGCCAAGGAGGCTCCCACGTGCCCTGGCCCATGGTGGCACATGCCCTGGTGATGAGGACACCTGAGACCCAGGTGTCCTCATGGCCACTGTTTCCTTTGCAGCTCCCTGTGAGTACGAGGGGAAGAAGTTCTCCCTGGGGGAGTCATGGCTGAGCACCAACTGCCTGCTCTGCACCTGCCTGCACCCCATCGGCGTGGGCTGCTGTGAGACGTGAGTGAAGGGCTGAGGGGCACTGGGGCTGGTGGTGCTGCCCTGCCATGGTACCTCCGCGCCCGCAGCGGGGAGGAGGTCGCCTGGGTCTGGCGGCTGCAAATGCTGTGCAGAAAATATCAGAATCCCAGGGGGTTGCAGGGTGACAGGCCCGGGGGGAACAAGGGGCAGAGGTGGGTGGGAGACCACCAGGGTCCTGAGGGTGGTGGGGCAAGTTGGGATGACAAAAGCAAGATGCCAGGAGCTGGTGGCCCAGCCTGCCCAAGCTGTCCTGGGAGACACCTTGGCAGAGAAGGAAGCCACCCAACACTGCCAGCAGCCTCCTGGCATGGAGCAGGGTGAGCTGACGGCGCTGTGCCCTCTCCCGCAGCACCCAGCACCCCATCGACTTCCCCGACTGGTGTGAAGCCCACTACGACTCACAGACCTGCCAGATCTCCGTGGTGCAGAAGGCCAATCCCAGCCTGCCTTGCGTGAAGAGCATGGAGCATGAGTGGGGCTCAGCCGGCACCCCTGACCCTCTGAGTAACAAGGTGCTGGGCACAGGGCTGAGCAGATAGAGGCTCCGCAGCACCCTGTGTGTCCCCCCCCGCATCATCCTCCCTCCTCCAGAGCACACCTCCCGCATGCTCCAGACCTGCCCCATCCCGTAGAGATGTCACTGCTGCCACCTTCAAGGGAAACCACTATCCACACACTATGGTACCGAGCTAACATTCACACCCTAGCGCTGCCACAGCACGGCTTTGCTTCCTCCTTCAGCTTCCTGAACCAAACCGGGGCCTCCTCCCCGTGAGATGCCCTGTGCACCACGGGAAGGCAGATCCTACGGGATCTCTTCCCAGGTGACCAGGAAACACCCAGCCACTAAAGAAAGGGGTACGGGACCAAATTAGCCTGCATTGCAGCAGTCTTGTACTCCCGCATTCAGCCCCAAGCTAAGCAGCTCCCTCCTCCCACCGAGACCCCTGTCCCCCTGCACTGCAGCCGCGGGGAGCTCGCTGGGGAGCACCACAACCCTTTGTACAGGACCTGCGCATCCCGGCCAGCCCCTTCTCTGCCCTGGAGTAGGAGGGGCAACAACCCATCTCTGGAACCACTAACGCCCCCGCTCCCGCAGCTCCCAGGGCCGGAGGGGATTCCCGGCACTGCAGACCGGCCCTGGGCACCACTGCAACGGAGCCAGCCCAGGGTGGGCGGCAGAGCTGGGGGGACCGCTGGAAGATGTCCCCATTGGATGATCCCATCCCAGCTGCAGGGGAGCAGGGAGGAGAGCTGGGTGCCCTTCAGAGAGCTGAAGCAATCCGCGTGTGCCAGGGTGGAGCCGGCCACCCTGGCAGCCTGCCCCAGCCGGTGCCATGCCTGTGTTGTGCAGTGCCTTGTGTAGATGTTTCTGTTCTTGCAATAAAGATATTAAACAAAGAGGTCTCCAGCCTGTGACTGTCATGCAGGGTGGGCTGCATCCACCATGGGGAAGTGTGTAGGAATAAGGCTCTTGGGAAAGCTGAGTTTTGCACAATTCAAATGTTTATTAGATTTCCATGTGAAGAGGAAAACTCTTTGAAAGGTTTGGTAGAAATTGGGAGCTGGCTGTTGAGCAGGGAAACCTCCATGCTCAGCTCCTGAACACACAGCACGTATTCACTCCAGCTCCTGAGGGATCCTGAGACCAGCAGGATGCCTTCACGCCCAGGAGCACAGGCAGAGAACAGCCCAGGCGCTCAGTGCTTCTCAGTTTTGGATCATTACTATCATGCTGCCACAGCATGCGGCTGCATCCAGGACACCAGCATGTCCTGGCAGCGCAGGGCTAGCCTGCCAGGACCTGCCTCCTCCTGGTGAGGGTAGTGGGGGCGCTGGGCTTCACACGTGGAACACCCCTCAGAAGAGGCAGGATGTCTGCCAGGGCAGGAGTGCAGGCTCCAACCCAGACAAGGTGTCCAGCGTGCTTCACCTAGACGCCAGGCCTCCTCTGCTCATGGGTGTCTCTGTAGGGGCACGGCCTTCACCCAAGGGTGGTACAGGTCTTGTCTGATGGGTTCCCCTCCCCTTTCCCTGGGCTGGGCCTTCCCTTCTTGAAAGCCCCTCATGGGGCAAAGGCACATTAAGCCATTCCCTGGGAGGCAGGTTTATTTTCACCGAGTGCTGGGACTCGCACCTTCACCCAGGCAAGAAGGGTCCAGCTCCCAGCCGAGGGCTGCAGCACAAGACACAACAGCAAGTGCAGTGCTCCTCCACCCACAGGTGGGACAGACTTGCCCAGTGCCCACCTGGGCATCACAGAGGAACCCAAGGGGACATTGGGGTGTGGGCCCCGCAGCACATCAGTGACAGTCCTGGCCGCCATTACCACTGATGGCATACGCCTGCAGCACCACAGGTCCCTACCAGCTCTCTCCACTTCAGATGGTGATGGAGTTGGTGCTGGAGAACTGAGATACGTAGGAAGCCAGGATGGGGTTGGTGGGAAGGACTTTGATGGGCAAGTCCCAGCTGAAAGTGTCCACTTCGATCTGCTCCACCCCAGTCCAGGTGACGGCCTCCGACTGGCTCCCACGAACCAAGCAAGTCCCCGCTGACTCCCCGGAGGTCACAAACTCAAAGTGCAGCCTCCACTTCAGGGACACTGTGGGCAAGAGAGGGGTCAGCAGCCAACATCACAAAGGATGGGGACAGCAGTTGGCTCAGCTCTGTCTGTCCTCACAAGGGGACAAGCAAATAAGCCCACTCATGCAGGCCAGCTCCCTCCCACACGACACAGCCCTGCAGGGTAGTAAAGGCAGGGCTGAGGACATTGAAGGCGGATTGCAGAAACAAGTAGGGGCAGGTCCCTTCCCTGGCAGCCACTAACCGATGTTGGTGGTGAATCCCGGGGTAGAGCTGAGTGGGATGGGCAGGCTGAAGCTGCTCTGGGCTGTGTGCAGGCAGGCCTCCTGATGGCGGGCGTGCGTGCTGAAGGAGCCAGGCTGCCCTCGCCGGCGCTGGAATTCCTCCTGGATGCTCTCTTCTGTCTGCAGGCTCACTGAGAACTGCAGGGCAATCGGCAGGGTGCTCGCTCTCACACACTCACACAGCCCGGGCCCAAAGCCACAGGGCCTCCCTTTCCCAAATGAGCTCAGAATTGGAGCCCTTCCCCACCTAATACCCTAAGGGAACCTCAGCTAGGTCCCACTAGAAACCATCCCTAGAAACCCCACAGAAGCCCAGTGCCACCCCATTCCCTTCCCGTTTATCCCCCACCTAAACCCCTTGCCTCTTCCACAGTGACCCCGAAGCTGGCACTGACCTGCAGACATGGGATGTCTCCTTCTGAGAAGTTAAAGGTCCCGATGACATCCTCTCCTATCTTATACACAGTTTTAAAGATGCAGAATGTCCCCACCTTCCCACGAGTGTTGCTGATGTTATACAAGTCTGTGGAGCAAGAAAAGTTGGGGAAAGGGTTGCACTGGGATGAGGCTTTGCTCCATACAGTGCTCTGGGTTAATAACAGAGCCCTGCAGACATGCCTGCTGCTTGGGTGTGAAGGACAGGCCCTGGAGGCAGCATTCCCTTTGGGAAATGCCTGCAGCGAGCAAGAGCAAACCACACACTGGCTGCGATATGCTGGGGAGAGGGTCTCTCTGGCTGAATTAGGAAAAGCCCGAGACTGGCAGGGAGGAGTCCATGCGAAACGCTGACCCAAGCGGGCCCTGACGGAGCTGCTCCACAGCGCCGGTCAGAACTTTGGTTTGCCAGCGAGAGATTTTTGCAGCAAGCCCTGAGCTGTGCTTCACATCCAGATTAGGACAGCAGGCTCAAGCAGGGAATATGACCTACGCAGGCTGCGTCGGGAGGTGGCCACCATGAGCAGTTCTGTTGCCAGGTCTGCCAGCCGTGAGTCTTTCTTCAAGCCCTCCTCCTCCTCCAGGAAGGGGTTTGAAGGCGCAACGGCCTCATCCTGTGGGAACTGGTAATCCTTGAGCCCTGGGGAGAAAGCGAGAGCGTCAGCGGGGCAGGGTTTAGCCAAGCCTGTGTCTGCAGGGAGGGGAGCATGTGGCCTTACCATGCAGCACGAGGACACGGAAGGGTACGCGCAGGAGCTTGATGGGGGAGTTGACACGCTGGCAGCCGATGGTCAGCTTGTACACATACTTTACTGACTGTCCCCGGAAAGACGGAGGGCCGTCTATGGGCAGTGTCTCACAGTATGAATCTGCAAGGAGTGCAGAAAAGGTTGCTTTTCAAGGCCAAATGGAAGCTCCTGGAGCTGTTGCTTGCAGGTTCCCTGTACCGAGAGTTAGGACCAGCAGCAGGGCTGAGCTAGGGACAGTGCCTGGTGCTTTCTGCCATCTCCTCTTTCCCACAGCAGGCCAAGCACATCCCCAGCTTGCCTGCACCAGCGCAACTGCTCCTCACATCACATGCGCCATCATCCAGGCATTGCTTCCAGCATATACAACCACACACACAAACTCTGCCTCAAAAGAATGTGAAAGATGTAAAACCCAGGAACACAGACACATGAGAGCTAAACTTACTCATCACGAGTTCAACCTGAATTTGCCTCTGCGCACTTCCTTCGGACACTGCTTTCATGGTGCAGTCACACACTGTGGTTTCCTCAGGGCTCTGCCCCATGCGGCAGAGAGGTGCCGATCAAGGCCTCAGGCCTCTTTTGATATTCGCTTTACACAAACCCCAAACTCAGCAACAAAAATTAGTTTCTTCCTGTGTTCTTCTCTGAAGCACTGCGTCTAAACGGCCAAGAAACAATTAAGAGACCTTCCCAACAACCTGTGGCATATCCCCCTTGACAGACTGATGACTTAGACCACAAAGCCTCTGACTCTGAGACCTCTGACATGCGAGGGCCTGGCTTTACACCACATTCAGCCCTCTCGAAGCCCCTTGGCCACCACACAAACCCCAACGCTTCTCAACGCAGCGTGAACACTTCTGCAGCTTTCCCAAACCACACACTGTATAATAAGAAAGGCGCAAACAGTGAACTGTGGAAAGTCTCCACCTCTCTGGCTTGCCCACCGTGACGCAGATACACCCTGCCAGAGGAAGGGCAGCATCCTGCTGTGAAACCACAGATCCTTCCCCATGTCTGGCACATCCTAAACATTGAGGCTTAGATTAAAAGCTAGGGTTACATTTTAAATATAACTTCTAGATTTAAAATAACAGAACTGGAAGGAAGAAAAAAGCCTGTGCTAGTGCATAGTGTCCACTGGCTTTCACACCTTAAAACACAAGGCTGTCCCACTGGACTGGGCTGCAGACAAAGCCGAGAACTGTCCTGACAGGGAGGAAAATCAGATATTTCCAAGGAAGGAAGCAAACTGCTGTAAACCCCTGTACCAGGCTTAACAACAGTGCTCACAGAGACCTCGTGTGACCAATGAGGATAATCTGAGCAGAGACCACCACCACCCGAGGAGGATGGGTGGTTTGCTACCTGGCACAGGAATGCCGAGACTCGGGAAGTCCCAGCTTCCATGCATATCCTAGAAGGAAGCACATTCCTAGTGCTACGGATGCCTTCCTTACCCACCCGCTGTACCCTCTGGCTGGGCTTCTGGCCTGTATCCAGGCTGCTTCCATTTCCGCCCCTCTCTGTGATCTATCAAATATTTAAATGTATTACAAAACTGGAGAGGAGGCAAAGACAGCCACAGAAATGACTTGAGGGCTTGAAAAAATGTTTCATGGTGACAAATTTAAAGAGCTCAGTCTGGGCAGTGTGTCAAAGGGATGGGAGGTGAGTCAACTTATAGGCACCATAACAAGAGGAAGATATTGGGGAATAAGCTGGTCGGTAACTGAAAACAAGGCCTTTTATCAAGAGAGAGCCTCACACAACCTCAGTTGTATGTGCCAGCTCTGGCTACGCTTTAATAACATAGTACTTTGCTGAAGGAGAATTAAGATTTCTTGGGGTTTTTTTTTGCTTTTCCAAACTGTGCAGCAAAACTCAAAACTTCTGAAAAACAGGAAATGAAGAATTAAGATACACACCCACACAGCCTTAACTCTGCCTCCATGGAGCTGGCAGGAGCCCCCAGGAATGATCTGCAAGCGTGCCAGCTGTAGTCTCGCGTAAGAGGAGCAGCACCACAGGCCAACAGGATCGGTGTGAGCAGCCTGGCAGAGCTGGGGCCGTGATACTGGGGTTTCAGTGCTAAAAATCCAGTGCCACACACAGCAGCATCACACGTGACACATGCAATGGACATGCGCATCACAAAACCAAGGGGAAAGGCTGTAATATCCAAAGTGTAGAAGAGTTTGTCTCCTTCCTATGTAGCTGCATTCACGTGCAAGGCAGATGCAGGCTGCTTGCGCGAGTGTCACCCAGTGGCAGAGCGGACAGACACACACGCTACAACATCACTGGAAAGGACAGACTTTCCCTGTCTTAGCTGGGGGCTGAACAGCTTCTGCCTCCAAAACCAGTGGACAAGTCACTGATCTGCTCTCCCAGAGCCTGCTGAGCCTGCCTCAGAGGGTCCAAGAAAAGGGGCTTCCCCCTGCTCCCAGGGAACAGGTGCTCCAGCCCCACATCTGCCAGCAGTGAGGAGCACAGTAGAATCCAGGTGAGCCTCAGGACATCTGAGATTTCTGCCTCCTCCCTGGCACGGCCACTTTTGTAAAGCACAAGGGACTTTGGCTCTGATGTGGCAGTGCCAGCTCCTTTCCCCCTGATGCTGCTGTAGTATAGTAGGGAAATAACTAAACGTGGTCACACGATAGGCTTTGCAGTTTAGGAGAGACAGCCCCAGACAGCACTGCCTTACCCTGCTAACCACCCAGCCAAGCCAGGTTGGTTTCACCCTGTCCACTTTTCCCTCCAGTCAGGCCCCTCCAAGCCTAGAAAGGCAGGAGATCCCAGCTTCAAAACCAGCATGCCACAGCCCACTGCTCCTTGGTCTCACTCGCAGCATTGCTCTCACCTCCCCAGAGCTCAGTGCTCCAGCAGAGCCCCCTCCACCACAGGCACTGCCTCTCTGCTCCCTTTGCTCTGTGACTTGAGAGACATCTGTCAATCGTTCCCAGCAGATCCCTGGGACAACCCGAGGACGCTGTCCACACGCAGCCTGCAATGCCTAATGCTACACTGCCGCTGGACCATGGGCCACTGGAATGCAAAGGAGACGGGACACAAACTGAAGGACTGTGTCACACAGCCACCCATCGAGAGACAACAGTACATACTCCTATTTTCACAGCTGTCTACTCAGGTAGAAGGAACTGCCTGGAACAACAAAAATGAGTTGCTGCAATTTCCTTGTGAAAAGGATGGTACTTTCTCAAAATAGTAAAAGGGAAAGTAGCAATGAAGGAGAGCTTACAGGGGACCCACTGGAACAACACTGTCTGAGGGCTTTGGAGACACAGAAAGCTTTGAGCAGAGAAGATGAGAAGTGCTCACTTTTAGAGCAGGAAAACTAGAACAGGCAGAAGACTCTATGATCTCTAGGACAGCCACAACCTGAAGAGGAAGCATGGACCTTCAGAGGACGCCAGCCTAAAGCCCAAGAATACTCCAGTGTGGCTGAAGAAATAAAGGCAAGGAAATGCAGGTGTGTGTAACCATTACTTCAGCTGCAGACAGGTATTTAAAAACGTTTTATGCCTCGCAGCTACGCAACGGACCCGCAGCAAAGGACACAGGCCAGAGGCAGGACTGAGGGACACGTTGCAGTATGTAGTCTTCATACAGTGGAGAACAGACACTGGACAATGCAGTAGTTCCTTAGTACTCATGCTCCCACCAAAGCACCTTGCCTTCCACAAGCACCAGGGTCTCCTGCTTGCAGCACTCAGGTCCACAAACCCAGCCTGGAGAGCAGGGCTCCCCAGAGGCGAGCTCTCCGAGCAGGGGAAAAGACAAGACTCACAGGACTTTGACTCCCCGGGATCCAGTCGCAAATCACAGAAGAGAATCTTCGGTGGAGTGGACAGGATACACTGACCTCGCTCTCCTGGAAAAGAAGAACCACATGAATGCTGCCCGGCCTTGGGGCCCAGGCCAGCCAGGTCTTATCCTTGCCGGGAGGAATGGAGAGGAAAAGGGGTCCAGTAGGAAACAGCTCATGCCCCAGTCAGATCAAGAGACATTCGCAGAACAGCCAGCCAGACAACCCTCAAGTTTCGCTCCAAGCTAGCACCACTTCGACCTCAGTATTAACAATGTCCTGCAGCTGCTGTCACCAGGGAATCACACAACGAAAGCAACATGGACTTCCCGCTCACTTCTACAGGTGCTGCTCTCAAGACACACGTTATAGTCTGCTTGACTCCAGCTCGCTGTGCTCTCACCATCCCTACCCAGGGTTACACTCACCTCTGTTGGGGACGAAGACTGTCTCGTTCTCTGCCTGCACGTCGTGCTTGCTGCCATCAGAAGGAGGGAGTGCTACCCGGTTCTCGCTGGCGTGAAACTGGCAGTGAATCTGGGCGCTGGCCCATGCCAGCATCTCACTGAGAGCAAAGAAGAGCAAACACTCGTGTCTATGCTTTAAGCCTGAATTACAGCAAGCATGAAGTGACATGCAGTGCAGCACTCTGAGGCACCTCCAGTGATAACATGACCATCAGGGAAGTGGGCAGCAATAAATACCTGCAGCCTGGGTTCATCTGCCCTTGCCCACAGCACCCGGCTGCCCCAAGCTTGACACTCCTTGTGGCAGGCAGGGCACAGACGTGCTCCCTCCCCACAGCACCATCCCCCTCAAGAATATCCACTTCTCGTTGTCTCTGACCAGAGAAGGACACTTCTGTGTCCTTCATAAGGACCTATTTTCTTCTCATGATGCAAGGGTTTAGCTGACAGTTATAGAGGAGGCAAAAGTGTCTTTTTATCCTCACCCTGTAGAGTCACAAGAACTGTTTGCATCCAGCATGAAAAACAGTCTCATGGTCTGGGCTCTGCTACGACCTCAGACATTGCACAGGGCATTTCCCATGGCATTACTGACACCTTTCAGTTTCTGAAACACTCATCTATTTTTATTTCAATAGCGGTCTCGTTAATTTAGCCAGTGTATGGTTGCTCTGGTGTTTTCCAACATGATGATCTGATTAGTAAGCGCTGACACCAGAGTTTTAGGTGGCACAGGGATCTTTTGTGGCACATGAGGATCTCTCAATGTGACACATCAGAGCAGTTAAACTTCTAGACGAACCAGAGAAAAAGGCGTGCTGCATTCATTTCAGCTGACTAATAATGGGCTATTTGATCTTTGTATGTGCTGTCTGCCTTTACCCAAACATGCGTTGCTTACTCTACTCAGTTACCTCTATCCCCACAATTGCAATTCTGTATCTTCAGAAGTACCATCATGGCTTTTCCATAAGGGCCCTAACGTTTTCTGCTGTAAGGTATCTGCTGTATGGAAACAGAGAAATTGCCTCTTGCTTAGGAGATGATGTTTACTGATTTTATATAAGCTTAGCATGATTACAGTATCTTCAAACACCATATTTTCAACCTTTTTTTTTTTCAGTATTGCCCAATAATATTCTTTTTTTCAACTGGACACCCAAACAAAATTTGCATGTGCCTTCCTACTAGCAGACCTGGCTTGTGCAGCTGGCGGGGTGCGGAAAGATCCTGCGCTGGTTCTGAAGTCGCTTCCCTTCTCTCTCACCTCTCCCTACAACTCCTGTAGTCGCCATGGGCTGCACTCCACGCAGCCTTTGGGCAGAAGAGCTTTGTTTCTTGTACGCCTCATACATCACAATCAAATTCTTTCTGCCTTTTACTTACTGCCTGTCAGTTCTGTTCCTGTGCTTGAACTGCGTGCCTCTCAGTTCCTCCACCCGCACCACAGCTTTTGCCATCCCTGAAAGCTTCTAGTCCCCAACAGGTCTATCTGCCTGTTGCAGTGACTGTGCTTTGATCTGGCTCCTGCCTTTACGCAACCCACAGCTTCTATTTCCAAACCACCAATCTATTTGGTGTTGCCACTCGTGTGACTATGCCAGGTCTCGTCAGTTTGGTCACCTGCCTTTTTATTTTAAAAACTTCTCTTTTTCCAAGAGGCAGTTTTCTACAGACCATGACACACCTGAAGTTCCCAAATGAAGCTCCCGTAACTGTACTGAGAACTTCCAAAACTGCTCTACCTGCTACCTTTGCAGTCCCACGTGTTTTGGAACAGGGAAAAACAGCACTGTCATCACACAAGACAAAACTTTGGGAAACTAGATGCTTACGCCACAGTTGAATTTGAAAGCTGAATTCAGCAGGCAAAAGGAACCAGGAAGCTTTCCAGGATGGAAAGCTAAGGAAGGCAATACACAAAGAAGCCCTACAGTGGTAATACAAGAGCCTGCTCTGCAGCTGCTGAGACTGCAAGGACTGGAAGTGGGTCCATCAAAACAATCACGTGTCAAATGTGTACTGGTGACGAAAACATGATGAACCTGACAGGGCTGGAAACGGACGCTTCCCAAGCAGGGCTCAAGATGAGAAAGCACTCTCCACCCTCCTGGACACTCAGACAAGGCCATACACTCAGCGGACATGGAAGCTTTGGGTGACTCCTTACCATGCAGAGTCACCCCCTGTGAGCCAATATAGGAAGCTCCCATCTTCTCATGTTTCCTCAACACTTGTTTTGGGCTCAGTAATGATAAGAGGAGATGCAGTGCTCAATGGCTGGGCCTCAGAAAATGCTGCCGCAGAAGGTCGCCTCTTTCTGACTCTAGCCAGTGCTCGCCCCTTGGCCTCCCAGCTCTGAAGGCCAGGATTGCACTGATATGTCAGCACACTGCCAGACAGAGAGAGCCCTTTCCATAAACATAGGAAATAATGATGTTGCCTGGATGTTGCCCTATGAGACTGTCACCCTGGTGTAACTAGATATCCTGCTTTAACAGCAAGTTTGGCTTCATTTTCTACTAGTAACCCTGTTGCTAAGGGCTCACCTGAGGGGCACTTAAGAACATCTCTAACTGCATACCTTTTTTCTCGCCTCTTTCATGGGGGCAGAAAACCAGAATAATTATCTTTGTTTCAGCCCTGAAATAGCAATTGCGCAAAGCACCCTTAAGGGAATACCTTGGGTCGGGAAGTCACCAGTGGCTGAGCTGGCACCATTGCCCCACAACCCAGTCATGACTGCATCAGGCTGCTCAGGATGCAGGAAGGGACTTTCCCTCTGGAGGAACCCAGACAGCTCTACCACTTGAAGGGTTCATGCAGAGAAGGGCCCACCAACACAAGCTGTCGTACCTGCTGGCAGAGGTAGACGAGGCCGATAGGGGGTTGGTGAAAGTGATCACACACTCCAGCACCTCCCCTGCCAGAAAGACAGGCCCACGGCCCAGCTTGGCCAACACCTCGATCATAGCTTAGACAGCCCTGCTTCACACCTGCCAACAAAAAAAAACAAACAACCAAGAGTCGGCATGGAGAGAGGGAAATGTCAAAGCAGCTAGGCTAGGCTCATGCACCGGGGGAGGTCAGGGAGAGCCCCAGCTCTAGAGACAGCACATGGACATGTACAGGGGTCGGGGACAGCCCTGGCCTTGCACACACAAACACACAGAGGCCGAGGACAACCCTGGCCTTGCGCACACAAACATATGCACACACACAGGGGCTAAGGACAGCCCTGGCCTTGCACACACACACACACGCAGGGGCCAGGGACAGTCCTGGCCTTGCACACACACACAAACACAGACAGACACAGAGGTGTGCAGAGGAAACACGCACAGCCCTGGCCCATACACACACATAATTCCCCCCCCCACCTCCCTCAGCCCCACACAGACACAACACATACTCCTGGGGGTGAGGGACGGCCCTGCCGCTCGCAATCCGAGAAGGGAGCTCCAGGGCGGCCCCGACCCCAGACACACAATCGTAAACACCCACCGGAGCGGAGAGGGGAACACAAGACTGCACACACACCCCACGCGGCCCCACTCACCGCCCCGCACAGACCCCACTCGCCGCCCCGCAACACGCCGGGCCCAGCTTCCCCTCAGCGGCTCTTCCGGCCTGCTCAGCGCGGCTCAAGCGCGCTCGGCAACGCTCAGAAACTCTTCGGCAACGCTCGGGCGCCGCTCGGCAACTTTCGACCAGCGCTCGGTAGCGCTCGGGCGCCGCTCGGCAACGCTCGGGCTTCGCTCGGGAACGCTCGGGCAGCCCTCGATAGCGCTCGGGCACCTCTCGGGAACGCTCGGGCGCCGATCGGCCGCGCTCGCCCGGGCGCCCTCGGGCTGTCCGGTGGCGGCGGCGGCGGGGCGGGTCCCGGACGCCTCTCGGCGGGGGTGCCGTGCCCCGGGGGCGCGGGG
>VWZL01001849.1:48062-61777 GCA_013396915.1 Stercorarius parasiticus
CCCCCCATCTCCCACCCCCGGGGCTCGCTGCTGGTGGCCACCCCAGCTGCATCTTGCCTGGCCAGCTCCGGGTCCTCAGCCCCTGGCCTCAAGGCACCTCTGTGCAGATGGAGATTAAGCTCGAGGTTAATGGGGAGGATTTTTTTTATCAATGCTGCGGGCTGTAGCAGGTTTGGGAGCGGGGACTTCTCCCGGCTTTGTGTGAGGGTGAGCTGGAAGCAACCAGGAAAATCGCGCATGGGAAACAGCAGTGTTGTTTTAACCTTTAGGACGTCTGCCTGGGTGCTGGCAGTGTTTGTGTATCCATCGGGCTGAACACTGGAACCCATGACGGTGTCATTTATTTCCTTGTGCTTGCTTTTTTTTTATCTCCTGCCTCCATTTTCTTGAGTTTCTTGTTGGTTTTTTTTTTAACCCCTGCTCGATGCCCTTGGAGGTTGCCGCTTGCAAAGCTGGTTCCTGCAAAGCCTGATGGAGGGGCAGATAGTGGGCTGCTTCGGGATGCACGGTGTGCTGGTCTGACCTGAGACATCCTGGTGCGAGCCTGGGCATCAGGGAAGGGAGAGAGCGTGGGTTGTGCACGGGAGGTAAAGGCTGATGGAAAAGCTGCCATGGCAGGTTGGGGATGAGCTGAGCCTGTGGGAAAGCGTGAAGCTGTGGTGGGGTGAGCGGGGAGGAGAGGTGATCGCCTCCGTGCCGGCCTGGGGGGGGACACTCCTGGCCTGTTCTCATGGGGGGCCTCGGAATGGAAGTGGCTTGTCCTAGGGAAAGCAATAAGATAAAAGTCAAAGTACTGCCTCTCTTCTCTTGCACAAATTTAGGAGGTAATTTGATTGTCATCTCAAAAATACTCATGCAGGGCAAAGCTTCCTTGTAAGGAGGCGCCAGCCTAGAGAGCGGAGGAGAGGAAGGGCCAGGGCGGTGAGAAATACATGTGTGCATTTGAATTAAAACCTGAGGGCAGTGGTGTTGGCTGATGAAGGGCAGCTAATGCAGGGACGCAAGGGAGACTCTGCTCCTGGCGTTGGTGGGCACCCATGTGTCTGCTCGGTGAAGGCAGACAGCTGGATGAAACCAGGGTGCTGGTGCTGAAAGAGGAGCCTGGAGCTCGCTCCCGGAGCATAGCATGTGTATCTGGAACTCTGGAGCCCTGCATATTGCCATCCCCTCTCCCAAATGACCCGTGATGAGCAGCAGCCCCTCTCTCAGGGACACCTGTGTCAGGGCTGCTCTCAAAATCTGTCATGGCTTGGTGCACCAAGTGCAAAGTCACCTGGTGCAGGCGCTTGTACCTCCCAAGATGGCTGGGAGTGCCTTGGGCTTGCTGTATGTCTTCAGCTGAGAAGGTCTAGGGCCTGCAGAGGAGCCAGTGCATCCTGGGTTGACATGGCGTTGTGTTGAGTTAAACCCCTGGCTGATGGGTGTCCTCTCCTGCAGCCCCAGTGCCTGCTGCAGTTGGCATGGCCGGGGATGTTGACAACCCTGGGATGGGATTTTTTGTTCATCGGGGCTGGTTGGGGTAACTCCTTCATGGGGACACCCTCATTGGTGGGTGCTGGGTGTGGTGGGGCAGGAGAAGAGATGCAGGGAGCTTCCTGCAGAGGTGGCTGGTGTCCCCTGGGAGGGGGTCACAGCACGGATCCAGAACGGCTGTGTGATATCCAGACAGGTTTTAATTCTGCTCTAACCTGTGTGATTCTCAGAGAAGCTGTCGGGGAAGAGTTTGTTTTTGAGGCGGCAAAACAGCTCGGGCAGTGGCCGGCTGTAAATCCCAAACCTCTCCCACTGCGTGCTCCTGGAAAAAGCTGCTTTTTGAAATCACTTGATCACCTCCTTTTCAAAGAGCCGAGATGCCCTGCCAGGCTGTGCTGCAGCCGCTCTGCCTGGCCACCTTATTTCCCATCTCCAGAAATCTGCTGGGGAAGCAGCTGGGTTGGTTCCCTGACACTGGGTTTAAAAAAAAAAAAAAAAAAAAATCATTTCCTTGAGAGAGAAAGCATGCTGCCAAAACCTCGCCTCTGCAGCGTAAAGCCGGGGCTGTCTCTGCTGAGAGAAGAGCAGTTGCAGCAGATGTAGCTCGGAGATAGCAGCAGGGCCTGATTCAGGGTGGTTGTGCAGGACAGGCTGGTTCTTGTGGTGCCCTGGACCTCTGCGGGCAAAATGTCCTTAAGCAGTCCAATGTGAAGGTGAGTGCATAGGAATGGAGAGCAGGCTGTGGTCAGGTCCTGTGAGACTGCAACCTGGAAAACGTCACCCTGAGAGGGATCTGGGGACTTTAGGTATTGGTGAACAAAGGTGAACATCCAGTGACCACACAGCCAAAAAGACAAGTGTGGGTTGTTTTTGTTGGGGAGGAGTGTGTAGGACCAGGGGATGTTGTGGAAGAGCCTCTCCCCCTTGCTGCCCCTGTGAAGCTGGGGGTACGTGTCCTGGGGAATTAGTACCCCCGGGTACTAATTGCTCACTTATTGCCCACCACCTGGGCTCTCCATCCCGTGCGCCACCAGAGCGGGACAAGCTCTGGGCTCCCAACTAGGGTGGCTTTCTCCTCTTGGCAATATGGCATTGGTGCCTGCAGGTTGCTCAGGGATGATGCCCACCGTGGGGGTCCCATGCCCCCACCACCGGTGTGGAGCCACCGGTTGGGTCTTGCCTGTCTGTTTGCTGGAGGAAGTTCAACAGCTTCTTCTGGTCTGGTGGCTGGTTTCCGTATGCTAATTGTCTCCATGTGGAAGATTTAACTTGAGGCGGTTCATTAGCAAAAGCCAGTACTTTATGAGCCCAGCCCTGCTCCTCTTGCCTGGAGTGGTGCCGGCACACCCAGCTGCAGGTGTGCCCCTGTTTGGGTGTCTCGATTCCCAGGCCTGTGGGTGAGAAATTATCTGATGGGCCATGCCCGGCTGTGCAGCTGACGTGTGAGTGGAGGTGAATCCTCAGGATCCTGCCAGCTGTAGACAGCTAGCGTCACCTCTTCCAGGGCAAGGCTGCCCCGTGCTGTCTGCCCCTGGGGACGTGGCAATGGGATGTGGCAGGGCTGAGCATGACAATGGGGATGTGGAGTTTGGAAGAGCAAGGCACATGTCCCTGGAGCAGCGTATGGCTTCCCTGCCTCTCTTCCCAGAACTTCCTTAGCAGGACGTGCCCTACCAGGCATGGAGGTGGTGGTGGCGGTGGCGGTCCTTTTGTGCATTGCCACTTCTCCAAGAGCATCTGGGAAAGCCTCCTGCCCCTGCACAACCTGGGAGCTGTGCTCTCGGGTGTTGGAGTGCTCCGTCTTCACGCTGTGCCCTTGCAGGCAGCTGCCTGAGCTCTGCCTGCTCGTGTCTGCTGACTGATACATGCTGCAGATGGATGCCAGGGGCTGCCACCCCAAGGGCCCTGGGACACAGGTTCCTGTTGTACATCTCTACAAGAGGGGTGGCTACAATGTGTGCTGGTCATGTCCTGTGCGGTGACACTGAAGGGACAGTGACGCCTGCTCCTATCTTCTTTCATACCTCTCTTTCCTTTGCAGGTACTTCAGGTGGTGGTACAAGAAGACCCGCATACAGAAGAAATCTGCCTTCATTGACCTCTTGTGTGCCGTTCCTCTGCAGCAGATCTATGGTCAGCCTCCGGTTTGGGTGCTGGGGTGGTGCAGTCCCTGGTGTGCTGGGTGGTCAGGGATTCACATGGGACTGCCAAGGTGCTACAGGGTGGGGAGTGGATCAAGGAGCTTTTGGGGTGCAGGCAGTGCTGAGGGGACCCCAGAGCTGCATGGGGGGTGATCCTTGAGCCAGATCCTGCCATGGGGAGGAACAGGAGTGCTAATTTCTTGTGTCCTTGCCAGGGTGTCCGCTGGGTGGGATCGGGGGAGGCACCATCACCCGTGGCTGGCGGGGTGAATTTTGCCGCTGGCAGCTGAACCCTGGCCTTTATCACTACGAAACGGTCATCGCCAACCAGGTAGGTGCGGCAGGGTCTGTGAGGGGTGCGAGCGGCACCGCAGCAGCCTGGGTGATTGGGGCATCTGCTCTTGGGCTCATCTCGTCCCCTCCATGTGCTCCTCTCCTCCCCAGTTCACGGTGTGCCTGCGTTGCAAAGGGCAGACGGTTTACCAGCAGGTCTTGTCTGTGGAGAGACCCAGCACTCTGCAGGGCTGGAACTGGGGCTACTGTGGCCACTACGCCTTCTACCATGCCCTGTACCCCCGTGCCTGGACGGTCTACGAGCTCCCAGGGCAAAATGTGGTGCTCACTTGCCGCCAGGTCTCTCCCGTCATCCCCCATGACTATAAGGTAAGGAGGTGATGGCTCCACGCTGGTTGCAGCCTGTCCCATGGGAGCACCGGGCCACACAGCACTGCTGCAGCACGGCTCATATGGAGCAGGTTGGCAGGGATGTGGCAGAGCTGCCTGCATGGGAGGGGGAAGGGATTGGCACAGCAGAGACGGGGCTGTGCTGTGTGATGCTTGTTGTGTCCTGTGTTGGTAGCAGAGGCTTGGAGCTGGTGAGTTTTTGACCTCTGGGCATTGCCTGCGTGTCCGGGGGTAGCACAGTAGAGGAGCTCCTTGTCCGTCCTGCCCAGCTCAGCATTGCCTGAAGACAACCAGGCTTGCCACCTTGCTAATGTTCTTTTCCCAACCTGGTCTGTTCTGTCCTAAGACCCTGTCCCTAGTGCCAGGTATGTAGGAGCAGGACCCTGGAAGGCTTTGCCCCTCCTGGGGCAGTTGGTGCTGGAAGGGTTATCCCTTCTTCCTTGTGCTTAGCTCTGGCAGCTGCTTCTTTCCTTATGACCTGTGCTTTGTGTCTTTGTACTGCTTGTTCCCTGCCTTTGGTTTTGTCCTGTGACCACCCGGAATAGCAGGTCCAGAGCTGTGGCCTTAGTACCCGGTGGATCCAGTGGTAGCACTTTGGGAAACCCTCAGCTTGTACTTGTGGGTTGGTTTGTCAGCTGGGTGTTCCTGAGAGTGTTTTAGCTGGCTTTTGCCTGCCATCCCCAAGGGATGAGCTGCTTATTAGCTGGTCTTTCCCAGCTGGGCTTTCCCAACATTTCCCTGTGTCTCCGCTTAGCAATGCTCACAGGCAGGAGGAACCCCCACAGCAATGCGGAAGCTCGGGATGGCAGCAGAGGATGCATCGCTGTTCCCGCATGCCGCTCCTGCTTGCTTCCAGCCCGGGGCGAGGGCGGCAGGCTGTGCTGCCGACATGCCTGACCTTCCTCTTACCCCAGCGAGGCACGAGAGCCTGTATCAGCCTGTTGAGGAGACAGGCGCTGAGGCACCTGTCTGAGCCTTAAATGCTGGTTTCCATCTGTGTATTGTCCGGTGTGGCATTTGCTAGCCCCCAGGGCTTGTGATCTGAATTTTGTTTTGCCAGCCCCCCAGATTCCCTATGCTGCTGCTCCCCAGCTTGGCAACAGACTCCAAAACTGAGTTGTTCCTGTTGCTTTTCCTCCCACTGCATCCCACATGGTCTCCCCAGCAGCAGGAGAAGCGATGCTCTGATGGCTGACTGTGGAGCCACCAGCACTATACACAGCATTATCTGTCTCTGCCAGGACTCCAGCCTGCCAGTGGGAGTGTTCATCTGGGAGGTGGAGAACAGGAGGGACGAGGACGTGGACGTCTCCATCATGTTCAGCCTGCAGAACGGCACGGGAACGAAGGAGGACAGGAATGGAGGGCACTGGAACGAGCCCTTCGCCTTTGAGAAGGAGGGCGAGCGGGTTGCTGGAGTCCTGCTGCATCACTGCACACGCGTGAACCCCTTCACCTTTGCCATCTCTGCCCGAGAGAAGGTAAAGGGCTGGCACCCATGGCATGGCTCCTGCAGGGGCTGGGGGGTTGTACAGCCCTGCTGAATGTGAGGATGCTGCTTCCAGGCAGCTGGTAAAGGATGGGTGGATGATGGGCTGAGGTCGGCACTGGTCCTCAGTGCTTGCCCCACCACCGGAGCAGAAGTGGGGCTGTGATTTCCCTGAGGGCACCTTCTTTGGGGTGCTTCTCTCAAGCTATGGGTGAAGCTTGCAGGACAGCAGGTGAGTAGGTTTGGAGTGAGCATTGCTGGGCAGTGAGTGGGGAGTGAGTGTGGGGTCCCAGCGTTGTTGGGGGGTGGGAGGGTAGGTGGGCATCTACCCCTCAAAAGTACCACCCCCTGATGATGCTCTTCGCTTCCCCAGGCTGGCACGGGAGTCACCCACCTCACGGCATTCAATCCCGCAGGATCGGGTAGAGAGGTGTGGCAGGACCTCCTGCAGGACGGCAGGCTGGATTCCCCCACCGGTGAGTCCCTCTGTCCTACGCAGGACAGGTGGATGGGGGAGCAGGGGTAACTGGTGGCCGCACTGGTCGCGGGCCACAGGGCACCCAAGCAAGGGTGGATTTCCCTTCCTCCGTCCACCTCAATGCCGTTGCAAAAAGCTCTCAGTGATGCTGTGGCTCATTCCCAGCTTTAGGCTGTATCTCAGTTTTCCGTTGCTTGTCACACTGTCCTCATTGTGCTTCTCCAAAAGCTGTTCACACCACTTTGGGGCTGCTCTCAGTTATATTAGTTGCACATGCCAGTATCTTGTTAGTCTGTGTAGTGTTGTGCACTGAGTTGAGACTTCTGCTGAGTAGCCAGGGTGATGCCCAGCCACTGTCCCTGAGTTCCTGTTGCCAGATCTGCAAGCTGAGCCTTGTCAGACTTATTCTAGTGGGCCTTTAGCAGTCCTTGGGGTTTGGTGCTGCCATCACTTGCTGTCCTCTTGTTACTACATCCGTTCCCTGAAGGTCTCTGGTATTCCAGTGACCCTTCTGCATCATCCTCTGTTGTCTGCTTGCTCCCTTGGCAGAAGCCTTGAAGCAGTGTGGCATCTCCCAGCCCTTGGTGCCAACCTTTTATTGTGATAAAAGGTGACCATTTGCCTAGTGTCTCTGCCAGCTTTTGAACAAGGATGACGCTGACAAACTAGTGATGCTGGTACTGGGCCATTGCTACATTTCTTGAAGCTTAAATTATGTAAATTGTTTACATAAATATTTCCGGAAAACTAAGTTTCCTGCCTAGGTGCACTCAGAGCTCTCCAGGCTATTGGGATGTGGTTTTCCTTTGTGCATGCCAGGCATTATCATAGTCAAGATCTGAGCTGCTGTTTAAAATTGTTACTCTAATGAGTTTACCTGGTACACATGTCAGAACCAGCGTATAATTATCCAGCCGCCTCAGGGCTTTTCTTAAATACGGGCGCAGTTCAAGCACCCTGCAAAAAGCTGGAAATGATGACTGTCACTAGAAAGTCACTGTGTCTCTGAGTGCGGTGCAGTTACAAAGTCATGAGGTGCTCCTTTCCACTCGTGCCGGGTGGCTTTTCCTGCCTGATTTGTTCCTCTGCTTTGATGACTATTTTTTTTTTTAAACCCTCCGCCCACAGCAGGTATTTTTCCTGCTTGCAAAAAGCAGTTACTCGCGTGCAGTAATGTCATCCCTTACAACCTGGAGGGTACATCCTCAAGGGCTGTAAGGGGGCTGGGGCATGCCCGAATAGTCTCGTTGCACTCAGGATGCATGGGAGCTTCAGTCACACCCCCTCCATAGGGCTTCCTTCGTCACTTGTGAATATTATTTTTACCTTTTTTTGTCCTGGCAGGTACAAGCAGCCCAACGGAGAAGGGGGAGGTGACAGCGGCGGCAGTGTGTGCCAGCTGCAGGGTGCCTGCCCACGGGCACAGGACACTGGAGCTGGCCCTGGCTTGGGACATGCCCCGCATCCACTTTGGCTCCAGGGAGAAGCTGCACCTCAGGTGGGTGGGTTGTCTCTGGTGGGGCTTTGCTCATGTCCCCAGACCCCCCTTCTCCCTGCCTCTGGGCTTGAGTGCTGCCTGGGGTGCCTTGTCCCACCCATTCCCTGCAGCCATAGTCCTGCCAACACGTGAAGGGGGACCCTCTCCCTGACACCCCTGCACTAGGTCCAGCCCCTCTCCCACGGCCGGGTGGGCTTTGCAGCCTGAGCCCGCAGCGTACTCACCAGACCCCCTCCTCGGCAGGCGGTACACCCGGTTTTTTGGTAGCGGAGGTGATGCCGCTCCCGCCCTGTCGTATCACGCCCTGACACACTATGAGGAGTGGGAAAAGAAGATCGAAGAGTGGCAGAAGCCCGTCCTGGAGAACAGGTAGGGTTGTTGGGAGCACCTTCCCAGTGGCCTCATGGGGCTGGTCGAAGCAGGAGCGTCACCACCTTGGCCACTGTGGTTGAGGTTCCCCTCTTGCCTGCAGCCAGCTGCCTTCCTGGTACAAGTCGGCCCTCTTCAATGAGCTGTACTTCATGACAGATGGGGGGACCATCTGGGTAGAACTGCCCCCGGACTGCTGCGCTGAGGACCTGCAGGGGCCGGCGGGGGCTGGCCTCTCCCACCTCCTCCCTGTCCTGCGGGAGTACGGAAGGTTTGCTTATTTGGAAGGTAACTTGCAGGGACGTCGTGGATAGTCCCAACTCAACCCCTTCCCATTGCTGTCACCAGGTGTTTTTAACCTGTGGTGGGGATGGTTTTCACACCCTGATGAGTAGGGAGCAAAACCCCTTGCAGGACCAAGTCCTGTAGGATATGGCATGAGGTCTTCTCCAGACCCTTGAGTAACATATGTAGAAAAAAGTAAAACCCCACTTCTAATGGGAGCCCCTGCCTCTACTGGGAAAGAGCCTGCCCTCTTGGGCCATGTGGGAGGGAGGACCTGCCTGTCCTTTGCCCTCCCTGTGGCAGGTCTCCCATCCCTCACCATCTCCCTGGTCCTTCCAGGCCAGGAATACCGGATGTACAACACCTATGATGTCCACTTCTACGCCTCCTTCGCCCTTGTCATGCTGTGGCCCAAGCTGCAGATCAGCCTGCAGTATGACATTGGTGAGTAACCCAGCAGACCCTGGCTTGATGCCTGCTGATGTCCACCTAGGGAAGAGATAGAGGATTTGGGACAGCATCTGCCATAGAAATCTGTGCCGTGGAGCCAGCATCCCCCTCCAACTCCTCTGCTGGGACCAGGACTTGCAAATCCCCAATGCTGCTGCCTCTCAGCATCTCTCTGCCCAGCACTGGGATGCCTTCTTGCCACACTGCGGGTGCACAGCTTGCTTTGCCTGCCCTGGGGTAGTCCCTTGCTCCTACCAGCTCTCTCCATGCCCCTTGCAGAGGAGAAGCATTGGAGCTCCTTGCAGACCATGTTACTTTAGGTGGGCTTGGAGGCTGCTCAGTGGTGGCCTGACCAGTGGTGGAGCACGGTGCTTTGCTGGGCTGCAGCAGGGCTGAGCCCACTGGGGTTCTCTCCCAGCCCTGGGTGCTGCCACCACCTTGCTTAAGAGGGTGGTGACAGTTGCATCTGCCTTGCTGAGGGGACACTGCGAACAGCCTGGTGTCCCCTCAGGCCCTTTGCAGACGGCTGTGATCAGGACCGGTGGCCCTCCCTGCCTGTGCCTGTTCTTGGAGCTTGCTGCTGCAGTGCCTGCTGCCTTTCTAATGTCTCTTGTTCTGTGTCCTCTTCAGCTGTCACTGTGGTGAATGAGGACATCCAGCCCCGGCAGTACTTGATGTGTGGTCAGACAGCCCAGGTGAAGCTGAAGAATGTGGTGCCTCATGACATTGGGGACCCAGGTGAGGGCTCTAGGGGGCAGAGGGGATATGGGGCTGCTCACACAACTTTCTCAGGGTAGTTAACTCCCAAGCTGTGGGAAAGAGGTATGTTGCATGGAATGCACTGTTTTCTGGGAATGAAAAGCTTGGATGGTTTGGGGTGGATGAAGACCATGATGCATGGAGCTTGTGCAGGGGAGGCAGAGGGAAGCGGAGCAGTAGCTCCCCCTGTACTCTGCCCTGGTGAGGCCCCACCTCAAGTGCTGTGTCCAGTCTCAGGCCCCTCGCTACAAGAAGGACATCAAGGTGCTGGAACGTGTCCAGAGAAGGGCAACAAAGCTGGTGAGGGGTCTGGAGCACAAGTATTATGAGGAGCGGCTGAGGGAGCTGGGGTTGTTCAGCCTGGAGAAAAGGAGGCTGAGGGGAGACCTCCTCGCTCTTTACAACTGCCTGAAAGGAGGGTGTAGCGAGGTGGGGGTCAGTCTCTTCTCCTAAGGAACAGGTGATAGGACAAGAGGAAATGGCCTCAAGTTGTGCCAGGGGAGGTTTAGATTGAATATTAGGTAAATTTTTTACACTGGATTGGAACAGGCTGCCCAGGGAAGTGTTGGAATCGTCATCCCTGGAGGTATTTAACAGACCAGGAGATGTAGTGCTTAGCAACATGGTTTAGTGATGGTTTTTGTCAGTGTTAGGTTGATGGGGGGACTCGATCTGAAAGGTCCCTTCCAACCTAGGCAATTCTGTGAAGCGTAGCGGGAAGGCTGCTCTCCCTAGAGGTGGCACAGAGTGCAACAAATTGTTTTAGTGTTGTTTGATCATGGCGCCCTTGGGACCTTCCCCCTGGGTAGGAGAGGGGACGTTCATTGCTGGCTGCCTTGCTGCACCCACTCTGTCCTTGCTCAGATGACGAGCCGTGGCAGCGTGTCAATGCCTACCTGATGCACGACACAGCCGACTGGAAGGACCTCAACCTGAAGTTTGTGCTGCAGGTGTACCGCGACTACTGCCTGACACATGATTCCCTGTACTTGCGGGACATGTGGCCAGTCTGCCAGGTACTGGGAGAACACCAGACTGTGTGGCATTCCTCCCTTCACACTTCCCTTGGGAGCTGTGCGACATCCCAAGAGGATGGATGCTCCCAAACAAAGCATGAGGGGCAGCCAGGATGGAGGGGCTGTGTGACCGTCTTCTGCCTCTCCCATAGGCTGTGATGGAGTCGGAGCTGAAGTTTGACACGGATAATGATGGGCTCATCGAAAATGGTGGCTTTGCTGACCAGACATACGATGCGTGGGTGGTAAATGGACCCAGGTGAGCAAAAGAGGCAGGTGGGGGTTGGAGATGGGGGGTGTGGTCTGTGGATGGGCACAGGGCTCCATGCAACCCGTGGGGTGTCACACATTGCTGACACTGCTCTCCTTTTACTCTGTCAGCGCGTACTGCGGCGGGCTGTGGCTGGCAGCTGTCTGCACCATGTGCAAGATGGCAGAAGTGCTCGGGGATGCTGAGATCCAGCAGAAATACAGAGACATCCTCAGCAAGGGCAAGGAGGCGTTTGAGAGGATGCTCTGGAACGGTGGGTGCTCCCTGGTGGGGAGCCACGCTTGGCTGGCCACGTGTCTCTTTGGGAGGGGGACAGCTTCTCTTTGGGTCATGGAGCCTTGCAGGGGATGGGGGAAGGAGGGGAGATGCCATCCCTCCAAGCAGAGGGGAAGGTGTGAGTACCAGGGAGGGAACAGAAAAGATATGGTGGTCTGTGAAAGGAAAGAGAAGAGAACCTTCTGGAAAAAGCTGCCGTGCTCCTGCCTAATGGATTGGAGTGTAGCGACAGCGCATGTGAGTTAGGGTCCTAAACTACGGATTTAAAACTGTGTCCTGCCTTTTTTTTTTCCCCCAGGAAAATACTACAACTATGACAGCAGTGGGAGCAACACCTCCGTCAGCATCATGTCGGACCAGTGTGCCGGGCAGTGGTTTCTTGGGGCTTGTGGTCTGGACCAAGGGGAGTTTGAGGTAAGAGAAGGGCCAGCCTGGTGCAGGGTGGGGTGAGACGGGACCTGCACCTGGAGGAGAGCAGCGGGGCTGGCATGTGGTGTGGCTTAAGCATTAGGGGCTGGTGTGGGGTGCAACGCGCCTCAAACCAAAATCTGCTCATGGAGAGGCTATGCAGCAGGGGGATGTAAGCGTGGTCAGCTCTGGTACACTTGGAGGAAGGTCTCACTGGGTTTTGCTCTTGTCAAGGTGCTATTTGTTTAAAAATGGGAGGAAAAAAAGTGTATGAAACTTTCCATGTGTTATTTGCTGCCTAGTTGAAAGTCCTAAATGAATATCCGAGGGAACTAAAGGCTTATTTGGGGGCCTAGAGACTGTTACTCTTCAGTTGCAAGAGAAGAGTTGGCTGAAGACTCGCTCCTTTTGTCTGGTGGGATGGTGAGAGCAGCTGCTGGTGGTGCAAAACCTGGAACAGAGCTGGGAAGTGGAGAGAGATCGTATGGATTATTTATGACCCATAGGCAGTTGTCAGAGCAAAGCTCTCTGTGGTGCTGATGGACAGGCAAACACTTTGGGTGACTGAAGGAAGGAATGACTCTTTGCTGTATGAGGGTGATGGACCATTTCGCTGCCTGTTGGTACCAGAGGGCAGCTTCAGGTGACCTTTCCTGGGAGCAGCTTGTGCTGAACACCTTGGACTTTTGTTGCTGAAATTGGCAGTCTGCTGGCTGGTGAGCTTTGAGCTCACTGGAGGTGGGACTGGTGAACTCCTTTTCTCTTCTGTTACTATGACTCTCGAGCATTTGGGGTTTTTTCCCCTGTATTTTGATCCCTTACCTGGCTGGCAGCATGCCTGTTTGTAACCTCGTTAACGCACTCCTGCTGTGTACACAGCTCAGTAATGAAATGCAAAATAGGAATAGCCTGTGACCCCAGACCTGAAGAAACTCTGCCCTGAAACCTTCTGCCAGAGACGGCTACCTCACATCACCCCTCTGCTGACTCCTCTTGCCTAACAGCGCTTGGGCTTATCTGCAGAGCCACACTGGGAAAAATGACTGTGTCAGATGCTCGGCTTTAGTGTAGATAGTGGAAGATAGTGTAGATAGCCTTTCCTTTGAGTCTACAGAAGCTGTCTGGTTGGACTTCCCAGCCTGCCTTGGCAAGCTCCTGTCTGGTGTCATCACACCTGCCGCTTCCCCTGGCTCTGGTGGCCCCAGGCTGGCAAGAAAGGTCTGTCATGTTGTCCCTGGGCTGTGCTGATGAGCTGGCAGCTGCCTGGCTTTTCCCTTTCTTGCAAGTAGATGTCGTGGTTGCTCCATGAAATCGTTCCTGATCTTGGTCACCCTGCAAAAGTTCTTGTTATGGCTTTCTTGCCATCAGGTGGGTGTAGTATGGAGACCAGCCAGCCCTCCCCTCACAGCATCACTGGGTCTTGAGCTTTTGCTTTTCCTACTACAGCAGTGACTTCTGCTGCACTGACAATTCCTAATTTCATTGCCAGTAATGAAAGCACAGCAAAAGCTTTATTTACCTTCAGCTGTACACAGAGGCTTCTCATCTTAATGCAGCCCTCACTGTGTTGCTGCTCTGCTGCTTTTTCTTTGGCTGGCAGGTGTTTTCATGCTCAGGTGGGTTTGGTTGGGCTTGGAGTTTTTTGTTTGTGGGGTTTTTTTTCTTTTTTGGCAAGAGTTTATTCAGCATGATACTTCAATCTGTTCTCAGAACTGTTTTGAGCTCTTCACCTTGGTTTGTTGAAGAACTTTTTTTTTTTTCCCCCTCTTATTGGATGGGAAAGGTTTTTACTTCCTCGTGGTACTTCTCTGAAGTGGCTGTTTATCTGGTGTCGGTCTGACCTTAGATGGCAACAAAGAACCAGGTGGTTGCTATCTCAAACTCCCCCCTCCCATCCCCCCCTCCATGGGGAAGAATTGGAAGAAAAAGGCAAAACTCATGGGTTGAGACAGAGGCAGTTTAACAGAACAGCAAACGGAACAAGAAAACAGCAACAAAGAGGAAGGCACAAACACCATTGTGGTACCACAGCCCACTCCCAAGCACTTCCCACCCTCTCCCCTGGCAGCTCCCAGCTGGAGACTGAGCAGAATTAACCCTATCCCTGCCAGAACCAGG
>VWZL01001849.1:62534-105280 GCA_013396915.1 Stercorarius parasiticus
AACTGAGAGCAATTATAGTAATGAGGACATACAGTGGCAGGGTTATTTAGCAATTAACATCATATGATTTGATCCGTTGGCTATTCTCATCCAAAATCAGATCCCCATGAGGTACACAGCAGACCTTCCCATCCTTCTGCATCACCCACCAAGTGCACCGAAGTCCTGGGGCAAAAGCAATCCCACGGATGGGTTTGCCTTTGCCTGAGGCAGGACTAACCCAGACTGTCTTCCCTAGCATATTCTTCGTGTGCACTATGGGGACTTTGTCCCCTTCTATGGTACATGGAAGTTTTGATTGGGCAGGGCCAGCCTGACTGGTAGATCCCCTGGTGTTAACTAGCCAGGTAGCCTTTGCTAAATGTGCATCTCAGTGTTTTGAAGTCCCACCACCCATTGCTCTCAGTGTAGTGTTTAACAGTCCATTGTATTGTTCCATCTTCCCAGAGGCTGGTGTGTGGTAGGGGATGTGATATACCCACTCAATGCCATGCTCTTTGGCCCAGGTGTCTATGAGGCTGTTTCGGAAATGAGTCCCATCGTCTGACGCAGTTCTCTCTGGGGTGCCATGTTGCCACAGGACTTGTTTTTCAGGATAGTGTTCTGGGCAGTGGCATGGGGTACAGGGCATGTTTCCAGCCATCTGGTGCTGGCTTCCACCATTGTGAGCGCATGGCACTTGCCATGACGGGTTTGTGGGGGTGTGATGTAATCAATCTGCCAGGCCTCCCCATATTTATATTTCAGCCATCATCCTCCATACCAAAGAGGCTTTAACAGCTTGGCTTGCTTGATTGCAGTGCACATCTCGCATTCATGGATGACCTGTGCAATAATGTCCATGGTCACGAGCCCATCTACATGTCGCATCTCTTCCTTGATGGCCTGAGGTGTCATGGGTCCATCAAGCTATGAATAGTTCACCCTTATGTTGCCAGTCCAGATCCACCTGAGCCACTTCAATCCTAGCAGCCCAATCCACCTGCTGGTTGTTCTGATGTTCCTCCGTGGCCCGATTCTTGGGTACATGGGCATTTAAGTGACCAGATTCTCTATCCGGGCAGCAATATCTTGCCACAGTTCGGCAGCCCAGATGGGTTTGCCACTGCACTGCCAGTTGCCCTGCTTCCACTGCTGTAGCCACTCCCACAGAGCATTTGCCACCATCTATGAACCAGTATATTGATAAAGTACTGGCCATTTTTCTCACTTGGCAATGTCCAAAGCCAGCTGAATGGCTTTCACCTCTGCAAACTGGCTTGATTCACCTTGTCCTTCAGTGGCACTGGCAACTTGTTGTGTAGGACTCCACACAGCAGCCTTCTACTTTCAATGCTTTCCCACAATCCAGCAGGATCCATCAGTGAGCAGGGCAGATTTCGTCTCATTTTCTGGCAGCTTATTATATGGTGGGGCCTCTTCCATATGCATCACCTCCTCCTCTGGTGACATTCTGAAATCCTTGCCTTCTGGCCAGTCCATGATCACTTCCAGAATTCCTGGGCGACTGGGGTTTCCCATTCAAGTTCACTGTGTGATCAGTGCAATCCACTTACTCCATGTAGCATCAGCTGCATGATGTGTGGTGGGAACCCTTTCTTTGAACATCCAACCCAGCACTGGCAGTCGAGATGCTAAGAGGAGCTGTGCTTCTGTACCAACCACTTCCGAAGCAGCTTGACCCCCTTCATATGATGCCAATATCTCTCTTTCTGTTGAAGTGTAGCGGGCTTTGGATTCTCTGTATCCCCGACTCCAAAACCCTAGGGGTCGACCTCAAGTCTCCCCTGGTGCTTTCTGCCAGAGGCTCCAGGTAGGACCATTCTCCCCGGCTGCAGCGTAGAGCATGTTTTTAACATCTTGTGCTGCCCGGACTGGCCCCATGGCCACTGCATGGACTGTTCCCTGCTTGATTTGTTCAAAAGCTTGTCGTTGCTCAGGACCCCATTTAAAATCATTCTTCTTCTGGGTTACTTGATATAGAGGACTTACAATTAGACTGTAATCTGAGATACGCATCCTCCAAAAACCCACAATTTGTGGTTTCCTTTTTACTAGTTGGTGGAGACATAGCTGCTATTTTGTTGATCACATCCATTGGGATCGGACAGCGTCCATCTTGCCATTTTATTCCTGAAAACTGTATCTCCTACACGGGTCCCTTGACCTTGCTTCTTTTTATGGCAAAACCAGCTTTCAGAAAGGAATTTAACTGTCTTATTCCCTTTCTCAAAAACTTCTTCTGCTGTGTTTCCCCATATGATGATGTCATCAATATATTGCAGGTGTTCCAGAGCTTCACTCTGTTCCAGTGCAGTGTGGATCAGTCCATGGCAAATGGTGGGGCTGTGTTTCCACCCCTGGGGCAGTCGATTCCAGGTGTACTGGACACCCCTCCAGGTGAAAGCAAACTGGCCTGCACTCTGCTGCCAAAGGGATTGAGAAGAATGCATTTGCTATATCAGTTGTAGCATACCATTTGGCTGCCTTGGTCATACTGCAGTTCTAGCGTGTCTGGCACAGCAGCGCTCAGTGGTGGTGTGACTTCATTAAGGCCACGATAGTCTACAGTTAGCCTCCACTCCCCATTAGATTTTCGCACCATCCGTGTGGGACTGTTAAAGGGTGAGCGAGTCTTGCTGATCACTCCTTGAACCTCTAGTTGACGAACCAGCTTATGGATGGGAATCGGAGAGTCTCGGCTAGTGCAATATTGCCGCTGATGCACTGTTGTGGTAGCAGTCGGGCACCTGTTGCCCTTCAACCTTCAACAACCCCACAACAGAAGGGTTCTGTGAGAGATCAGGCAAGGTAGACAACTGTTTAACTTCCTCCGTCTCTAAGGCAGCTATGCCAAAGGCCCACTGGTACCCTTTTGGGTCCTTAAAATACCCTCTCCTGAGGTAATCTATACCAAGGATGCATGGAGCCTCTGGGCCAGTCACAATGGGATGCTTTTGCCACTCATTCCCAGTTAGACTCACTTCAGCCTCCAGTACAGTAAACTCTTGGAGTGCCCCTGTCACCCCAGAAATACAAATGGGTTCTGCCCCTCTGTAGCTTGATGGTATTAGGGTGCACTGTGCACCCGTGTCCACTAGAGCCTTATACTCCTGTGGGTCTGATGTGCCAGGCCATCGAATCCACGCTGTCCAATAAACCCGGTTGTCCCTTTCCTCCACCTGGCTGGAGGCAGGGCCCCTCTAATCCTGGTCATAGTATCCGTTACTCACTTCTTGCAGAAATGACTTGGAAGTTCCTTCAAGAGGATCAGAAGCAAGATCAGGCCTTCTGCTCTGTCTGGGGAACTGCCTGCTGGAAACTGGGGTGGCACTTTTCCTGGAAGGATCCCCTTTTGTGGTGGTTCTTCCTTGCAACTCCTGTGCCCGTGTCCGCAGGATCGAAGTAGGTTGTCCATCCCACTTCCTCATGTCTTCCCTGTGGTCACGCAGGCAGAACCACAGGGTGCCTTGTGGTGTGTACCCTCTGTACTCTCTCTCTCTTGAGTGGGGAAACACCTGCTGCTAATAGCTGAGATGCTGGCCCGTACAGTTGGGAGTAGGACCTATTCTTTTCAAGTTGCTGGACCTTCCAGGACAGTTTCTCCACAGTTGAGGCAAGGGGTGAAGAGAGACTTCTTTCATATCGCTGAAGCTGGCCAGCCACCTCATCCCCTGTTGGTCCCTCTTCGCCTTTCCATTCCATTACTGCCAGTGAGTTGGCATATGATGATGGTGCGCTTTGTATAAACTTCCGCCACGTGGGCCTTGTGTATTGCACCTCATCAGGGTCTGTGGGTATCCGTGCATTGCCCAGGTCATAATAAATCATCTCCCGCATGGCTAATTCTCTCAGGTACTGGATACCTCTTGCTTGGGTGACATACAACATCTTCACTGAAGGGATACCTGCTCCTCACACCTGGCAGGAGTCGCCTCCAGAGGCTGAGGGCTTGTGTCTTTTTCCCACTTGCCTTGTCAATGCCGCCTTCCCTAGACAGGGATCCCAGCTGCCTGGCTTCCCTACTGTCTAATTCCAGGCTACTGGCCCCGTTATCCCAGCACCGAAGCAGACAGGTGCTCACCTGAAAGTTAGCTGAAATCTTTTCACGTATCCCACAGCTCGCTCGAGGGCTGTGGGTGATTATCTCTGGCGCTGCCTTGGCCTCTTGTGCTCGTGATGGCCCTGGTTCATCGTCATCTCTTACTAAGCGAACTGGTTTCTTCATGTACTTCTTCTGTATGGGGGCAGCTGGTACTGGCACGGGTTGGTTTCCTGGTTCAGCCGCAGTGGCTGTCGCAGGGGTTGGGGTAGCCGCAGTGGCTGTCAGTCTGGTTTACATTTCTTTCCCCTGAGGGTGCTGCATAACAGAGGAGTGGCTGGTAGATACCGGCCAGGGCCCAGCACAGTGCAGTGAGTTGTGCTTCTCTAGAATAGCCACAGCATTTTCCTTTCAAATATTCCACCACTTTATCAGGGTCCTACAGTTGTTCAGGGGTGAAGTCCCAGACCATTGGGAGGTGAGAAGTTCTCTAGGTACCTGCCCATGTTCTCCCACATGCCATGCTACCCATGACTGTGCAGCCTTGGGGCATATCTCTGGGTGGTAGTCTTAATGGTTGTTTAACCCGAAGCAAGGCCTGGAACACATTCAGGAGACATAACACTAGGAATATGCTGGTTTGAGTTTCCCAAGGATATTCAGAATTCTCAAAAGCTGTCATACCTGACCCAAAGGAGAAAAGGGAGGCAAAGGAGATAGGGAAAGTGTCTCTCCCCCCCCGCCCCCCCCTTCCCCCCATAGACTGGGTATGATTATTAATAAATTCCAAGAGACGGTGCCCAAGGTACAGGCAGGACAGCAATACCACATAAACACCCCAAAACAACCGTCTGAACAGTGCTGTTATCATATCATAAGGTGATATCACAAAGGACAGCAAAATGATAATACTGATCCTTCTCCCAGAGGTGATAAACAACATCATGGGGAGTACATAAGCCATACAGGAATTTACATAATACAGCCATGAGAACAAACCGAGCAACATGGTGACCTGCAACTATTTACCTAAGGTAATAAATGCACACAACAAATTTGTTTTTACAAGCTCTAGTTGGATTTTGTCATTATCTCAACCCTTCAAGCCCCGCATTGGGTGCCAAAAAGGACTGTCGTGGTTTGGCCTCAGACGGCAACAAAGAACCATGCGCTGCTCTCTCAAACTCCCTCCACCCTGGGGAAGAATCGGAAGAAAAAGGCAAAACTCGTGGATTGAGACAGAGGCAGTTTAACAGAACAGCAAAGGGAACAAGAAAACAACAACAGTAACATGGATAGAGGAATGTACAAACACGATGATGGTACCACTGCTCATCCCCACTGGAACCAGGACATCCAGTGAGCACTATTGACTTCCTGGGAGTCTTTAACTTTCACTTGGAATAAAAGTTTCAAGTTTCTCCTACCAGATGCAGAAAACCTTCAGGCATCTTGTGTATCTCAGTCTGACCTCTTGATCCCCATGTGCCCCTTCTCTCGTCTCAAATTATCTTTGGTCCAGGCCGCAAACTCTTGCATCACCCCCTGATTACAAAATTGGAAGGATTAAAGTCCTTTGGAAATCACTCAAAACTAAGCCTTGTTTTTCTTTTTCCCCTGAGCTGAAGTTGATTTTTTTTCTTCTTTTTCTTTCCCCAAGATTCCCAGCATTTACCCAAACAAACTTACCAGTATCCACAACATTCGCCTTACATCACCACCTGGTTACAAAATTAGAAGGTTTAAAGTCCTTTGGAAATCACTCAAAACTGAGCCTTGTTTCCTTTTTGCCCTGAGCTGAAGCTGATTTTTTTTTTCTTTTCCCAAGATTCCCAGCATTTACACAAGCAAACCTACCACTATCCACAACAGACACTTTGTAGCTGCAGGATGCATTCTGATATAATCAGACTGACTTTGACGTAGTCTTTCCCTTTGGCAGGAAGATATCTCCAGCCTGATCCCAGACCGTCCTTTGGCCACCTCTGGCCAGTGTCCCATCTCTTGTAGGCCTTGCAATGCCTCTGGTAGCTGGTGCAGGTGGGCTGAGAGAACAGCAGGGCGCTTTTACCAGGAGAAAGTCTGGGCCTCAAGTAGCTGTTAGCCTGAGAAATGAGCAGTGGTGAACATAAACCGAGAGGAGGGTGGTGTTGTTGGCCAGGTCTCCAAAGCAAACTGCCAAGAGATGTGGGAGGTTGGGCCAGTGACTGAAGGTGAGGCACACTAGCTGGGTGAGCTGTCAGCCTCCCTAGGAGGAAGGTGCAATGAGTTCCCCCTCTCTTCTGTTAAGCAACTGCTTTAGCTGTGTTATTTTGTTTTGGTTTTGTTTTTGTCCCTTCGGGGAAAGAGGCTTTTTAACTTCCTCTTGTTATTTTCCTGCAGTGGCTATTTGCCTAGCGAGCACTGTTGACCTCTTTCAAATGGAAAATTTAACTCTGCTCCCTGAAGACCCAGCCTGAGGGGTCTTCGTGACCTGAGGGGTCTCTCTCGCTCTCTACGCAGGTTTTCCCCAAGAGTCATGTTGTCAGTGCGCTCAAGACCATCTTTGAGAAGAATGTCATGAGCTTTGCTGGTGGCACCATGGGAGCGGTGAATGGCATGAGACCCGATGGGGTGCCGGACACCTCCAGCGTGCAGTCCAATGAGGTGTGGATCGGTGTGGTCTACGCCTTGGCTGCCACCATGATCCAGGAGGTGAGTGGTGCTGCTGCACCCTTTGGCACATGCCATCTCCTTGTCACTCTGTGGATGGGCTGATGGTTGTCTTTCCTCTGCCACAGGGCCTGGTGGAGGAAGGCTTTCATACAGCGGAAGGCTGCTACCGGATAGTTTGGGAACGGCTGGGAATGGCTTTCCAGACACCAGAGGCCTACAGGGAGAAGAAAGTCTACCGCTCGCTGGCTTATATGCGGCCCCTTAGCATCTGGAGCATGCAGCTGGCTCTGGACCGCAGAGCCGGCCGGTCACCAGCACCCCTGCAGCCCCCCCAGGTCCCCATCCACCCTTGAGCTGGGTGGCAGTGAGCAGGGCAGCGGGTGTACCATGGGGCTGGGGAGGGGGGGGGGCTCAGCTGGTGGGCAGGGACCCTTCCCTTCCCCTCTTTGATAATACTCACATTGCTGTTTTCCTTCCCTACTTCCACTACATGCCCTTCACCTCAGGGGGCTTCCAGCCACCGATGCTGATCATGACGGGGGACCAGAGATGTGGGTGTCTCCTCTCGGGGAGGAGCAGGGTGAAATAAAGGAGGTGCTGGAGCCTGTGCCTCCCCTTCCCCATCGCTCAGGGCTCAGACAGCCTGCAGGACACCCAGCCATCCTCCACTGGAACTGGTACCTTGCCCAGGAGCACAGGAGACCTCTCTCCTGCAGTCAGCAGGCTGGGTAAGGTGGGAGCTGGCCTGCAGGGCCAAAAAAAAAGAAAAAATTGTGGGTGTATGTGCGTGTGAGGATGTTGGACTGGTGCACGCAGGCACATGAATGCTGTAGTTGTCCCTCCCTTGTGTGACATTGCAAACGCAGACTGGCTCTGCCCCAGGGTGCCAGCCCCAGGAGAGCCTGTGTCAGAAACAATCCCCAGGGGAGCCCTGGCTCCCCAGCCCATGACAATCGGAGCCCAAGCAGCATGTCCTGGTCTGGTACCGTGGCACCCCTCCCTGCTGGCGCCGGGGGCGGGCGGCGGAGCACGTTTTAGAGGATGAATCATTTTAAGTTCTTAATAAAGTTGTCTAGCTGTCACTCCTTCCTGCATGTCTTCTCTGCCATGGGGGCAACCCCTGTTGCTCCCCATTTTCTTCCTCCTCTGGGATAGAGGGCTGGGGATGCAGGGGGGGCGAGCCCTAATCGCAGACTGGCTCTTGTGGGGTTTTGCTAAGGGGAAAGAGATGTGCCTCCCCCCAGGAGAGACCTGCCCCTTGCTCCCTCTCTCTTCTCCCACCTGCAAAGTGAGGGGAAGGCAAGGAGCCTAGCGTTCCTCCTGAAAATGCCCCTGTGGGGAGCAGCAGTGCCCCAGGGATGGCCCTTGACCAAGCAGGGATGGGCACCTTGCTGCGTTTTCCTTGTTTTTCTGCCAGCATGCCATTTGAAGGCTGCACCTGCCTGGTTTTGAAGGGGGTGGGAGGGCACCCAAGGTCTTTTTGCTCAAAAGCCATCTCTTAATCCATAAGTGCTGTCAGGTCTGGCGTGGGAAGCAGCCTGTCCTCCCCACGGGGACCATCCCAAGCCCTTGCTTGCCCTGGGAGCTGGTGCCAGGCAGGGCATCGCCGTGGTGGCCCAGTGCTGCCAGCGGGTGATAAATGGCCTTTTCTTTGCTCTGCAGGGGAGAGTTCCCGCATCTGCCTGGGCACAGGAATAATGTTATCCGGGAAAGGCGGGTTGTCCCGGATGTGTCCCCCACGGTCCAGCCGGTGTTGTCCTCCCATGGCAGAGCCCCTGGCCGGTGGAGAGGGACCAAGATGCTCTCTGTTAGGGCCACCATGGCGAGGCTGGAGGGGGATGGGGGTGCAAAGACACCAGCATGGCTCACCTGGGCTGCCCGCCTGCACTTGCGACATCCCAGCCCAGCTGGCAAGGAACAAAAGCAGATGCTGAAGCCAGCATGGCTTCTGACCGGGCTGGGTTTTATTGCTGCGACTCGTCAGCATTGCTCCTTAACCCCAGGCAGTAGGTGCCCACAGAGTTTCTTTCAAAGCTTGGGCCATTTGGTCTGTATCAAGGAATATTTCTGCTCTTTCCTCTTCTTTTGACTGTATCACCTCAATAAAACTCGTATCTGTCAGGCTCAGCTTTCAGCGTCTTCCATGTGGGCACAGCTGTGGGCTGGGAGGACAACCCTTGGTTACAGATATGATTTTCTCTAATATTTGCCTGTACTACTATTTTTCGAGCCTGACTCAGTCCCAGCTTGAGCAGGAAGTTTAATGATTCATTAACCCTTTCTTCTTACTGTTAATTAACCTTTTCTTCTTATTGTTAAATAACCCTTTCTTGACCGCTGGCATACATCAGTTTAAACCACAGCCCTGACAACTTTTAACTTCTTGAGCACTTTCTACTTTGGACTTCTTCCTTGCTGGCCCATTCCCCCTTCCCAGCTCCCGGCGGTGCCAGGGCTCAGGCATGGCATGTCAGGATTTAGCTGTGGTAATGATTGCCAGCCCCGAGCCGCTTCACTGGTTGTCCTTTGGAGGGTGCAAACTCCATGGAGATAGCCCCGCTCTTTTGCTTGTTTTATTGAGGTGGTGGAGGCCCTATCCCTGGGGACATTCAAGGCCAGGCTGAATGAGGCTGTGAGCAACCTGATCTAGTTAACGATGTCCCTGCTTATTGCGGAGGGGTTGGACTAGATGACCTTTAAAGGTCCCTTCCAACCCAACACATTCTATGATTCTATGATTTTATTTTACTTGTTGTCCCATCCCTGGAGGTGTTCAAGGCCAGGCTGGATGGGGCTTTGAGCAGCCTGGTCTAGTGGGAGGTGTCCCTGCCCATGGCAGGGGGTTGGAACGAGATGAGCTTTAAGGTCCCTTCCAACCCAAACCATTCTATGATTTTTGACTCGTCTGAGGCTGGTCAACAAATCCACCTCCTTGAGCACCGAGCTAATCCCACACCTGCAAGATAAGTCACTGGGCTAGGGGTTGTTATACACAGGAAAAATGAAGCTTATGGGCAGATAGCAGCAATATTGTTTGTGTGATGCTAAAATAAACCTGTGGCTATGAATGAGCTGTGTGTTGCCATGAGCAGCGGTGCCAGTGTGGAGACCTTGTGTTGCCCACCCCCATGCCCACCAGTGTCCTTGAGGTCCCTGAGGGAGCTCCCTGAACCAAGGTGATGTCAAGGAAGGGGATGATGGCAAGGCGGTGACGGAGAGGAGGTGATGGCAAGGGGGTGACGGCTGCCCCTCTTGCCCCCTGCAACCTTCCCAGACTGACCATGCTTGTTATCACGAACCTTGGCCGCACTCCAAGCGGTGCCTGCCTGCCGAAAAACCAGCCAAAGCAAACAGCAGCTGTGTGGGAAAACATACCTTGCCCTGCAGTTAATTTCTAAGATAGAGGGAAGCAGACACTGGGGCAGAAATTCCCTGTGGGCAGCCAGCTCGCTGCAGGCAGGGATGTGAGAGGGATATGGGGCTCCTGCAGAGAGGAGAGGGGGGCGTTGAAATGCCAGCAGCAGCAATGTGACACCCCCCAGCCTGGGTAGCGATTAATTTTGCAGTCAGAGAGAAACTGTGGCTGAAATGTGAGATTAAAGGGAAATTAAATTTGGGAAGCATTTCTGAGATGTTTCCAAGAATTGCCTTGTCTCCCTTTTAAGAAAAGGAGCATTTTCTGGTATGTGGGTCTCCATCAGCTCCTGCTGTCATGACTGGGGCAATTAAAACACACATATTTTAGGAGACTGCCTTGAAAATCATTGAGGAACAGGGGAGAAAATGTGGTGTGAACCAAGCCACTTCAGCATCCCCAGACAACAACTGTAATGTAAGGGGAGTTATATAAATGTGTACTTAAACTTATCTAAGAATCCCTACGTAAATATGATTTTTGTCAGTATTACAATGTGACATCCAAGACATTTGGGGAATGTGTGGGTTTTTGTAAATGAAATATTTTCCTTCCAACAAAAGCCAGTTTGTAAAAACAGCAGCAAACCTTCCTGCCAGCCCTGGTGAGAGGAGACCTGGTGCTTTGTAACCGAATCTGTGGCTGCTTCAGTACCCCGTGGGGAAGGGGGATAAATCAAAGCCCTGGAATGACCCTTCTGCTCGCTGGGTTTGCACGAGGGTGCTTGGTAAGGGGGAGCGGGGTGAGGCTGTGTGCTGCAGGTGCATTGGGGTTCACGCTCCTTGGCACCCCTGTGTGCCCCCGGGCACAGCGGTGGGGTGGCAAATGGGGAGCGGAAGGGACAACATCCCCTGAGAGGGGTTTTCCCTGGTTGAGCAATCCGTCCTGGCAGCCACTGGCCTGCGGGAGCCAGGTCCGGCCTGAGAGGTGCCAGACAAGTGTGAGCAAGGAGGGAGGGTTTCGGTAGGCACTTCTGTGAATTGCTGCCGGGAACTGCAAATTTGGAAACACCCAGATTGCACAACCCGCTGGCTGGAGCTGCCAGTGTCCACCCTGTCAGCTATAAAAAGGCGAGGGAACGGGGACATTGGCAGAGCCCGGCGAGGAGCGCATCCCCACGTACGCCAGCTGCCTGATCGCTGCAGAGATGGTCCAAGCGACTCCCTTCCTCCTGATGCTCAGCCTGGCCCTGGTGGCCCCTGGCTTCTCTGCGAGAAAGGTAAGGGCAGGGCTGGGATGAACAGGGTGGGCAGGGGGGCCGCAACTCCCGGGGGTACCTGGAGCTGCCCTAGCTGTGATGTGACACCAGCACTGCATCCCCTCCACTCAGCAGTGTGTGCTGAGCGGGCGTTGGGTCAATGACCTGGGCTCCAACATGACCATCGGGGCTGTGAACGGAAAAGGCGAATTCACCGGCAGCTACCACACGGCCGTGACCGCCACGAGAAACGAGATCCAGCTGTCACCGCTGCAGGGGTCCCAGCATCGCACAAACAACAAGGGCCAGCCCACCTTTGGGTTCACAGTCAATTGGAGCTTTTCAGGTGCTTCTCCTTTCCCAGTCTCCCCATAGTGTCCCCAGACCTCCCCTGCCCTCCCTTCTGGTGTCCCTGATGCTCTTCTCTCCTCCCCTGTGATGTCCCTGATGATCCCCTACCTTCCTCAGCAGTGTCCCCAATGTCCCCCCATCCCCAGTGCTGTCTCCTGTCCCCTGTTGTTTTCCTGACGCTCCCCCATCCTTGACCCCAGATCTCCTTGGCTGCTGTCACCTCCCAGTCCCAGGGCACAGAGGACGGGCTGGGGGCTGAAGCCCATTGCTGTTTCCCCATCTCTATGCGAGACCTCCATCTCTCTGACCCCTCCTGCTCACCTTACCTGTCACTGCTGTGTCTCTGCTCTGGAGGGTAGGGACAACTGGGGTCTACTGTCCCCTGCCTGGGGCAGGCGGCAGGGCCAAGGCTCAGCACTGACCTGCCATCCCGGACACGCTCCCCTCCACCTCCCACCCTGTCCCTGCAGACTCCATCACCGTCTTCACGGGCCAGTGCTTCGTGGATGAGGATGGAAAGGACGTTTTGAAGACCATGTGGCTCCTGCGGTCCCGTGTGGACAACATCAACGACGACTGGAAAGCCACCAGGTGAGCCTCCTGTCCCTGCCCCACTCAGGTCCCCTGCGCAACCCTGGTGGGTCGGGGGGTCTCCCATCCCGCAGCGCTCCGTGCCCGGCAGAGCTGCAGCCACTGTGGGGCTGACCAAGGATGGGGGACTCGTGCACAGCCTCCCCAGGGGTCCCATCAAGGTACAAACGCTGCTGGGGGGTGGGATGGGTCTGGCTGGGCATTCGTCACTGGGAAGGTGCGTTTGCCCTGTGCAAGGGTGCATTTCCCACCCTCACATCTCCTCCTTCTGTGTCCCCGCAGGGTCGGCATCAACATCTTCACCCGCCTGACCTCGCAGAAGGAGTGATGGTGGCAGCAACGGGGTTCCCGGGCCATCGGCGGCACAGAGCAGTGCTGGGGGTATGGACCCCCCCTTGCCCCACCACCTGCTTCTCCCAATAAAGCTTTGCCACAAACACCCACCAGGCTCCTGTCGTGTCATTGCTCAGTGCCCAGATTCCCTCAACTCCCCCCCCCCACAGCATCCCACGGCCTCTCCTGTCACCCTCCCCAAGGCTTGGTATGCATCCCTTGCCATGACACCACCATGGTCCAGGCTCCTCCGTCGCAGCCCCCACCACCCCGCCGTGCTCCCTCAGGACCCCCGCCTTGCCCAGGGGAGCAGGACCCCGCTCAGTCCACCGCGGTGGCCGGTGGCCCGTTTCCCACCGGCGTGGCCCTTGGCAGGAAGCCCGGCGCGGGCGGCCGCTGCCCGGCCTCAGCCCCCTCCACTATAAAAGGGGCCGAGCCGGCGCAGGGCACAGCCACCACTGCCGCCATGGGGAGCCTCAGCTGCTGCTTCCTGCTCGCCATGGCCCTGCTCGCCTCCTGCGCCGCTGCCGCCAGGAAGGTAAGGGCAGCCTGGGGTCAGTGCCTGGCCATGGGGCTACCTGCTCCTGCCATGCCATGCTGTGCCATGCCGTGCTCCTCCCAGGGGGCAGGGTGACCAGATGGGGGGCTGCATGCCCTGGCATGCCACACTGTGCTGTGCTGTGCCACGCTGTGCTTTGTCACAGGGTGTTGTGCCATGCTGTGCTGTACTGTGCCATGCTGTGCCATGCCCTTCTGTGCCATGCTGTGCCATGCCACACCACGCTGTGCTGTGCCAAGACGTGCTGTGCTGTGCCATGCTGTGCTGTGCTGTTCCATGCCATGCTGTGCTGTGCCTTGCCATGCCACTCCTGAGGCACAGTGTGCATGGCTGAGGGGGTTCCATGCTTCCGCTGTGCCGTGCCATGCTGTGCCATGCCACACCACGCTGTGCTGTGCCAAGACGTGCTGTGCTGTGCCATGCTGTGCTGTGCCTTGCCATGCCACTCCTGAGGCACAGTGTGCATGGCTGAGGGGGTTCCATGCTTCCGCTGTGCCGTGCCATGCTGTGCCATCCCGGCATACAGTGTTCGTGCTGGAGGAGCGGCATGCTCCTGCTGTGCCATCCCAGGGCACAGTGTGTGTGGCCAAGGGGGCTGCCAGCTCCAGCCGTGCTGTCCCTGGGGGTAGTGTTGGCAACCCACCCCTGGTACGGGGGGTACCCAGCACCCCCAGTTCTGCCTGGCCCTGACATGGGAGGGAAAGGTGCTGGCCCAGCCGGTGCCTGTGCCACTAGTCCTGGCTGCTGTGCAAAGGGGCCATGCCACCTCCAGATACAGGGAGCATGCGTCCCACTGCCCAGGCAAGTTGGAGAGGGGGGCCATGGTTCAGCATTGCCCAAGAATGCCAGCAAAACCCCCCGGTCCCCAGTGTGACCTACAGGGCCTGTGGAGGAATGAGCTGGGCTCCAACATGACCGTCTCAGCCCTGGATGTGTCCGGGACCTTCTCAGGCTCCTACCACACCGCTGTGGCAGCCACCAACAAGCAGATCCTGGTGTCGCCCCTGCAAGGGGCCCAGCAGCACCCCGGTGACAAGGGGCAGCCCACCTTCGGCTTCACCGTGCAGTGGCAGTTCGCAGGTACAGCGGTACCCAGCACAGCATCCCCAGACAGCCGGCCATCCCTGGCCTGGGCTGGCAGCGGGATGTCCCCTGGCTGGTCCCCCACACCCCCCATGGCACCGAGAAAACCTGGCTGCAGCCACAGACAGGACACATGCACTCGCTCTGGCCATAGCATGTGATGTCTGTCTGGGGTGGGTGGCTGGGGTGTCTGTCTGTCTGGGAGAAGTGGTGGGGGTGTCCATCTGTCTGTCCAAGGGACGCGGCAGGGGTGGTGCCCATCTATCTGCCAGACGATATTGAGGTGACCCATGTGGGCAATGTGGCAGGAAGGTCCATCTCTCTGTCCAGGATATGGGGCAGGGGGTGTCTGTCTGCCGGGACCAGGTGGCCCAGGTTCCTGTGACTGAAGCCACAGGCTCTGAGCCCCCTGTGCCCTCCTTGAACCCCGCCAGATTCCATGACCGCTTTTGTGGGCCAGTGCTTTGTGGACCGCCGTGGGAAGGAGACACTGGAGACCACGTGGCTCCTGCAGGAAGAGGTCCCATCCCGCAAGGATGTCTGGAAAGCCACCAGGTGAGCCCTGAACCTGCCCTCCCGCCACTGCCCTCCCTCCCCTCCTGCTGACATCGCTTCCCCGCAGGGTTGGCACCTCCATCTTCACGCGCATCAAGTGATGGGGGGGAGAGGACTGGAGCTTCCTGCACCCTGCTGTCTTGCCTGCATCCCTGAGGATCTCTGCTGCCCTGGATACAGTCTGGGCTCCCACCCGCTCCCAGCATCCTGGCCGGGAAACACACCCTTGCCCTGTCCTGCTTCCTCCCAGTGCCTCCCAGCAGCCTGCTGGTGGGGAACCTTCCAAAAACTTGCTGCCCCTGCACATGGAGCTGAATAAACCTTTCTCTGCCTGTCAGAGAGCCGTGCCCCACATGTCCCTGGGGTGCAAGAAGTCATTCTGTGGCCGTGGGCAGGTCGAGGTGGGGGACAGGCAGTGGCTGGTGTTTCGAGGGGCTGGGAGGGCTGGGGGACAAGGTGGGTACAGCATCTGGGTAATCACAGAATGTGTTGTGTTGGAAGGGACCATAAAGATCATCTACTTCCAACCCCCCTGCCATGGGCAGGGACACCTCCCACTAGACCAGGTTGCTCAAAGTCCCATCCAGCCTGGTGTTGAACACTTCCAGGGCAGGACATCCACAAATTCCTTGGGCAAACTGTTCTGGTGTCTCACCACCCTCAGAGTGAAAAATTCACCACATGCATGGCAGTAAAAGACAGTGCCAGTAGCATAGCGCTGTTGCTGTAAAAGAGGGTATTCCCTCAAGGGAGCAGAGATTTATGAAGATTTCTTACCTTTTACCAGAGAACCAGTGACTTGTTTAGTTAAGTTGATTCAGCAAGCAGGTGTGTTAGCAATTAAAGTTATCAAACTAATTCCTGCTTGTTATCTCCTTCTGTAGAAAAGTATGAATTACATGCTAATTTAGCCAAGATACCCTTGCCTTTGTCCTCCACAGTCATCTTGATCTCCTAAAGCAACGTCTCCCACTGNGTACTAAATCCAACATCCGTGTTGCCAACAAAGATGTTAAATAGTACCAGTCCTAGTACCGACCCCTGAGGAACACCACTGCGACTTGGACACCAAGCTGTTGACCACAACTCTTTGCGTGCAGCCATCCAGCCAGTTCCTTATCCACTGAGTGGTCCATCTGTCAAATACACATCTCTCCAATTTGGAGACAAGGATGCTGTGCAGGACACTGTCAAACGCTTTGCTCAAGTGCAGGTAGATGTTGTCTGTTGCTGTCCCCTTATCCACCAACGCTGTAACCCTGCCACAGAAGGCCACCAAGTTCGTTAGGCATGGTTTCCCCTTAGTGAAGCCATGTTGGCTACCACCAATCANAGGACACTGTCAAACGCTTTGCTCAAGTGCAGGTAGATGTTGTCTGTTGCTGTCCCCTTATCCACCAACGCTGTAACCCTGCCACAGAAGGCCACCAAGTTCGTTAGGCATGGTTTCCCCTTAGTGAAGCCATGTTGGCTACCACCAATCACCTCATTTTCCATGTGCCTTGGCAGAGTTTCCAGGAGGATCTGATCCATGATCTTGCCAGGCACAGAGGTGAGACTGACTGGCCTGCAGTTCCCCTGGTCTTCCTTTTTAAGGGTCACTGGGAACTTCACCAGACTGACAGGATTTCTCAAATATGATGGACAGTGGCTTAACACCTTCATCCGCCAGTTCCCTCAGGACCCGCGGATGAATCCCATCAGGTCCCATGGACTTGTGCACCTTCAAGCTCCTCGGCTGGTCTTGAACCTGGTCTTCTCCTACAGTGGGCAGTACCTCATTCTCCCAAACGCTGCCCTTTTCTTCTGTAACTTCCTACTTCCCAGACATGGCTTCAGGCTCCGGCAGGTGCCTTCTTGCCTGTGCAACCACTTGGGGCACCCACAGGGGCCGTGTGGTGGGTGGCCCCAGGCAGCATCCCTGGCATGAAGCAGCAGGATGTCCCATGTCTGGGGGTCGGGGTGAGGGCTGCGTGCAGGCAAGGCAGCACACCCACCTGGCCTCAGCCTGCATCTCTGCACCCCATTCTGCTCCATCTTCCCATTAAACTGCATTTCCAGCTACTCTCTGGGTGGGGGACTTGATACTGGGTGCACATATGGAACAGGGCTAGATGCCAGCCCCCACAGAGGGGACTATGATCAGGAGCTGGGAGCCTGGGCTGTTGGGGTGGTCCAAAGTCCAGGCTCCATACTGGAGGGACCAGGGGAGGGACCTGAGGCTCCAGGGACAACTACTGGTTGCATGTATTTCCCACTACCTGGCTGTCACCCCATCAGCCGGAGGGTGGAACAAGATAAGGCTCCTTTCGGATGCTCAAATGCACATGACAATGTCACCTGTACATTAAACATTATTTTGTCAGCTCATTAAGAAAGAAAAAAAACACACACGAAACAAAGGCCTAGTGCACTTTGCATAGACCCGTCTAAGAAATGAACTCACTAATTCATCACTTTAGCAACTTGCGAAGTTTCTAACTCATAAATTCCCTAATCTGCAATGCACAGCTCCTAATGCGGGTGACCCTGCGCACCCTGGGGAGAAGCTGTGTGGGCAGGGAGAGGCACAAAGGGATGGAAGGAGGATGCTGCCTGGGGGCTGCAGGGGGAGGAGGCTGTTGGATGGGGCAGGGATTTCGGGGCAGTGAGCACAGAGTGCCCCGGGAAAGTTTCAGGGCTTGTCCACCATCCTCTTCCTCTTGCAGTCTGCCTGCCTTTCCCCAGCCTTCCCTGGCTTCTGCTCCATTCCCTCCTTCCCTGTTGGGCTCTGGGGCTGCTCTCACCCCCCACGGCTCCTGGAGAGTGCACGGACCAGACCCTATCCAGGGTATGCCTGCACTGGCCAAGCCCAACTGGCCGACATACCTGGTCATTCAGCTTTTGATCAAAAGTCACTCCTGCATCTTCATCCTCATCCCTGCATTCTCATCACACCTGCAATCTCATCCTCACACCAACATCCTCATCCTTATCACTGCCTCTTTATCCTCACCCCCGCATCTTCATCCTTACTGCTGCACCCTCATCCTCAGTCCTGCCTTCTACACACAGCCCCTCAGCTCAGCCCTGTTCCACACTGACATCCTTGGCACTGCCCTGACTACCCTGGGCTCATTCTCATGCTCCACAAAAGCATGCTGCGGCTGTCACCAGCAGCATGAGGGGGTTCCCAAATGCTTCTCCAAATGGTCTGTGAGATTGAAGCCTCGGGACCCCAGTGGGGATGGGAAGATGAGGCTGGGACCCCTGGTGGGGAGAGCCCACCAAGGGACATGGGGCAACCAAGACCCATGCAGGACCCCTAGGGACTAAGTTTTCATGTTTGTCCTTCCATCACCCCCATGTCTGCAAATTCCCTGTCTCTTGGGGTCTCCTGAGAAGGCAGCCCACGGGATAGGAGATGATGTACATGGCCTGTTTGCTGAACAGGGGAACAGAAACAGAAAGAAAAAAGCATTTACAGGAAGCCAGCACAGATAACGTCACTGCCACCACCCCCCAGGCTGCATTCCCTTGGTGCTCCAAACATCCCCCATCCTGGCCCACTTCCCAGAGGGCTGTGTCCTGATCCCCTGCAGCAACAGCCCAACCTGGCCTCATCCTGCCCTCACGTTCATTGGCCTTTTACTCTCACTCTGCTCCTGCCCCAGGACCCCACTCTGGCCTGCAATGCCCTGAGGTTTTCCTGTTGCTCTTGGGGCAGGTTTGTTTCCTCTGTCTGCCAAATCCCTGGGGCCACTGCAGATCACCAGCCATCTCTGCACACATAACCTTGCCCTGCCCTCATGACTCCCTGTCCTTCTGTCCATCCCCTGCAGCGACCAGGGGACAGTTTGGGGTGCAGGGGTTCCTGCAGGGCTGAGGTGAAGCCCAGGTACAGCCCTCAGCCAGGTGACAGTGGGGACCCAGGACAGAGACCACCAGGCTGGGCTGTGTCAGTGGGGAGCTCCAGTCAGCCCTGTCTACTTCCCCAGCCCCATGCCCATACCCACTCCCATCCCTGTCCCCATCCCTATCCCTGTCTCCATCCTGGTCCCCATCCCCCTGTCCATCCTCATCCCTATTCCCATCCCTGTCTTCACCCCTATCCCTATCTCCATCCCAGTCCCCATCTCCACCCTCATCCCCCTGTCCATCCTCATCCTCATCCCTATCCCTGTCCCTGTCCCCATCCCTGTCCCTGTCTCCATCCCGATCCTCATCTCCACCCCCACTCCACCCTCTGTCCATCCCTGTCCCCATTCCTGTGCCCATCCCTATGTCCATCTCTGTCACCTCCGCCCTGTGCCCATCCCTATCTCCGTCTCTGTCACCGTCCCTTCCGCCAGTGCCACCCGCGACTTTCCGGGAAGGAAGCGGTGGGTCGGTCCGAGCCGCGCTATAAAGGGGAGAGCGGCTCCGGCGCGGCGAGATTCGGTTTCGTCGCTGCCGCCCGATGAGCGACCGCCTCCTCACCGCCCTCGCCTTGTCCGCCGGGGCGGCCCTGGCCGCCGCGGCGGCTGGGAGCCAGGTGGGGAGCGGGGACACGCGTGGGGGTGCCGGGGTCCGGGGAGGGACACGCGTGGGAGACTCTCCCCGGGAGCCGGGGGGGGACACAAGTGGGAGATGGCAGCGCTTGCGGGGAGAGGAACACGAGTGGGAGACCCACCCCCGGGGGGCATCGCCGGCAGCAGGGGGACTCCCTGCTCTAGGAGGGGCGACGCTGATGGAACTCCCGGCGAGGGAGGTGACACGAGGCGGGTAGAATGCTCCGAGGTTGCCCGTGTCCCCGGGAGGGATGTGCATGACGACCCCTTCCCTGGTGCAGGGGGGATCCCTGCCGGGGGACATGCAGGGGAATTGGGGCACTGGTAACCTGGGGTCCCTGCCCCAGGGGGTGGCTTGCCCCTGCCCGTGAAGGTGCCATGTGGGAGAGGACAGTGCCCGGAGCTGGGGCTGGAGCCTTGCAGGTGGAATGCTGCAGGGCTCTGGCTGTGCAGGAGCCCACCATGAACCTGAGGGCTCTGCCCATCCCCGTGGGCTCCCCACTTGTGCCACGCACTGGTGCCAAGCACAGCACACGTCCCCACATGCACAGCAGACGTGTCCCAGGGTCGCACAACTCACCTGGCAGGGCTGAAGCGGGGGTCCTGCCTGTGTTCCTACTTGTCTGGGGCTCCTGCCTTTAGCTCCCACCTTGTCTTTTCACCTCTCCCCTTCTGCTCAGCCTACCCCAGCTTTTGGCACTCCTGACATGGCTGAGATGTCATCCACGTTATAAATCATGTCTCTTAAACAAAAGTGCCTGGGCACTCGCGGGGCTCTGGAGACACCCTGCTGTGACGCTGCCCATAGCTTGCCCCTGTGTTTTCTTTCTTTTCCAAGTTCCTTTGCCAAGCAGCCGAGACCCCCAAGGAGGAACAGGGCAGTGCGAAGGAGGCAAAGGCGACCAACACCAAGTGGTGGCTGAGTCACAAGCAGAAACACCCTGCAAGGAACGGCAAGGTGAGTGCCAGCACCCTGTGGTCATCAGGGAGGCATCAGCAGGGGTCTCAGCCCACGGGACAGAGGTAGGGGCTGTGTGCAGGCAGCCCCCGGACACACATCTGCTTGTCTCCCAGCAGTGTGACCTGACTGGCTGGTGGGAGAACGAGCTGGGCTCCAAGATGCGCGTGGATGCAGTCGACAGCCAGGGCAACTTCACCGGCGAGTACCACACTGCTGTGTCGAGCGCCCAGAAACCCATCGAGCCATCCCCTCTCCTCGGCTCCCAGCACTTGGATGAGGACGGGCAGTGCACCTTCGGCTTCACCGTCAACTGGAAGTTTTCTGGTCAGTAGTTGCAGTGGCAACCGTGCCTGGACGGGTTGGTGGGATGGAGAGGGGAGATGAGGCTCCCAGTGCCCACTGCAATCACTCTCTCCCCTCTCCTGTCCCCAGTTGGTCCTTCCCTGATCTCTCCCCACTCTGGATGGTGTCTGCAGACAGTGGGACACCTCCTGAAACCCTGTTCAGGCTAGGTGGTATTGAGAGTTCCTTTGACAGCATCTCTACCACAGAGCATTTCCCTGCAACCATCGGGACCCACTTGGGCCCCATGAGCATTAAACCCACTGGCCCAAAAGCAGCCGAGGTCCTGCTGGGATGCTAACAGCCACTGCTCCCCTAGACTCCACAGCTGTCTTCGCGGGCCAGTGCTTTGCTGGGGACGGTGGGAAGGAGGTCCTGCAGTCCACCTGGCTGCTGCGGGAGAAGGTTGACTCCCTGCCCAGCGACTGGAAAGCCACCAGGTGAGCCATGGGACACCCGGCCCGGCTGGGACACCTGCTCCTCTGCTGTCCGGGCACCGATGGGCTTCTGCTTCCCCACAGGACTGGCCACAACGTCTTCACTCGGACAGGCTGAAAGGAAGGTGGAGAAGTCTCTCACTTCAGTTGGGGTTGGGAGACCAGGGGACCCCTCTGCATGTACCAGCATCAGGGCTAGGTGAAGATATTCTAAAAAGCTAAATAAAGTTGTCTGCCTTTAAATCCAACTTTGTGTAGTCTGTGGATGCGTCCTGGGGAAGGTGGGCTAAAGCACTGTGGTGGGTGGAGAATGAAACTCTCACTCCATTACTCCAAGAAGAGACTGGCCCCAAGAAAGCCCCTTTTCCAACGCAAATCACAGAATCACAGAATTGTAGGGGTTGGAAGGGACCTCTGAAGATCATCTAGTCCAAGCCCCCTGCCAGAGCAGGGTCACCCAGAGCAGGTTCCACAGGAACACGTCCAGGTGGGTTTTGAATGTCTCCAGAGACGGAGACTCCACCACCTCTCTGGGCAGCCTGTTCCAGGGCTCTGCCACCCTCAAAGGAAAGAAGTTCCTTCTCATGTTGAGATGGAACTTCCTATAGTCAAGTTTGTGCCCGTTACCTCTTGTCCTGTTGCCAGGCACCACTGAAAAGAGCCTGGCCCCACCCTCCTGACACCCACCCTTTAAGTATTTATAAGCATTGATAAGATCCCACCTCAGTCGTCTTTTTTCCAGACTGAAGAGACCCAGATCCCTCAGCCTTTCTTCATAAGAGAGGTGTTCCAGTCCCCTAATCATCTTCATGGCCCTTTGCTGTACCCTCTCCAGCAGTTGCCGGTCCTTCTTGAACCGGGGAGCCCAGAACTGGACACAGTAACTCCAGGTGCAGCCTCACCAGGGCAGAGTAGAGGGGGAGGATGACCTCCCTTGACCTGCTGGCCACACTCTTCTTGATGCACCCCAGGATGCCTTTGGCCTTCTTGGCCACGAGGGCACATTGCTGGCTCGTGGCCGTCCTGTTGTCCACCAGGACTCCCAGGTCTCTTTCCACAGAGCTGCTCTCCAGCAGGTCAGCCCCCAACCTCTACTGGTGCATGGGCTTATTCCTCCCCAGCTGCAGCACCCTACACTTGTCCTTATTGAATTTCATATGGTTCCTCTCTGCCCAACTCTCCAGCTTGTCCAGGTCTTGCTGAATGGTGGCACAGCCTTCCGGTGTGCCAGCCACCCCTCCCAGCTTTGTGTCATTAGCAAACTTGCTGATGGTGCACTAAATGGGATGGTGCATCCCCAAAGTGATCCTCTGACACCAGGCACAGGTCAGCACTGGCTCTTCCCTGCTCAGTGCCAGGCCAGCGTGATGGGAGGGTAAGTTGGGGGACGCTTCCGAAAGCCAAAAAGCTGGGTGGGAGCCCCTGGGCTCTGAGGAAGCCCTCACAGAGGATGATACAGGGTCCCAGCTGTGCCTGTACTCCTGTGCTCCATACTTGCAGCACAGCACAGGTAGCTGCAGCACAAAACTCTTCTTAGGGAAATGTGTGTGATTTACTGGAAAGGGGACGTCCAGCAAACCCAGCCCCAAAGCCCTGCCTGCTGGGCTGTGTGACTTACCGTAATGGGCAGGGGAGGTGCTGCCTGAGTCAACCGTCCCAGCCGAAACAATTTCCAGGAAAATCAGCTCTGGGTCTGAACCTGAAACTTGACCCTCGAGCTGTCCAGTCTCAAAATAACGCCAGGTGGTGCTGCACACCCTGCGCTGCACCTCGCCTGGGATTTGGGCAGCCTAAAGGCAGGAATAGGCTGGTGGGGATGCCAGCTCCTGTTGCTCCCTTGGTTTTCCTGCCACAAATGCCGTGGGAGAGCTCTGCTAACAGAGTCCGTGGCTTTAGCAAGTTTTCTACCGCCTCTGTATTTTAGGTGGTCTTGTTGCAGACTTGCATGTAGTTTGCTTTTCATGTTTTTTCTCTTCAGTCCATCTTCTGCTTCTGCAGCAATGCTGCCGTTTCCTTCTCTGTGCCTCCCTAGAATTTCTCCGGCTTTTTCAGTTGCCTTACAGCCTTTCTGAGCAGAATGCTTTTGCACCAGCCCGCTGCTACCACGTCCTTTGGTCTGTGCAGCCTTTTACCCGCAATAGAAGAACGTGAGAAATAGGAAAGAGGGTGGCAGAGGGCTGGTCTCACCCCAAAGTGTGGCCAGCTCTGTGGTGGGGTGTCCCACTAAGCCTGCAGCCTTACTGCATGCATTCCGCTGACTTTATTATTGCCTTCATGTCAGCATCTCCCCGAGAGAGGGCTCCCTGGAGGCTGTGCAGCAGTCCCGGGGTGCTCCAGCAAGGTGGCCATGCTGACCACGGTTTGAGCACTCTGCAAACCCTCGCAGACACCCACGGTACCAACGAGAAATGCGGCAGGCGTGGGCCAGCAGGGTTGTTTGCAAGGGCAGACCTTATATCAGGGCACTCAGCAAGCCAATGACACATCCAGCATCTCGGGTGTTGGGGTGGTGGGTGATAGCATATGGTGTGCCAGGGGTACCTGCAGGTGTCTGGGGGGGTCTGTGGCTGAGGATGCTTCCCTGTGAGTGTTGGACATTCATCAGCACTGCATTTTACCCAGCTTCAAGACCTGCCTGTAGTGCTCATGTCTGCTCTGCCTCTCTGAGCCACAAACCCATTGCTATTTGCCTCCTTCCAGCTCGGGCTCATCGGCACGGCAGAGATGAGCCACGGACAACCCTTCAGCCCTGCTGCAGACCTCCCTCTGGGAGGAGAACCAGCCGTTGCTGCTGCATGGTAAGCCTTGGTCATGGTCATTCATGCACCGTGAACGCCTTCAGAGGCATGGGGAGCTGGAGGAGGCAGGAGGCCCTTGCAATCACAGGCAGCTTTATCTCTGCTGCCATGTCTATGTTGCGCAGGAGGTAGTGTATCGGTTGAAAACAGAAAAACTAACTTATTGGGATCTTGGCATCAGGTAATGCTCACGTCGGGGATCAGCCGGCCACTCTCTGGATGGAGAAAGAATCTTTATTGCAGGGGCCCTTGCAGCAGCACCTCCATTGGGCTCAGGTGAGACTCCCCAAACTGCTCCCTGCTCAGCTCTTGTCTGGCTGTTGGCCATGTTCCAGAGTATGCATGACCCATCGCTACTGCTTATCTCAGCTACAAGGGAAAGAGCACTTACAGGTCTTAACCACATGCAGAAGACTGTCCTAGATGACCATTTCTGTGGGGACTGTTCCTGTTGACTGTTTACAAATGTCTCAACACTGAACATCGCAGTGCCTAGCATTTGTCTCAATCCAGCTGTTGTTCCACCCAAGCAGGTAGAGCCAGGGAGTCACCCGGAAACTCCACAGCTGGTCACTCTGGGTATGTGCACGGGCACAGCCTGGTTCCCAGCCACACTGCAGAGATGACAAAAAAAAAAAAAAATTATTTTAAAGCCTATAGCTTCACTTATAAACTAAGTCTTGTAGTTCCTGTCCCCTCTGCCAAGTCTGCTTGGTCATCACTCCTGCCAGCCCCCTTGTGGGAACTGCACACCCTGCTCTGGTCCTCTGCCTCTCCCCTTGGCCCAGCTCTGGCTGCAGCCTTGCTAAGTGCAGACTGTCATCCTGGGAGGGTGGAGGATCACCTTAGACAGGTCCCCAGCCCTTTCTGGTGCTGGCTTGGAGCTGGGGCACCCTCCCAGAGGTGACCTGCCTCCCCAACCCATGGCTGAGCTCGTCACACTTGGCAGAACATCCCCTTGGGTGGATGGGGGACCTGCGACTTGTCTAGCTTCCCCTCTGAGGTTCCTGGGAATGTCCACTGCTGCCACCCTGCCTGCACCTGGGCTATGCCAGAGCACCAATGCTGAGTCCCATCCACTCCCGTGCGTGCTAAGTGGGTGCTGGATCAATGACCTGGGCTCCAAGATGACCACCAAGGCTGTCAATGGAAAAGGCAACGTCACCACCTTCTACTACATGGCCATGATGCTCACAAGGAATGAGATCCAGCTGTCACCACTGCAGGGGTCCCAGCACTGCATGAACCATAAGAGCCAGCCTACCTTCAGCTTCACCATCGATTGGAGCTTTTCAGGAGCTTCAGGAGCTTCTCCTTTCCCAGCCTCCCTGTGGTGTCCCCAGAGCTCCCCCGTCCCCAACACCAGAGCTGCATGGCTGGTGACACTTCCCAGTCCCCACCGCTGGCTCTTGCCCAGGCAGGTCCTGCCCAGGATGGGGTGGGGCAGAGCTGGATGCAGGCTCAGCCAGGCTCACTCGCCCAGCCCTGCATATCCCAACTCCCTTCTAGTGCCGTGTCCCAAGTTCCAGCAGACAACAGGCTGGGGAGGGAGACATCCCCCACCCGCAAGCAGCCTTTCCCACCCATAAACTGGCAAGCTGTCTGCCTAAGAGGGAAATCCCCATCCCAGCTCCCTCTCCCACCTCCTACCCCTTCATGGACCACAGAGCACCACCACCTCCATGGGCCAGTGCTTTGTGGTCAAGGACAGGAAGGAAACACAGAGGACCATGCAAGATGAGGTTGGCAGCCTCAAGGATGACTGGAAAGCCAGTGGGTGAGCCCTGGGCAGAGTAGGGCTGCAGGGCACTTCTCCATCCCTGCTCTGTGCTGGAGCTGTACCCATGGGTGCAACATGGAGACCCTGGGGGGAGCTGAGCCCTGAGGGTGGGTGCTAGGAGCCAGCTGGGTGGCAGGTGAGGGAGTGTAGTGCAGGGACCACAAGACCTTTTGGAGCAAGTCCCTGGGATGGGAGCTGAAGGTAGATACTATAATTCTACAATTAAAACCAAAGTGCAATTTGCACATGGGCATCACCACATCCCGCTCCCCAGGAAGAGGAGTGTCCCTCCTGCAGTCTTCAAGCCTGGGACAGATGTGTCTGTGGAGGATGCTCTAAGCGGATGCTCATCCCCTGTGCAGGGCAGGGGCCAGACAGGTCCCTCCTGAACCGGACACAGCCAGGTGCCAGCTCTGTCGTCCCCTGCAGCATCAGCACTGACATGTTCAGCCGGCCATGTAGCTACCTGTACCCTGCCCAGCCTCAAAGCACCATGCATGTGGCACCGCCTCCCATGGGAGCACCGTGCACAGGGTATCTCCTCCACAGGGACAAGAAAATTTTACTATCTACTTATCTTCCAGAAAAGCCCTTCTGCAATGAGAAGTGGCATTAATTCTGGAGTGCCCAAGAGCTTCAGCTGCAGTGACAGCCACAGCTCCCAGACCCAGGGAAAAACCAGCACAGGCAGAATAACGGCTTAGAAACAGCAGCAGAAACCTGTTAACACAGGAGGGGACTGCCATGAGGAGGAGCTCCAGTGGGCAGACACACCACCCTTCAGTGCAGTGGAGAAGAGCTGGTTGGGCTGTGCTTGCTGCAACACCGTGTTTGGATGGTAGCACTGGAATGGTGGCAGTGCCAGGCTGTGCCCACCCTGAGGACTCCACTGTGGAACAAGGAATGGGCTGGCAGAGCCTCTTGGATCGTGGATGGGCAAATTGTCCCTGTGCCCCCACCTCTCTGCTCAGCCGTGCTCATCCCTGCATTCCTCCGGCACTGCCCAGGTCACACAGACCTCCTCACCTTGCCTGTCCTGTCCCGGGCACCCTGCCACCCGGCCACCCGCCCCACGGCTGCCAGCCTGGTGCCTGTGGGGCTCCGGTTACAGCCCTATAAAGGGGGTTGGAGTGTGGGGCCGGGAGGGAGCCGGGCCAGGCGCTTCACAGCCCCACGGCCATGGGAAGCAGCACTTTCGCCCTGGTCCTCGCCCTGGCCCTGGTGGCGTGCGTCACCCCTGCGCAGAGGAAGGTACAGGGATGGGTAGGGATGGGGACGTGGCAGACATGGCACTGGGATGCAGTGTGAGCAGCCCGGGGAGTCTCCTCTTAAATGCCATCTTAGGCTGGGACAAACAGGAGAGTTTTGTAAGCCCTAGTCCAGGCAACAGGAAGGGTGTCTCTGGGTCACCCCCAGCCTCAAAGTCACCATCTCCACAAAGCTTTGCTCCCACAGGGGCACCACGCATGGGGCATCCTGCAGGGTCTGTGCCCGGGGGTACCATGCATGGGGTATCCCTTCCCACAGGGTCTCTGCCTGGGGGTACCGTGCACAGGGCATCCCCTCCCATGGCATCTGCTCCCAGGGCAGCATGCATACAGCATCCTTTCCCACGGGATCTGTGCCCAGGGGTGCCACGCGTAGAGCATTCCCTTCCCCTGGGGTCTGTGCCCAGGGCCTCCATGCACACCGCTGGGCTGGGACATGCTGTCCAGGCTGCACCATCCGCTCAGCAGCTGGCAGCACCTGGGGGAGCATTTCACCAAAGCGGGGACAAGGAGAGCTGTGCTCCACAGTCGCACCCACAGCAGGGCTCGTGGCTCCGGCCATGGGGCGGTGGGAGGGATGGGGTCCCCCTCTGTGACGCGGGCAGGAGCAGAGGGCCCATGGCTGTGTCCCTTCAGTGCCAGCTCAGTGGGCTGTGGAAGAACGAGCTGGACTCGCTGATGGAGATTTCAGCAGTGAGGGACGATGGCGTCTTCCAGGGGAAATACCTCACCCAGGTCACCCTTGCCGGCGGCTGCGCCCACGTCTCCCCCCTGACAGGCGCCCAGCAGCAGCCTGGCGAGGGGGGCTGGCCCACCTTCGCCTTCACCGTGTGCTGGGACAAGTTTTCTAGTAAGTGCTGGGACACCCAGGGTCAGCCCCACAGGGGCACTGGGAGCCACACAGGTAGTCAGCAGGATTTTTCCTCTGCTGGAAGTTCTGCTGGGTGACGCTCTGGTGCAGCTGAGCAGAGGGAGGCAGCCATGTCTGCCCGGCCGTGGGGCTAAAGGGCAGTGCTGGGCTCTCACGAGGCAGCCCCTCCTCACCCAGAGTCTTTGCAGCCATCCCTGCTGGGCAGCCCCAGGTGCCTGTGGTGGGTCTGGACCCCGTTAGCGCCCGGGGGATGCAGTGCTGCAGAGCCTGGCTCACCCAGAGGAGCTGCTGGGGAAGGGCAGGACCCCCCAGCGTGGGTTGGGTGGGCATGTGGATGTTGGAGTGGAAACACAGCTGTGGCTGGGAGGACCTCGGGGAAGGGGAAGCAGTCAGCAAGTGCTGGTGCACCCCCATCAAACCCCCCAGCAAGCTCTTTCCCCAGATGCCACCACTGCCTTTGTGGGACAGTGCTTCGTGGACACGGGCGGGAAGGAGACACTGACCACCATGTGGCTGCTGCGCGAAGCTGTCGGGTCCCTGGAGGAGGACTGGAAAGCCACAAGGTAGCAGGGGGACATGGGGGACAGCATGCCACAGAGGGGCCTTCCCCAGGACCCCTGAGGACGAGCATCCCCCTGGGCAAGGGGACCAGCCCTGGGAACCCCACAGCATGGGTTTGCAGCCAGGATGCCAATGCCACCTGGCTAGGGGCTTGCCCTGGCCAGGTGCATCCAGCAGCTGCTCGGGGCAATTCGGGGGGCATTTAGGGACAGCCCCGAGTGGGTCATGTCTGCAGGTCATCCCATAGGAATTGTCTGCTTCCCACAGGGTGGGCAGAAACGTCTTCACACGCAAACGCATGCCGAAAGGAAAGATCCTGCCGAGCTTGTCCCCATCCTGTGAGGATGCAGCTTCACCTGCCCCCTGATGGCATGCTCCGGCTGCAGCATGGACCCCCAGGGCAGACAAAACCAGCCTCTCGCATAAAAAAAAATAAAAGTATTGTCAGTTGTGGTCATCATTTTTAAGAAACCACCTTCGCTTCCCCTCTGAGGCAGCTTCTGTCCCCATGGGTACCCCTGCAGAGGTGAGGACTCGCCACTGCTCTTCCCCGGGGACAGCTGGATCCCCCCCCAGTTATCCCCATCCAGCTACCCAGGATTATTGCCCACCTCATCCTAACACGAACTTCCACCCTGCACCATCACTCCTCACCTGCCTGCTGGTGGCAGACGTGGAGTCGGCATCCTGAATCCAGCTACCTTTCTTGTGGTGCCTTCATACCCATCTCTGCTAGATGCCTTTCCAGCCCCAGGACTCCCTGTAGGGTTGGGTGATGGAGGTAACAGTATCGGTAGATGTGAGATGTCAGTAAAGTGCTTCCTTCATGCTGCACTTCGCCTGAAGTAAAATATGCATAGTTAAAGCCCCCATTCCATCATATCCCATTGGATCCCATCCCACCCTATCCCATCCCATCCCATCCTGTCCACCTGCGTTACAACCAGGGATTTTACCCTTCTCTGCCGCTGCATTTCAGCAATGCCACTCTATCTGTCTCTGTGGACACCTGCCAACCTTAGTCAGCTCTTTCGACACAACATTTTTGGCAGGTCCGTGGGTAAAGATAAAGCCTCTTGCAGAAGCGTTACAAATATAACACAGCCCTGGGGATGCCAGCACACTGGCCATACAAGTCCATTGGGCCTGGCCCAGCCCCAGTCAGTGTGCACGCTGCCGTGACATAGTGTGGTGGCTGCCACCTCCCTGGCACCTCAAACAGGGCAGCTTGTCCCTGCCAAACAGGGCAGAAAGGCAGGGGCTGGTGTCAGGCTGAAAGGATGGAGCGTGGTATCCAGGGCAAGAACAAGAGATCCCCTGGGGTTGATTTCTCAGACCCCTATGATAAGCCCACGGGTTTGGGACTGTAAAAGGCAACGAGGAGGAGTGATGTGTTAGGAGAGGGGTGGTTTCCACTCGTCCCAGCCTTTGGGGCCATCTGGACCAGAGGGAGAGGTGCTGAGGAGCATCAGCATCGGTGTCCTGAGGTGTGCTGGGGCTTGTGATGGGCACTGAGCCAGCGCCACGCCAGGGTGGGACTCCACCACCCCCGGTATGCACACCACCGCCCTGCTGCCATCCGGTGCCCCAGACATCTTGTCCTGGGGACGGTATGTGTTTATGCAGCTGAATCCCACCCTAATTTTCAGTTGCCCGCAGCCCCGTGCCTGCTCCCAGCACTGCAGCGAGCAGAGAAGCAGCTCAGGAATGCAGAGACAGTGCACGCTCTGTTTTGTACACTCGATGCCCTTAAGAGCAGCAAATGTGAGGAATAGGTGGAAATACAAGGCTGGCTAGCATGCCGGGTGTGTTTAGCGAGCACAGTCCCTTGGACCCCAGTGCCCCTCATAGTTAACCTCTTCCTCTAGCCCTTGTAAAAGCAAAAGCAGTAAAATTAGCAGCTGGTATGCGGAAGATGCTGAAGCATGAGGCCGGGCGAGCCTCCCTCCTGTGCAGCGCCGTGGCTTGCCCCTGCCCGGGATGCCCTGTCACCACCTGAGTGACAGACACCCTGGCCAGGCAGTGGCACCAGCAGAGCTGGGAGCGGTTAAATGTTTAAACAGGTAATAATTTACACAGGGCGCAGGTTCCACAGAAGGTAGTTGTTGCTTTCCAGGATGCTGTAAGTGCCTTAAAAACATCCCGCACCCCCGCCTCTCTGCTCAGCCGTGCTCATCCCTGCGTTCCTCCGGCACTGCCCAGGTCACACAGACCTCCTCGCCTTGCCTGTCCTGTCCCGGGCACCCTGCCACCCGGCCACCCGCCCCACGGCTGCCAGCCTGGTGCCTGTGGGGCTCCGGTTACAGCCCTATAAAGGGGGTTGGAGTGTGGGGCCGGGAGGGAGCCGGGCCAGGCGCTTCACAGCCCCACGGCCATGGGAAGCAGCACTTTCGCCCTGGTCCTCGCCCTGGCCCTGGTGGCGTGCGTCACCCCTGCGCAGAGGAAGGTACAGGGATGGGTGGTGATGGGGATGTGGCGCTGGCACCCTGCTGGACCCCAAAGGCTGCTGCTGGGGCTGTGGTGCTCAGCAAGGGAGCTGGTGGGACCAGCACTACGCAGCGCTGAGGGAAGCTGTGGAGAGGCTGGGAGGGAGGGACAGCTCTTGCAAGGATGCTCCTTGCTGTGGGAACCCATCCAAAGACCGGCAAACAGAGCCATGCGCCAGAGAAACCCCGTTTCCCACTGAGTGTGCAGGGAAAGCAGCATGCCTCCTCCTTTAGCATGGGGAGGACCCGCTGTCCCCCAGGTGACAGCAGCAAACAGCCCAGAGCAGTGGTTGGACTGAAGGCAATCAGTGCTGTGGGTGCGATGGTCATGCTGAGGTGGCGATGTCGGTGGCATCAGCTTCACACAGGGTCTGTGGTCCATCCCCCACTGCTGTGGCCATCCCTGAGCAGGGCCAGGGTGGTGGGGCAGGAGCAGGATGCCCCCCCTGCCTGGCTGGGCACCCCAAGTCACCACACTGGCCTTGCAGTGCCTCCTCTCTGGGTCCTGGCGGAGCGACACTGGCTGCCGGATGGTCGTGTCCGTCCTCGGTGAGGATGGCAGCTTCTCTGGTTCCTACCTGCTGGGGCCTGCCACTGGTGACTCTAAAATTCTCACCTCACCACTGGAGGGGTCCCAGCAGGACGCAGGGCTGGTCCCACAGCCCATCTTCTCCTTCACCGTGCGCTGGCGGCTCCAAGGTAGGCAGGAGGGGGCCATCACCCTGCAGCAGGGTGCAGGGGTTGGGTTCCTGCCCTGCCACCCCAGCTCATGCCACCTTGGACTCTTCCAGACTCAGAGACAGCCCGGACAACCGTCTTCCTGGGCCAGTGCTATGTGGGCACCAATGGGGAGGAGACCCTGCACGCCCTGTGGCTCCTGCGAGAAGCTGCCGAGAGCCCCGCCGAGGACTGGAAAGCCACTCGGTGAGTGCCGGATCCCAGCCACCACTGTGTCAAGCTTTCCTGCACCCCAGGCTGGAGAAGGCAGAAACACCACGGGACGAGGCATGGTGGGACCGGTAGGGTGAGATGGGTTTGTCACCAGTGAGGAGCAGGGGCTAAGGAGCATCCCTTGACCTGGCCAGCTCCCGCATCCCGGGTGTGCCCCAGGGTGGGTAACCCCAGGACAGCATCTAGCCCCATCCAGACCTCCCCCCAGGACTCTCCTTGCACTCTGCCCAGCAGGGAGAGAGCAGGACATGATGCCAGCACCTGGTGCAGCCTCTGCCACAGAGTGCTGGAGCCCTGGACATCCCTCTCAGCACCCAGTGAGGCAGCGGGGGACACGGTGTCTCCCCTCGTGTTTCCCCGCTGTCCCACCAGCACAGTGTAAGTGACCCCAGCTGGGTGAATCACAGTGATGTGGACTTTCCCGCAGGATTGGAACCAGCATTTTCACACGGATAAAATAACAGCAAGTGGGAAAATCCAGGAGGCCCAGGACCGCAAGGAGATGGCGCTTCCCCCAGCCAGGCTCTGCCCGTGCGGATGCGCTGCGTTCCAGCAGCTCTCGGCCCACAGGTTCATGCTTTCCCATGGCCAGCGTGAAGGCTGGGCACCAGCTCCAAAATAAAGGGTTTCTGTGGGGATGCAGCACTTGGCTCTGGTTTCTGCCCTGCCCCAAACCCGCGGGGTTTCTCTTGCCCCCACAGCCACCTTCCCATGGGGACACTTCATGCAGCATCGCCAAGGGCAGCACGGTCCCCCAGGCATGGGGGCTGTCCCATGTCCCCTCCCTGGAAGCATGCAGGAACCTGCAAACCTACTGCTCTGCTGTGGGTAACTTATCCCTTGGGGTCCCTCACAAACATCCCCAGGGGGTGCAGGGCAACCTGGGCCGTGTCCGGGCAGCGGGATGAGGTACATCCTCGGTGGGACGTTGTGGGCAGCATGTCCCAGGGCTGCAGGGCAGGCTGCAGGCAGCTCGCCCTCCCCCTGCGAGCCGAGCGGAGGAAGTTTCTCAGGCACCCGAATGGACAGGACGGCTGTAAATGGCTTTTGCAGAGCCGGCAGCCTCCCGTTCCCAGCCCCGGCGGATGCGGTGCGGCGGCCGGCTGCCAGGCCCCCTCCTGCCTCAGCAGCGGGGAAAGATCCCAAACAGCCCATCCCAAGAGACACCCCTCGGCACGGCTGTGTCCCCTGAGCAATGCATACCTGGCGGGTCTCCAGCCAAGCCTTGGCTACATGGTGCAGGGCCAGGGAAAGGACACATTTGGCATCGACTGGGGTTTTTTTGGGCATCCCAGCCCCAACTCTCCGCTTTCTGCCTCAGGCACCTTGACAAAGTGGTCCCAACATGACCAGCTCCATGCTGGTCCCCCAACATGCTGAACCCCCAAGGACCAGCAGCCCTGGGGCTGAGGTGCCCCGTTTTGGGACCTGGGGGAAGGTGGTGACTCCATTGCTGTATTTCTATTTGCTTTTTTACCCGGGTGCTCAGATTTCTGCCAGTTTTTCCATTTCCACCAGTCTCCAGCAGCTGGTGCTAGTGGATAAAAATAGGATGGATGCTGACACGGGGGTTTAAGTTTCCTTTGAAAAGCAGTGTTTGTCTTACTTCTGCTACTGACTGAAATTCCCACCTCTCTGAGAGACCCTGACTCCTCTAAAAAAAAAAGCAAAACCTGATTCTTTTAAAGCCGTGAGCAGGAGGTGTTTTGTACTGGCCGCACAGCCCAGGCTCTCTGCAAGAGGAGGCAAATTTCATTTCATGCTTTCATTACTTTCAGTACGTCGCTACTGCGGAAAGGAGATGGCACTACTGACATTCAGGGAGTCACCAAGCGAAAAAGAGCGGGTTTCCACGTAGCAACACCCACACGGGACTTATCGAGGGCTGAGCAGAATATTTTGCCCTGAAAGGCTCATGTTTCTGGTCCTTCATGCTCCCACGCTGCTGATGCCGGCACCTGCCAGGACATGTGTAGGATACAGGTCAACCTTGGGAATTACAGAGGGAACATGTTGGGGAGGGCAAGCAGGCGCCGTAACGCCGACCTGAGCCGTGTGTCCGTGCGAGCAGTGCCGATGCACACACCGCCTGCACTCTGGTCCCTGCAGCCCGCAATGGAAATGGATGTCATGGAGGGTCTGCAGCAAGGAGGAGGGTGGCAGAAATACCAGGCTCCTCCTGTTCCTCTGCCTGATGGAAACAAGGTGCGAGTGTCCTCGGCCAAAGGACTCATTCCAGGCATTTTTATCATCACTGCCCTTTAACCCAAGGCGTGAGGCTGGGACTGGGCTTCCTTCCTCTCGCCGGCTCAGAGCTGACCGCTGTGGGACCGACGCGAGAACAGAGAAAGCGATGAAAAATAGCAGCCCTGGGGCAGCACGGGCTGCGACCGTGGAGCAGCTGTCCCCAAAACCACCAGCGCAGAGACATCCCCAGTGCAGCATGGGGACCAGCTCCGGGCTCTGTGATATCCCAGCCTCTGACGCAAGCTTTCCAAATGGCAGGGTGGCACTGGCTGGGGCAGAAGCGTGCATGCGGCTGTGTTTGACGAGGAGCCCTTTGGGCTTGCCTGGCTCCATGCCCACTCTCCCAGGGCTACCTCCCCTCCTGACATTTGGCCAAGCAAGCCAGACCACTGCGGAGCACGGAGGTGACTCCACTGCCCCTGGCCAAACACCAGCTCCGGTGGCCGCTTTCTACTCTGCTGGCAGCACCACTGTGTTTTATTTTGGGTGACTCACACAATATTGATTAGCCTGGGCCAGGGACTCCCGGTGACATCAGTGGCATGACACACCCTGCCCTTGAACTGCAAAAAAATGAAACTAAAGTGAGGACAGGGTCCGAGATCTTCCTGTCCTGTCCTGAGGAAAAAGGTCCAGTCGTTCCCTGGGGATGCTCCCGGGCTGCCTGCCCTGGCCAGGGCAGAGCTGCAACCTGACCCCGTTACGAGAGTGCTGCTGCCTGTCCAGAGACGGGTGAGCCACCCCTTGCCTGTCTCTCCTCCCCGGGCAGAGGCACAACCTTCAATTTCACATGTCCTTCACCTGCACAGCCACCCTTCCCTTGGCGGGTGGGTTGGGAGTGCGGTTCTGCCTGCTTCCATCGCCTTGCTGGGCTCCTGCATCCCCAAACCCCATGCTGGGCTCGGCAGCTTGAGCTCAGGGTCTGCAAGTGGACTCGGCCATCCCAACCCTGATTTAGCAACCACTCGGCAGGCAGGGCCCTCCCCGCGTCCCCTGGCAAGGGGAAGGGGGCTGTTGCACCACACTGGCTCTGCTGCACTTCCTGCGATTGTGCAGCTCCCCGTTACGAAAGCGGCGGTGGAGGCAGACACCGGCTCCTCGTGCTTCCTACTGGGGAAGCTGCTAGCTTCTCCGGCGCCGGGGGCTCAGGGGCAAGCAGGTCACACCTGGACCTGGGACGGTCACAACATCCACTTGTCTCCAAAAGTGGTTCAAGAGCGTTTTCACACACTTTAAAGGGGTGCAAACTTGCACCTTGTCTCAACCAGCCCTTCTGCGCAGCCGCAGCCACAGGAAGGGAAGGCAGCGTGCGATCCCCTTCGTTAGGCAGAGTGATCATCGCCAAGCCTCCCTTGGGTTCCTCCCACAATGCTCCCAGCCCTTGGTGCAACCCCTAGCCTCCATCCAGCAGCCCAGCCCCTCACCGAAACAATCACAGAGGACACGGTTGCACACCACTAGTATTTATTCACACCTTACTGGTAAGGAAATTATTAATTATTATCCTGATCTAGTTGAAGATGTCCCTGCTCATGGCAGGGGGGCTGGACTAGATGACTTTTAAAGGTCCCTCCCAACCCAAACCATTCTATATGATTACATGAAATGTCCTGAAGTAGGATAAGGAGAGATGCTCAAGAGGTATCACTAAGCTGCACGCTGGGAAAGACACTGCTCACCAGCTCAAAGCCTTTCTGCTCAGCCCTGGGAAGCAACCAGAGCTGGCTGACTGCATCACTGGCCAGCACAGCAAAGCTTGGGCACAGAAGGACACAGCTTCGAAACCGTCCTGTGGCCCGCAGAGCCTTCAGAAGAGCAAGCAGCTCTCCTGCTCTCTGCTCCATGCCCCCTCCGCAGTCTGGTTCGAGGCATGCCCTCCCCCCCAAGGCCCAGATGCCCTGCTCTCAGGACTGTGGGTGATCAAAGGCTCAGCCCCTAGGGAAGGGAAACGGCACACATGGCTCGGGAAGGACTCCACACTACCTTCTCTTGCCAGGCCAGGAGCTGTGCCTGTGGCTCAAAAGCTAGCAGGAACAGGTGAAAGGGAGGGTCTGTAGCAATGGCAGGACCACTCCCTTTGAGGGCACTGAAGGTCAGGTTGCTATCACACCTAGAAATCAGACGAGACTGCAGCATTAAGGGTAAGAGACAAGGGAGAGATCCTTGTGGCTACCAGACATAGTAAGAAGTGCAGGACCCAGCCTGTTGACCTCCACTCACGCAAGGAAGAAGCAGGACAGAGGCCTCCATCACCAGCTGCATCCAGTTAGACCAAGTATAGGCACCTCAGGCCTGACTGCCTTCATCCTCCATGCCACAGGCCACCCCCGCAAGCCATGGGACGCACCCTGGGCTGCAAGCCATGTCAGCAGCCATAGCAAAGTTCCCAGAGCTTCCTACTCCATCTCAGATGGAGTGCAGCTATAGATATACAGAACAGAGTGTCAGAACAGGTCAACCCTAAAACCATTCCTCCCTGGTAAACCCTCTGAGCTGTCAGCTATCGGGAGAGTATTCAGAAGAATCTGCTTTGATATATTATCTGTTAATGCAGTACCGCTTGCCCCTGCCTGGCAGGGTGCCGGGTGTCACCCCCAGGCGGCGGTGGTCACATCTCATCAGCACGGTGCTGCTGGATGATAACGCTGGCAGAGTGTTCCAGCCACTCCTGCCTCTTGGCTTTCCACACCACCGGCACCTCTGCCTGCAAAGGGTCGCTCTGGGAGCCCTGCTCCAGAGGCTGGGGAGGGCCCAGCTCAGAGCCCGCTGACACTGGAAGGTCGGAGGATGAGTTGCTGTTGAAATAAGATCTGGGATCGCGGTTGGGCTGACTCTGCTCCTCTTCCCATGACTGATTGAGGCTGCCCAACAGTGAGTGGTCCTCGGGCTCTGGGCTGAACCCCTCCACCACAGCATCCTTCTGCACATCAGCTGTTGAGATCTCACGGATCTGCCGCGACAGCACTGCAAGAGAGGCAGGAGCCAGCCCTGTCATTCCCAGCCTCTCACCCTCCTGTTCTGAGCACGGGCCACCAAAGAGCCCGCGAGAGGCGAACAAGCTGTTTCAACTAGGGCTGCCTCCTCCCAGGGGAGGGGATGCTGCACAGCTTCCAGGCACAAGCTCAGCTTGTGCTCCAAGAGGGACTGGATCCCTCCGGTTCTGGTAAAGTCCCTGGCCCAGGACCTTGCCCCAAGGTGGGGCTCTGCAACAGGGCTGAGGAAGAGCCCAGAGCTGGGGTGAGAGAGCAAAGCCAAACCTAGTGGTCACCTCAGGCAAGGGGCTACTGGGTTGGACGCACCCCAGAGTTCAGGCTGTCTCTGAGGAAGGTGCTCTGCCTCAGAGGGGCTTCACCTGTAGGCACACCTCAGCCCCTGGACACTCACCTCTGAGCTCCGGCTGTGGTTCTCTTCTCCCAAATGAGCAGAAGCTGGGGGAAAGAATGAGGCAGAAGGACAGAAACACCATCTGGAAACAGAAAGAAGATCAATAAAGGACATAGATAGCACCACCAGCCGCAATAAACTCCTCTTGTAAACTTGTAAGAACAGCAGAGACCCCTTGACAGACACTGGGGCTGCAGCCACTCACCATGGTGCAGATTTTTGCCGTGGTAGTTTTCGTGGTGGACCGTCTCACCAAGGCCTGCAGTTTCTGCAACTGCTCGAGCAGTGACCTGCAAGAGAGCAGGCAATGCATGTTAATGCAGTAGCTGAACCAAGAGCTGCATGCTCCCCTCCTCCCCCTTTGCAGACAGTAACAGACCACAACCCCAAGAGGAAGAGCCTTCCCCACCACATCTCCTGCCATGTCCAACAATGAAAACTTACGTGTTCTCCTTCTCCAGCAGCTGCACCTTCTTCTGCAGCTCGCGGTTCTGAGCTGTGCAGGCTGACACCCTTTCCAGGAAAGATGAGCAGCACAGGGGAAGAACAGAGATGTTTTGTTAGTCAAAAGCAGGGACTTCACCAGAGTCTCTCCTCAGGTAATCAGCCACCACCTCTGGGTGGGTGGGGCAGAAAAAATTGCTCCTGGAGTCTATCTGGCACCACCTCAAGCAAAGCTCAGAGAGCAACATCTCACACCAGGTTTGGGGAGGGGTGAGCCTTGCCCAGCCCCGCAGAGGATCACCAGACTAATCCCTAAGGATGCTCGCTCCTAGCAGCACACCAACCCTGCAGATCCACGACATCAGGCTGTATTGCAAACTAGCCTGACACGGAGAACATGCTGGACCTGGCAGGCCAGCACCTGGCTTGAACAGAGCAAGCTCTGGGCCGTCTCCAAGCGTAAGAGAGCAGGGCAGGCTCTGCCCTGAGCTTCTGAGTCCCCTGAGGAGAGCTGCTGCCCCACACGGTCAGCCTCACTTTCTGCCCAGGGTAGCAAAACCCCAGCAGTGGCACAGCACAGCTGCTTGTGACTAGTACCCCCTGCTCCCACCCCCTGGCAATGTTGTTAGCACAACTAATGCCATCGTATGAGGTTAGCATCCATTCCCTGTGACCCAGCGGTTCACATATTCATTCCCTTTCCCTCATTATCAGGCCTTGAAGGTCCTGTGCACCAAGTAGACAAATCAAACAAATTTCTTCTTCCCCTCCCTACCAGCCTCAAGGTTCCTGGGCACCAGGCCAATTAACTCCTTCCTTACCGGCCTTGAAGGTCCCAGGCACTTGGACAGCCCAGTGCTTTTGACGACCCTGTCACAGAGCAGGAAAGCGTAACAGCACTCAGAGCACTGTCCACAAAATCAAGCAGTTACAAGTCCTAAGGGGGAACTTGGACCGGAGCTGCTGCTGTAGAGTGAGATCTGGTACCCCCATGGCCAGGGACACTTCCACCATCATCTGCTTCCTCTCAGGACTGAGGGAGTGACTCATATTCTTTTATATCACTTTCAAGTCAAGATTACGATCACTATATTGATACAGCAAACCATGTATTAAGATCTGACCCAATCTGCAGAGGGTCCAGGTCCAAGTTATGTTGTATTAGGATCTAGGTGATTAGAAATTATATTATAAATTCTGTATTATGCTGCTTATAGATTGTACTACATTGCTTGTAGAAATTTTGTGCCATTCCAATCATAAATTCTGTGCTATATTAATCATAGTATGTTACAAAACCAAAGCTTTAAGTGAAACTATGATTTAGTGCCATCATCATTCTGCCAAGGGTCCCTAAAAGAACCCGTCTGTCCCTTCGGTGTTGGGTGACACCACTGTGTGCCCGTACCTGTTTTCCAGGCCATCCATGTAGATCTTCTTCCTGCGACGACTATCCTGGGCTGACTGCTTGTTACGGATCTTCCGACGCACCTTCTTCAGAAGGTGCTCTTCAGCCTGCAAGAATCATTTCTCATTAGCAGTGACACCAGGGCGTTGGCAATCCATTCCTCACAAACCCTGCATACATCCCAGTGCTCAGCCCACATGCTTTTGTCCTCTGTCCCTCACACACCACTGAACAAACTGCAGGAACTGCAAGGCAAACTCTGGCCTGCTGATGAGGCCAGCAGCTTCCTCGGTGTCGCAAAAGCAAGGCATACCTAAGGGAGATGAAAAGCACACAGCTCACAAACTGCTAGGCAAGTAGGGAAAAATAGGTTCGAGGTACTTGTGGTGTAACTGCCTCCTGCAGTCATGAGTGAGGAGACTGACCTGACAGCAGCGAGGTCTCTTTGCTCCTCATACCCATCTGATTAGCAACACAGGGGCTGCTGTGCACGTGGACACCACACGGGCCTCAAAAGGAGGAAAAGGACAGCAAGCCCTGCCACACGCTGCCCTGAACACAGCACCTGGGCACCAGTGCTCTCATCAAGGCACCATCCTGTATTTTCAAACCCCTACTCTGACTGAAGCATTCAAGCGGTCCAATTCTGTTCGGGAGTGACAGGCTTTAGTGAGAACTCACTTTGGTCAGTGTCCCACAGGTTGGCAATGAAACACCTTCTTTCTCCAGGAGCTGCCTCTCCTCTTCTGTCAGGACCAGCTCTGGGAAGTTGGACTATAAAACAGCAAAAGTACACCTGCTGAGAATGCACAGTAAAGGGAGTCCACCCCAGGGCAGAGAGGATGTAGAGAAAGCACACAGAACCGAGATCAGCTCTCCTAAAACAGCATCATGCTTTCCTCAGAAATATCCCCACAGGAGCCAAGCCAGGAGAGCAGGGGACACATGACCAGAAGCAAAGGCTGGGGGACACACACACACGGCTGCCAGTACCTGCACGATGGCCCCAGGCACAAGCTGAGGTCCGGCATCCACAGCAACAGCAACAGGGAAACTGGAGCTCTCTTCCGGTGCCTTGCTTGTGCCTTCCAAACCCATCCATGTCTCTGGGGAAGGAAAAGAGAGTCAAGCACTGGGCCTCAGTGAGGCAGCACCTGACCTGTCAGCTTTTGAGTAGCACGAAACCACAATTTTACAGCAGCAGAAAGCCACTAAACTCTGCTCTCTCCATTGCTCCCTGGCATCCATCCAAAAAAAAAACCCAAGGTGGGACTGCTTTTCTGCTTGTACCCAGGACAGAAAGAGCCCAAGCACATAACTTACCGAGGTCAATGGAAAAATCTCCTTCTGCTGTGTCAGATTTCACACTTTCCAGCACAGGCCAATCTTGATGGAGGAAATAGTTGTGATCAACCTGCACAATGTCTGAGCTCTGAGGGCTGCTGGCAAAGTCACTGCCGGGGCTATGGGACAGATGCTGATCCTCAGAAATGCTGCTGTCACTATCAGCAGGCAAATAACCTTGCAGCGTGCCTGGTTCTTCTTCAAAGGGGCTCAGCAGGGAGCTGATGAAGTCATCCACCTCCTTGTCCAGGAGCTGCGGAGAAAAAGCTTTTACTGAGCAGGGAGACAAACCTCCTGAACCACAACCCAGCAGCGATTCTCCTCAAAGAACTCACCTCAAGCTCCGGCAGGCCCCAGTCTTCCAGCAGAGAGTTATTCTCCCCTGGGATGTCAGGGCAGGGAGCATCGTCCTTCAGAAGGAAGTCAAGCAGGTCCTCATCTGCCAGAGTAGCTAGTTCATCTGGGCACGACATCTAAGCAGGACACCCAAAGTCAGCATGGGCACCGGGGGAGACAGCATCAGTCCTTCAAGATGTCCCTCAGCCCCTACAGACAAATCTCCTCGTGCAATGGCAACAGCTGCCAGGGCCCTGCAGTGACAACCAGGCCACAAGTACTTCCCGAACAAGGCTATCATACCAGCACTGGTGGCCCCACCAGGCTACTAGAATCCAGCTACAGGAGCTGCAGGAAGGAGAGGGTAAGTGGAAGGACCCCAGACTTTCTGCCGTGGAGACCATGCAAGATCCTGCAATTCCACTGAAGCCTGAAGGTGCTGTACCCCCAGCATGCAGCCAGCGGGGCCAGACTCCTGTCACAGGCGAATTATTAAGAGAAGCCATTGTCATGGGTTTAACTAAAAGGAGGTTTATTAATGATTAAATGATAATCAAATGCTAATTGATCGATGACTGAATGAAAATGAAATGGTAAACAAATGGTGACTAAGCGATGATCGAATGTCAAAGAGTGATTTGACAATGATTTAAATTATGATTTAAACAATTTAGGCAGTGGTCAAACACTCTACTAGTCGCTAACACTCTAGAACGCACTACACTTCTTATAATTAAGCTGTAACTGGATATCTATAAATGCCACTAACATACAATATACTTTCAGGCCAAATGTAAAAGGCCACTTGTCTTGCAGCAGCTATCAGGCGCTGGGTAGAGTCTCTCAGCCTTGAGGAACAACCTTGAGAGACATCCCTGCCCAACGGGAGATCACAGTTGTGCATCCCATTGCCATACAGGCTGGGGGAGGCTGCGGGCATTTCTAGCACAAAGCGACAGACTTATCATAAACCCCCCCTTGGTGGCCTTGCCAGTGGCAGCTGTGGCCGGTTTATTTTCATTTTTCTCTAGTCCCAGCTCGGGCTGGCAGTGTTATCTCCTGATATGATATGGTCTAGGCTCCTCGTTCCCCAAGGAGACGCAGCCTGGCAAGGTCCTGAGGGTTTGCACAGCATAGCTGACCTGGGCCAGGCCCGCTGGTGGGTGATGCCTGAACCAAAGCACTGCTTGCCCAGACAGAGCCAGGGCAGCCCTTACGCCTCCCCCCCTGCACTGCTGAGCTTTCATGTCTAGCTCGCAGGTGTCACAGTCCGAAAAAGATATAAAAAACACCCCTCTCCCCCTAAAAAAATCCCAAACCCCAATCCAAACAAAAACAGAAGGCCAGGGCAGTCACCAGCCGCCTGGGAGCGGGAAGCCAGAGGGCACGGTGAGCACGGCCTCGCCGGCACGGAGAACACGGGGGGAAACCGGGCCCAGCCCCGACACGGCGGCCCCGCTGCTCCCGCGGACACCGAGAACGCTCCACCTGGGCAGCGTGTGCCGGTCAGGCAGCGAGGGGAGAAGGAGACGGGACAGCAGGGTGACAGGGCCGCGCAGGGATCTTCCCCCCCGCAACCCGGACACCCACCCGAGGATGGCCACGAAGCATCCCACAGTCCCAGCCGTGGGTCCGGGCACGGCGCGCCGCGGACTACGAGGGCCAGGCAGCACAGCCCGAGGCCCGAGCGTCCCGCAGACCCCGGGGGCGGCGGTCCCGGTACGCCGGTGTGCGTGTATGTATGTAATGTATGTATGTATGTATGTCCCCGTCTCGCCCCACCATTCTCTCACCTTAGCTCAACAACGCCGCCGGTG
>VWZL01001849.1:108869-144970 GCA_013396915.1 Stercorarius parasiticus
TTCCTTCCCCACGTGGTACCCGGAGGGGAGAGGTCTGCCAGGGCCGAGCCCTGCCTTTGTGCCGTCGCAGGAGGCGGCAGATTTGCTAAACCCCCTGTGATTAATTGCCACGTTTGCTGACAAGTCTCGCCAGGGTTTGAGGAGGTGTGCTCCTTACGCAGCAGAGAGCGTTTCTGCTTCAGACATTGATGTCAGCAAAGTTCAGCTGCTGGAGCCTGAACTGTTTCCGTAGAATATGGGAAGTAGAATGAACCCATCTGCCTTTTCCTCTGAGCGTTTCCTTGATGTTGTGAGCGCCTTCCCTGCTCAGCTCTGTCTTTTTTGTAAGACGGTGGGAAGGCTTGAGCAGTCGTCATCCTCCTGCGTGGTCTTGGAAAGCGTGGTGGCCCCCATGAAGCGTGTGCCAAGGGGTGCCTGCGGCACAGCGCCTGGGTTTGGGTGGCTTTGGGAGGGCAAGAGCATGCAGCAGAAATGGCCGGGCATGGCTTGGCTCCTCTCGGTTCCTCTCTGCTGTCCGGCGTCCTCCCCTCCCCTTCCTCCATGGTCTCTGACCTTGTCCTGGCAGTGGCATGTTCTCCTTTTCCTGCGGAGGGACGGAAGGCAGCTTTATGCTCAACATGAGAATATTTTTAGATATAGAGTTAGATGGCCTGGTGACCGCAGCAGCCCGCCCTGCCTATGAAATACTCGGAAAGCCCTTTCCATGGCAGGGTGTTCCTTGTCTCTTCGCTCCGCAGCTTGGCTGGTGTTTCCGGATAGATGGCAATGGCACAGGCGGGTGCCTCCGCTACCTCCTTCCTGCTGCCGCCGGGCTCCCTTTGCTCCGGACCCGAAATGCATTTCATTCCTCATCGGCGGAGCCAGTGGGGGCCGCGGGCCTCCGCAGAAACATTGCTGAACGGCTCAGGAATGCGGAGCTGGAGCCGCTCCATGTGCTGGCGGAGGCGGCACGCTCCTCCATCCCTGCCTCCCACCCTGCGCCACCAGCAATGGCTTCATGGCTCTGCAGGAGCAGGACCCCTGCCCTCCCACTTGCTCCCAGCCAAAAGTGGATGCAGGAGCTTTTTATCCATGGCAGATCCTGCCCCTAGCCTGCTCAGGGCTGTGGTTGGGAGCAGCTCATGTCAGTGTACCCCCTTCCCTGGGGGACCAGAGCTGGCAGCGTGTCACAGCACTCTCCGTGTGCCACTGCCATGCGAGGGAGGCTGCCAGCAAGTCTTGCCCGAGAACCTTCCCAGGCCAGGCTGAGGATGCACGTGGCCGGTAACTCTTCCCTGACAGCCATAATAGGAGGCCTGGTTAGGAGATAATCAATCTTAAAGAGAACAAGCAGATGTGGTGCATCCCGCTGGTGCTCTTGCGTCCTCCCGCCGGCTGGGGTTTAAGGACGAGGCAGGCTGGGTCGAGGCAGAGCCAGGGAGTCCTTCCCCATGAGCAGGCTCCTGGAGAGAGAACAAGGCACGTCGCTGCTGGAGAGCATCGGGCTGGGGCCAGCCAGGGACTGGGAATGCTGAGGAGGGCAGGGAGCAGTGGGACAGGGCGAAGGACCCAGCGCAGGGCCCCCGAGGCGTGTGGCAACCTCGGAAAGCACTGAAAGCTGCTGCACAGCAGATAAACCCAAGGGAAAGGGCTCTTACAAGCCCTACAAGCTCGTAGGCAAGCAAGCTGGGGGCTTATTTACAGCCTCCTTTTACTGCTGTTGTTTCTTTCCGATCTTACTCTGCTCTAAGAATATCGCAGTTCTAATTAGGTGTTATTAAACCTGGTGTTTTGGAGCCCTGTTGAGGGGTGCTTGCTCTGAAGCTGATCCACGCCGTTCCTCGAGCTGGAAGCTGATCCTTTAAGCTGACCCCAGCTTGGGGCCTGTTTCAGATGGCATGGTGCGGCTCTCATCTGCCCTTGCAGGGAGACCCACAGTGGCTGGTCCCTTGCCCTCCAGCGCATCATCCTGTGCTCGGGTTCCCTGGGTTTGTGCAGCAGCTGCTGCCATAGACCCCGATCTCTGAGCACCGACTCTGCGAGTGGTGCTTTCCCCACATAATTATTTTTTAATGGCGAGTTTGGTGCCGGGTGCCCTTATCTTGCCTCCCGCAGTGGCTCCGGGCTTTTCCGTCCCTCTGTGCTCGGGCTGCCGGCTCAGCACTGTCCAGTGGCGACGTGGGGGGCCCTGATAGCCGGGGCAGGGCCCTGCCAGCTCCGCGTCAAAGCTTGGTTTTCCTCTTGTGGCTTCTGTGTCACGGCAAGTTTAATTATAACCCCTTCCGTCGTGTTCTCCTCACTTATCTTGCGTGCTCCCCCATGCTTGTTTCCTCCTGGCTGGCAGCATCTTCGCCGGGTACCAGCTGCTGTCGCTCCTGCAGGCAAGTAAAATCAGCTTTGGGACCCTGGGACGAGGAGACAAGGGTCCCAACGCTGGCTGGAGACCTCGTGGTCAGCACAGGGCTGGAAAGTGGGACCCCCTTGCAGGCTCGCCAGCCCGAGGGGCAGCCCTTGCTCATGGGTAGAAGCTGGGATCCAGTTTTCAGGGAGCAGAGGTGTTGCCGGAGGGGAGGAGGAGGAGGAGGAAGGACCCTGCGCTACTGGAAGGGCCAGCGGTCAGGGCTAACCCATCTGTCTCCTCCAACAGGTGACGCAGGAGTGGGGACAGCCCAGCCGCCACCATGGTTGCCCTCTCGCTGAAGATCAGCATTGGCAATGTGGTGAAGACGATGCAGTTTGAGCCCTCCACCATGGTGTATGACGCCTGCCGGATGATCCGCGAGCGAGTGCCCGAGGCCCAGATGGGACAGCGTAAGTCCACAGTGGGGCTAGCTGCCATGCCAGGGCCACCCTGGCTTAGCTCCTGGCATGTCACCCGTGTCCCTTTCATCCCTCTAGTCCCCCTGGCCGTCTGGGCTTTCCCAGAGCAGTGGCAGGATGGGGGGAGCAAGGTCCAAGTCCCCCTGCCCAGTTGAGGTGAGGGGCTGAGCTCCTTGGTCTCTGTCCTTAACATCCCAGAAGGAATCTGGGGGGCTGGGGGGTAGGAGAACACATTTGGAAGTGAAATAACTCGTTGAGCTCTGTGAGCCTGCTGCCCTTTCTGTCTCTGCTCCTCTCTCCTACTTGCATCCATCACCACTAGCCAGGACTAGGTGGGTTTAAACAGTTGCAGGGGTCACAGCGGGCGTTAATAAACCATATATGTTAATGTTTCCTTTCTTGGGGCATATATAGTCCTCCGTCGGCTCTTTACCCACCCTGGCAGCTTTCTGCCAGGCCTGTGCTGGTGCTCTGTTACCTTGCTAAGCTTTCTCAGCTCTAATTTCTCCGTGCTGCTGCTGCCAGACACAAAATTAAGCTTATGGCTCATGAGCTCATGATGTGACTCACGCCCACGCGGACATGGCCTGTCCCCGGCGTTGGGGGCGGGGGTGGGGGACAGGAGCACTGGGACATCGTCTTGTGGGTTCTCCTGGGTCCCTGGCTGCCTCCGAAAGCGGCTGTGCCACAGGGGAGAGGCAGCAAACAGGAGGTCAGGAGTCGTGGGAAGGAGGAGGGGGGAGCACGGCAACATCTGGGAGCAGCAAATTCCTGGAGGATGGAAGGAAATGCCTTCTCGGTCGTGCCCAGCTGGCCAGCAGTCCGGCGGCAGGACCAGGGCTTTCGGTTTCAGAGAGGGACTGGATGTTTGTGTGTATGCGGGGCTGTAGCCTTGTTGGAGGGAGCGTTGCATTTCCTGCTCCTGGGCGTTAGCCAGCCTGCTTATGAAGAAAAAAAAAATAAAAAAAAAGGCAAGGAAAAGCCTTAAAGGGAACTGCTTATTCCGGAGTTCCTTTTCAGTTGCTCACAGCTTTTCTGTTCCTATCAGTTCTCTGCAGCTCTTGTTTCTCTTCGCTCTCCTTACCCAGTGGTGCTTGGGGGTCCCTTTTTGAGCTGCCCTGGGGTTTGTCACCTTCAGGCTGGGGGGAACTTGGGTGTAGGTTTCCAGCTCTGCTCTCGCTCCGTCTCAGGAAGCGCCTCTCCCTGCCCAGGCTATGGATCTGGGGCAAGCTGCTCAATTTTCGGTGCTTTAGAGTTACCTTCTTGGAATTTGCTGTGAAAACAGCTTTTTTTTTTTTTTTNGGCAAACCTCTGTGACTTTTCTGCTCCCTGTTTAGTAGGATCCTAACAGCAGCGTTAGGCAGGAGTGGGGCGGCTCAGGAATTTGTCCCTCCCCGCGGAGAGCTGCCAAGGAGATGACGCGTTATAAACTTAGCCAGCCAAGACAGCCTGCGGCGCGGGGTTCTTGAAAGGTGGAGAAGGACCTTTCCCAGGCGTGGTCCTGGCATCTCGCAGCATGAAAACAGGGCTATCCCTGAGGGTTTGAGCTGAGGTGCCACTGCCCAGGCTCAGCAGCAGCACGTTCCCTGGGTACCCCTGTCCCGAAGGAGCAGGATTTGTTGAACAGCACTTATTCACCACTTCTGAGACCTTGTAAGCCTTGAGCCCATACTCCTTCAGCCTCCTTCTTCTGAAATGAGAGACTCCCAGCTCCTTTAGTCCTTCGTACTAAAGCTCCATCATTTAACTTGCCCCTCCCTCTATCTGTTCAAACTCTGCTGTGTCCTTCTGGGGAGGTGCAGACCACACCGCCTCAGAGTACTCAAAGTGTGGATCGGCCTAGGTTTTATAGACCGGTTCCCAGCACGCTTCCTGGTGATCCCCAGCATTTTATTACCTTGCTTTCAGTGCTGCTATGTGTTGCGCTGAAGGTTTTGGAGAGCTGTCAACCACAACTCCAAGCTCTTCCTTCTGTTGTGACTATCAGTTCCAAGTTCAGTGTTGCGTGGGCATGCTTCAGATGATTTTTTTCCGTAGGTAACTGTGGTGAAACATGTGTCTCAAAGCTTGCTTGCCAGCTTTGTTGCCTGCCCACTTGTTAGGTTTGGGCTCCAGCGTTCACAGTGCTGCTGTGCTTCATGTGCTGGGCTGCACCGATACACTTCCCTGGGCACAGGCTGGCATTTCGTGGCCCTGCCCAGCTCAGGATTACCCTGGCAGAGACTTTTGCCTGTTTTTTCAGCCAATGATTTTGGGCTGTTCCTCTCGGATGAAGACCCAAAGAAAGGGATCTGGCTGGAGGCTGGGAAGGCTCTGGACTACTACATGCTTCGCAATGGGGTAAGCATCTATCCCGCATCCTTCCAGTTGGTACCCACCTTGGCTCTGCAGTCGGATGTGCCTGCAGCGAGGAGATGCTGCAGGTGCTTGTCCTGCTGCCTTGCATCCTGCCTGGGTGTACCCCATGTCTCCCCCTCCGTTGCCCCGGGGGGGCGGGAGCTGTCAGTACGGTCGTGGGATGTGGGCACCCTGTGCTGGTGCCGCTGCTGGGAGCCGTGCTCCGCTGTACCCGCAGGACACCATGGAGTACAAGAAAAAGCAGCGACCCCTGAAGATCCGCATGCTGGATGGCACAGTGAAGACTGTGATGGTGGATGACTCCAAAACCGTGACGGACATGCTCATGACAATCTGTGCCCGGATCGGTGAGAGGAGGGGGCAGCAACAGCGGGGAGGAAAGGAGGTGGGGAGAGATGGCAGCATCTGGTGGGGGGGGTACCAAGGGAGCAGTAGCAGGGATGGCCGAGGAGTACATCATGCTGGGGAGGGGACACTGCACCCCTGCATCGCTCCAGGCTCTGTATTTGGCAGCGATGTGCTGAGCTCAGACCTCTGCACTCATGCAGGCATCACCAACTATGACGAGTACTCACTTGTTCGGGAGATTATGGAAGAGAAGAAGGAGGAGGTTACCGGCACCATCAAGAAGGACAAGACCCTGCTGCGAGATGAGAAGAAGATGGAGAAGCTCAAGCAGAAGTTGCACACAGATGATGAGTGTAGGTGCCTGCATGTGCTGGGGATGGGGTCAGCCCATACCGAGGGGAGCAGGGTCCCCTGCAAGGGGAAAAAACTGATGCAGGGGAGGAGAGGTGACAGTAGAGAGCACTGTGACAAGGGGATATGCGTCCATGCTCCCTGGAGTCTCCTGCCTGGAGGTCCAGGGCAGAGGGTTGAGATCTGGGACGCTCCAGATGGAGCATCTGCATCAGTGCCCGTTCCTGCTCATGCCCTGGTATTGCCTGCAGTGAATTGGCTGGACCATGGCCGGACCCTGCGTGAGCAAGGCATTGACGACAACGAAACGCTGCTGCTGCGGCGCAAGTTCTTCTACTCCGACCAGAACGTGGACTCGCGAGATCCTGTGCAGCTCAACCTGCTCTACGTGCAGGTACAGCTCCCCAGCGTGCCTGGCTCCCCTTGCTAGCCCCGTGCCAGGGCTGGTGTCTGAGGTTTTGGCCAGGAGCCACCACAGGGGGCACTTCAGGATGCCCAGTTATCTCCTGGGTAAGAGCCAATGCTGGCAATCCCGGCCCTGCCCCCTGCATGCTCTGGTGCTCCCCAGGGGGTCCCGTGTCTCCTCTGCCTGGTGGGAGCCATCCTGAAGTCCTGCTGCCGTTCCTCTTCCAGGCATGGTGATGGTCCCTGTAAAGGACAGCCTGCCCCTTAATCCTTCTCTTTTTCATGGCCACTTCTTTTCTGTATGGAAAACAGGTCCTTTGCGGTGTGGAGGCGAGCTGTGGCAGGACTGCGTGGCTACACAGCCTACCAGCAGTGTCTTCTCTTTCCATGCAGGCTCGCGACGACATCCTTAATGGTTCCCACCCTGTCTCCTTTGACAAAGCCTGTGAGTTTGCCGGCTACCAGTGCCAGATCCAGTTCGGACCACACAACGAACAGAAGCACAAGCCAGGGTTTCTGGAGTGAGTGTCCTGGGGAGCCCCAGGTGGCTCGAGCAGCTTGGCAGCCCCCAGCACCGCGCTGGCACACGGGGCCTGGGGACACAAATGTCTCTGGAGTGACCCTTCTCCTTGCTGTGGCATAGTGCCCAAGCATGGAGGTCCACTCCAGCTGCAAGGGGTGCCAGCCCACTGCCCCGCTCCTTCTGGCACCCCACAGGACATACAGCCAGCTCTGGTGGTGGGGGGGACCCCAGCCCACTCTACAGTCTCCCCTGATGCCACTGATGAGGGGCTGTATCCACAGCGCCTCCACCCCACCCTCAGCAGGGCAGCTTGCATTACTGCAGCAACCTCTCCCACATCCTTCCTACTCCCAAAAATTCTCAGCCCGTGCCCTGGCAGGTTTTTTTCCGGGGCTCTGGGTTGGTCCTCTTTGTAGTCAAAGACAAACACTGGCTTTGGGCTAACAGCTGGCTTGGCTGTCTTTTGGCAGACTCAAGGACTTCCTGCCCAAGGAGTACATCAAGCAGAAAGGGGAGCGCAAGATCTTCATGGTACGTGCAGGGGGGAGTGTTGAGAGCTGGGCTTCTTGTTCCTCCTTGCCAAAGTTTGAGGCTGCTCTTGGCTCTGGAGGCAACACGTACCAGCTTGGTGGGTGAGAAACAGGAGCAGGAAGCTGTAGGTGGGCACACAAGGCAGCTCCTGAAATCCCAGAGGTCAGAGGGATGCTATAACAGGGGCAGGGGATGCCGGTGGGGCGAGGAGAGCCTGGAAAGGCTGTGCCAGGGCAATGGTGGCACAGCGAGGGGACCATGGTGCTAACATGCTGTTCTGGTTTTGCTGTTGCAGGCCCACAAGAACTGCGGGAACATGAGTGAAATTGAGGCCAAAGTTCGCTATGTGAAACTTGCCCGTTCCCTCAAGACCTATGGGGTCTCCTTCTTCCTGGTCAAGGTAAAGCAGCAGCTCCCCTGGCCAAAATTCCTCTTCTCCAGCATCTCTCCATCTGTTAAGTCTCCACTCAGCTGCTACCCCTCAAACCACATTTTCCATGTGCACTGCCTTCCCACTTCTTGCTTTTTTCCTGTCCTTTTCAAGTCCCGTGTTGTGGTTGTCACCACCTGAAAGTGTGACCTTGGAGGTGTTTGGTAGCCGAGGGAAGCTTTAAAGGTCTCTGCTTGGATGGATCCATCCTCGGGGCAGCCCACAACCCTTCTGTTGTGGCCCACAGGAGAAGATGAAGGGGAAGAACAAGCTGGTGCCGCGGCTGCTGGGGATCACCAAGGAGTGCGTGATGCGTGTGGATGAGAAGACCAAGGAAGTGATTCAGGAGTGGAGCCTGACCAACATCAAGCGTTGGGCAGCCTCACCCAAGAGCTTCACCCTGGTAGGGACCAGCCCTGCTCCTCCACCCCCCTCCCCAATGGTGCCCCCGTGGGGGGTTGCTCTTATGCCAGCCCCTCTCTTGGGTGTTGCCCCCTGGTGGGACAGCCTTGCCCTCCTCTGGTGCCTCTCCTGGCTTTTGTTTCGGAGGCCGGCGCTTGGGTGCTTAGCGCATACCAGAGGGGCTCAGGGTGGCCGCCAGTGCCCTGCTCTGGTGCTACCCTGTGCCGTGCCGTTACAGGATTTTGGAGATTACCAGGATGGTTACTACTCGGTGCAGACGACGGAAGGGGAGCAGATCGCCCAGCTGATTGCCGGCTACATTGACATCATCCTTAAAAAGGTGAGAAAGTGGCTGGGAAGGGTAGATGGATGCTGATATAACTCGCTCCTCTCCAGAGGGGCGTGCAGGGTCACCCCTTCCAGCTGCTTCCAGACAGCTGTTGGCACATGATGCTGCTGGGGGGACCCTGTGGCCCCAGTATGGTGCCTGGACTGCAGGAATAGGAAAAGGCTGGGAGATATGTGCTGGCTTGACATGTTTTCTCTTTCCCTCTGCAGAAAAAGAGCAAAGACCACTTTGGACTGGAGGGGGATGAGGAGTCCACCATGCTGGAAGACTCTGTGTCTCCAAAGAAGTAAGCCCTCTAGGAGCAAGTTAGCTGCCAACCAGAAGTTGAATGGAGAGCAGGTTCCAGCCAAGCTTGCGAGGAAGAGCTGCCAGTCCTTTGGCAGCGGCACTCCCGCAGAGCCTGGTGCTGGGGCTGTGGGCATCCCCTGACCTGGTGTTTCTCCCCATTTCAGGTCAACCGTCTTGCAGCAGCAGTTTAACCGTGTAGGCAAGGCAGAGCTGGGCTCGGTGGCCCTGCCAGCCATCATGCGGACAGGGGCTGGAGGGCCAGAAAACTTCCAGGTGGGCACGATGCCACAGCCTCAACTGCAAATCACCAGTGGACAGATGCACCGAGGACACATGCCTCCCCTGGTAAGGTCTCCCCGCGTCCACCGTAGGGCACAAACTCCGAAAAGTGCCCATCATGCTTGGGTAGACCCATCTGTTTGGGTCTGTGGCCAGGCGTTGGCTTGCTGAAAAGAGCAGGGGCCTCATGGGCTTGCTGGCCTGACTGAGCTGGCGTCCTCCCGCATCCACTGCAAACTTGAGCTACACCCTGGCATTTTCTCCTGGCCAGTGGCCTCAGCCTCTCCTTTAGGTTGAGATGCCCAGAGCTGCTGTGCCTGGCTAGTCCCATCATTGCTGTGGTTTGCAGCAGACTCCTGTGCCTGGAAAAGGCCACGAGGAGGCTGTTTTCATTTGTCCGCGGCTCAGCCTGCTGTGAGGCTTGATGTAAAAGCCTTGTAGAGTCCCACTGTATCTGCTGCCCGCTGCCCAAGAGATGGTTAACCAGTGGGAGGTGCCAGAGGGGAGACTCTATTTTTGCTAGGTTCGCCCCACTTTGTGCAGGTGCCTGCCTAGATTGCTGCCATCAACAGCACGTTACACCTCATTGCAGGCAGGTGCGTGAGCCAAATATTTAAGCCTAGATTTCAAGCCCCTGACGTACCTCAATCTGTCCCTGTGTTGCAGACTTCAGCCCAGCAAGCTCTGACCGGTACCATCAACTCCAGCATGCAGGCTGTGCATGCAGCCCAGGCCACGCTGGATGACTTTGAAACCTTGCCGCCCCTCGGGCAGGATGCCGTGAGTGCCGCATGAAGAGGGGGTGCTGGGGGGGGACCTCACTGGAAGTTTTTGTCTGGCCTGGATGAGGCTGGATGTGCTCACAGGAGAGGTGTCAGCACTGGGTGGATCTGCTGCCTGCAATGAGGTGGGGTTGTATCCAGCTCTGGGGGCTGGAGCAGGGAGGATTCTTGGTCACGTTGCTCGATCAGGGTGGGCTGTGGTCACAGCTCTTCCTTCCTCATCTCCTCTCTCCTGCATCTCTCTGTGTGAGCATGGGTGCAGCTCCCCACCACCTCCACCACCATCCCCTGACCCTTTTCTCCCTATTTCAGGCATCCAAAGCTTGGCGCAAAAACAAGATGGATGAGTCAAAACATGAGATCCATTCCCAAGTGGACGCTATCACTGCTGGCACAGCCTCTGTGGTCAACCTCACTGCAGGTGCGTGGAGGGGTGGAGAAGAGAAATGACCCACCTCAGGAGAAGGCTTGGTCTCTCTTGTCTGGCTGAAGGTCACATCTCCTGCCCTTCGTCAGGAGGACACAGCTTGCCCCAGCTAGAGCCAAATTGGCCCCGACTGCTGCTAATGTGCCTGTAGAGCCAGCTGTGCCCTTGCAGCTTGGCCTGCCTTTAGATGCCCCAGCATACCTGCCTGTGCCCAGCCCAGTCCTTCTTCCCAGTCCTTGGCTGACCTGCCATCCTCTGAACTAGGAGCGTGTTGTCCGGTCCCTGCCATAGCTCCAGGCATGGCCATAGCACCGTGCAGCTCTCCTGCCCAAACTCAGCTGATGCAACCACCTTTCAGGCTTAGAAGCCAGGGGGTCTTCTCCCTTGCTCCCAGGAAGGAGTGACAGGCGCAGGGATGCTCCTCAAGCATTACTGGAAGTATGTCCCATCCTGACTTACCTCTTCCCTGTGCAGGGGATCCGGCGGACACGGACTACACCGCTGTGGGCTGTGCTGTCACCACCATCTCTTCCAACCTGACGGAGATGTCCAAGGGCGTGAAGCTGCTGGCTGCGCTGATGGAGGATGAGGGAGGGAATGGGCGGCAGCTTCTGCAGGCAGCCAAGAACCTGGCAAGCGCTGTCTCGGACCTGCTGAAAACGGCACAGCCTGCCAGCGCTGAGGTGGGAGGCAGGAGGGGCCATGGGGCCGAGAGGAGGGTGGAAGCCGAGGGGAGGACTCTGGTGAGTTTTTAGGGCTTAACTCATGGAAGTCGGTGTTGCTTTTGCCTTGTACCTCACAGCCTCGCCAGAATCTCCTGCAGGCTGCCGGCCTCGTGGGCCAGACCAGTGGGGAGCTGCTGCAGCAGATAGGGGAGAGTGACACCGACCCCCGGTTCCAGGTGAGTCCACCCGGCGGCACCCAGGGACACCCTCTCCCTAAAACCGTCAGCCTTTGCACAGGACCTAGCAGGAGGGCTCCGGGCTGAAGCTTGGCCAGTGGCCGGGGGTGACTTTGGTGAGGGAGGAGACAGGCCATTGCCCATCTCTGTCCCCAGAGCCGCGGTCATGTAATGCCTCTTATCTTGTGGATTCCCATGTAGATCCCAGAAAGCCGGCGTGCTTGGATCCTGCGTGCCTCTGACCCAAAGACGGTAAAAGGGAGCTGTAGGCATGGCTTGGTGGTCCTTGCCCTCTCCGATGTGAGGGGTGCTCCTCTGGTGACAATCAGCTGAACTCTTTGGAGAAGGGCTCTTCTCAAAAATCTGCTTTTCTGGTGATTGGTTCTCAGAAGTCCATGCACTCGGGTCGCCACTCGGGCGAGCGCTGCCCTAGGAGTCCTCCCTCGGCTCCTGCCTGCTGTTCCCTGCCTGTGGGAGCTGCCTGCCTGCCCCCGTCAGAGGTCCAGGGTGGTTGGAGCCCCGTGGGGGGGTTTACTTTGGCTGAGCTGACTTCCAGCTGGCTTGCTTTCCCATGACTGCTCCTTCCAGCACAAGGGAGGTAGCACACTGTGCTGGGGAGGAGTATCCATCCGTAGTATAGATCAAAACAGACTCCAGAAAGAAGGGGTTTCTGTTCACAGCAGTCACGCAGCCTCAACACGAGCAGAAAAGTCTGGACGGAGAGCCAAAGGGAGCAGAAAAGCTACCACCATGGCAGGGGCCGTGCGTGACAGGGCAGCCCCAAGGGGCAGATTTAGGACCTGGAAGACAATTTGCACACCTGCAGTGGGATGCTCTGCCCTGGCAGCTGCCAGACCCGAGTGTATCTGCTTCCCTCCTTGGGCTCGGGTGCTGCAGTCTGGGGACTCCGGAGCTGGATGCATGTGCTCTCTGGTCTCTGCTCCTGTCTGGAAAGGTGGCGGATTGCAGCGGGGGTAGTCTTGGCTTGCAGGAGGCAAGGGGAGGCTTCTGGCTTAGTAGCTGGTGGTTTAGTTGTTGCCTGGTTCCTGTCTTTTAGCCCTCTTTCCTTTAGCCCTGGGAATGACAGCAGAGGTGTAGCTCATAGCTCATGAGCTAGAAAATAGCTGTCGTGCTTGCAGTACAGGTGATCGGCGTGGGCAGCATCTCTCACTCGCCTCTCGCTGGTGGGGTGAGCCCGTGGGCAGGCAGCTGCTCCCAACGTGGCTTTGCCATGGCCACCTTGCGCCCGCTATTTAGCCGGAGGTGTTTGTCGTTTGTGTGCCATTTGGTTTTGCACCCTGTGCAGGCACTGCCAGCAGTGCCTTGCAGCAGATTGTCACTGTGGGTACGGTCAGGGACTTGGCACAGGTTGTTTCCTGGGGAGCGGGCGGTCAGCAGGTTGTGGGTGTTGGGGTGATGCTGGGTGTTGGCGTTGGTGGCAGTACCACACTGCAGCCTGTGGCTCAAGGCCAGGTTACAGCCTCACTGCCAGCTGTAGCACACAGTAGAGGTGGAGTCAAGGTGTTGCCAGCCACTCCACGTGTTCCTGCTACCGGTGCTGGGCCAGAGTGGATGAAAGGCCCCCAGAGAGCTCACGTTTCCCTACTGAATATTTCACAAGAGCCCTGTGGGCGGCTGCCGATGCTCCTGCTGCCTGTCCTCCATGCTGACCCTCTCCTTTCCCCGCCCAGGACATGCTCATGCAGCTGGCGAAGGCGGTGGCCAGTGCTGCCGCCGCCCTAGTGCTCAAAGCCAAGAACGTGGCTCAGAAAACAGAGGACTCGGCGCTGCAGACGCAGGTGATCGCCGCAGCCACCCAGTGCGCCCTCTCCACCTCCCAGCTGGTGGCCTGCACCAAGGTAAGCAGCAAGGTTAACCCTTGCCTCGGCGTGGCTGCAAGCGTCGCCCAGCTTCTGGCAGCTCCACGATGTGTAGGTATGCCAGGGCCACATGTTCTCAGGTGGGACATTAAGGGTCTGGCACCAGAAGCGTGGGCTGCCTCAAGCTGGGGTCCCTGCCACTGCGCCCGAGCACTGAATATCCTCTTTGGAAGAGCAGAAACTGGGGACAGCTGTCCCTGCACAGCTACAAGGAGCCCAACGTGTTCACTGCCCAGCCTTTTTCCTCCCTTCCAGGTTGTGGCTCCCACAATCAGCTCCCCAGTCTGCCAGGAGCAGCTGATCGAGGCAGGCAAGTTGGTGGCCAAGTCAGCAGAGGGCTGTGTGGAGGCCTCCAAGGCGGCCACCAACGATGACCAGCTCCTGAAGCAGGTGGGGGTGGCAGCCACGGCTGTCACCCAGGCCCTAAATGACCTGCTGCAGCACATCAAGCAGCACGCCTTGGGCGGGCAGCCCATCGGGCGCTACGACCAGGCCACCGACACCATCCTCAACGTCACCGAGAACATATTCAGCTCTATGGGCGATGCTGGTGAGAGTGGCTGATGACACCTGGGGTGAAGCATGGTGGATGGGAAGGTGTCAGTGAGCCCATGGGACTTGCTAACAGGCCACCCTTCCTTTCTGTCCCAGGGGAAATGGTGCGTCAGGCTCGTATTCTAGCCCAGGCCACCTCCGACCTCGTCAATGCCATCAAAGCTGACGCGGAGGGAGAGACAGACCTGGAGAACTCACGCAAGCTACTGAGCGCAGCCAAGATCCTGGCTGATGCCACTGCCAAGATGGTGGAGGCTGCAAAGGTCAGTGACATGGGGGAGGACGGACACTGGCTTTGGCCCCTGGCCCCATCCAACACCATCGGCTCGGTGCTGTGAAGGGGACGGGCAGACTTTGGGTGGCGGAGCAGTTCCCAGAGCAAGGTCCTACATGGAGCTGAGGACCTGTGCAATGGAGTGGGGCTCCTCCTGGAGCTGTGGGTGGCAGCAGAGGAGCTGTTAGCTCTTCTGCAGTCGAGCTCTCCCAGAGAGGCTTTGGGCATTTCCCCAGCACTGCAGGCAGCCAGGCTGCCTTGGTGTTGCTCCCCACCATCAGGCCAAAGCACAGCTGCTGCTTCAGGGGGACAAGGGACCCAGTGGTCCCTGCGAGGTGTGATGGGTTTCCTCTTTCTCCAGGGAGCTGCAGCCCACCCGGACAGCGAGGAGCAGCAGCAGCGGCTGCGTGAGGCAGCGGAGGGGCTCCGCATGGCAACCAATGCCGCAGCCCAGAATGCCATCAAGAAGAAGCTTGTGCACAAGCTGGAGGTGAGACGCCGGGCCAGGGGGCCATGGAGGGCAAGCAGGCATGGTCAGCGAGCGAGACCCATCCAGGAGCTCCTGCATCCCTGCACTTTCCAGAGGGATAAAGTCCTTTCGATGTACAGTGTCTATGCTGCATCCTGCAGAGATCTCCCCACTGCTCCTTTTCCTTCCCTTGTGCACACCGTGTCACTTTGGGATGCTGGGCACTGAGGGTACTGGGGATGCTCTGGTGTCACAGGCAGGGGCATGGGAGGGGAAGTTCAGGGGGAGCTGTGCCCTGGTGTGTGGCGGGGGGGTGCGGGGCAGGCTGCCGGTGCTAACCCATGCCTCCCCTTGCCAGCACGCAGCCAAGCAAGCTGCTGCCTCCGCCACCCAGACCATCGCCGCTGCGCAGCACGCTGCGTCCTCCAACAAGAACCCTGCCGCACAGCAGCAGCTCGTGCAGAGCTGCAAGGTAAGAGCCCGGGCCTCATCCTGGTGTCTCCTGCGCCGCCTCTCCCCATCCCTTCTCCCATCTGCTGCGCTGGGGTTCCATGCTCGGCTGCAGCAGGCAGGCAGGACCTTGGGGTGCTCACGCGGCTCCCCCAGGAGCTGATCTTTTGGTCGCTGGTCCTGGATTAGACCCGTCTGCTCCCAGCCAAGCCTCTCCAGTGACCCTTCTCTCTGGCAGGTGGTTGCAGAGCAGATCCCAATGCTGGTGCAGGGCGTACGAGGAAGCCAATCACAGCCAGACAGCCCCAGCGCCCAGCTGGCTCTCATTGCTGCCAGCCAGAACTTCCTGCAGGTATCCACATTGTCTGGAGCCTCCCACTCCAGCTCCGGCCCCATCATTACAGCTTTCGTACTGTGCGTGGCCCTCCTAAGAAACCTGCTGCGGGTGGGCAGCTGCGTGTCTGTCCCCTTCTCATGGCTTTTCCTTTTGGCCTGGCAGCCTGGTGGGAAGATGGTAGCTGCAGCCAAGGCCACCGTCCCCACCATCACGGACCAAGCCTCCGCGATGCAGCTCAGCCAGTGTGCCAAGAACTTGGCTGCAGCTCTGGCCGAGCTCCGCACGGCCGCCCAGAAGGTGAGAGGCTGGGTACCATCCTGCGGCAGGACCCCAGCTGTGCAGAGGCGGTGGGGATGGACTGGTGACAGGTCACGGTCTCTGCCGTGGCAGGGTGGGCTCGATGGTTGACCCACTCACCTTCCCTTCCTCCCCATTGCAGGCTCAGGAGGCATGTGGACCCCTGGAGATAGACTCCGCGCTGGGTCTGGTGCAGAGCCTGGAGAGGGACTTGCAGGAAGCCAAGGCAGCTGCCCGCGATGGCAAGCTGAAGCCTCTGCCGGGAGAGACGGTGAGGGCACAGGGAAGGGGTGATGCGGCGTGGGTGCTGGGGTGGTGGGGGAGCCATGGGGGTGGAGGCTGGAGGTACAGCCCACCAGCATGTCCCTGCTCATCCCTCCGCAGATGGAGAAGTGTGCCCAGGACCTGGGGAACAGCACGAAAGCTGTCAGCTCTGCCATCGCTCACCTCCTGGGAGAAGTGGCCCAGGGCAATGAGAACTACACAGGTACTGGCCTCCGCGGTGGGGCTGGGAGAGGGGAGGGGGCCATGCCAGCAGGCACTGACCTCTCCATATCCTCCAGGGATCGCTGCCCGAGAGGTGGCCCAAGCCCTGCGCTCGCTCAGCCAGGCTGCCCGCGGTGTGGCGGCCAGCACTCCTGATCCGCAGGCACAGAACGCCATGCTGGAGTGCGCCAGCGATGTCATGGATAAAGCCAACAACCTCATCGAGGAGGCGCGGAAAGCGGTGGCCAAGCCCGGTGACCCGGAGAGCCAGCAGCGCCTGGCCCAGGTAAGGGGAGCGGGGATGCCAGTGTCCCCCGCCAGCCCTTGGGAAAGGCACAGCGCTGGCCAGGGGGATGGTGACCGCTCTTTGCTTCTCCGCAGGTGGCCAAGGCGGTGTCACAGGCCCTGAGCCGCTGTGTCAACTGCCTGCCAGGGCAGCGGGACGTGGATGCTGCCATCCGCATGGTGGGAGAGGCCAGCAAGAGGCTGCTTGCAGATTCGGTGAGCTGAGCAGGGGTGGGAGGGGCAGGGGGAGGCCTTGTAGGGATACAGCTTGTCCATCCGCACCAGGTTCCTCTGTAGCGTGTCCCCAGGTATGTGCCAGACCTTCATCCTCCATCTCCATCCTCCTAGCTGCCTCTCCTAACCCTTCTCCCTTCCTCCAGTTCCCTCCCAGCACCAAGAGCTTCCAGGAGGCGCAGAGCCAGCTGAACCAGGCAGCCGCGGGGCTCAACCAGTCTGCCAACGAGCTGGTGCAGGCATCCCGTGGCACCCCTCAGGACCTGGCCAAGTCCTCCGGCAAATTTGGACAGGACTTCAATGAGTTCCTGCAGGCAGGCGTGGAGATGGCCAGCCAGTCCCCGGTGAGAGCAAGCACCCGTTGGGGGATCCTGGGTATGGTGAGAGGTTTGGGGTGCCTAGGAAGGCGGCTGACTGCCGGCAGGGTGGCCGGGCAGCGGTGGTTGGGGTGGCTGTGGCCAACACAGCTGGTGAGATGGGGTCTGGGACTGTGCAGAAGTGCAGCAGCAGGGAGAAAGTGGCTTGGGTTTGTTCAGCAAGTGTTGCCGCCGTATCCCTGCTGTTGGCAGACAAGTTAGCTGAAGGGAATTGGTTCAGCTTGAAAGCCAGCAGAGAAGACCCAGGTTGGGCATGGAGCTTGGAAACCTGCGGCCGGTAACTCTACTTGGCTCCTTGCAGAATAAGGAAGACCAGGCGCAGGTGGTGTCGAACTTGAAGAGCATCTCCATGTCCTCCAGCAAGCTGCTGCTGGCTGCAAAGGCGCTGTCTGCCGACCCCGCAGCCCCCAACCTCAAGAATCAGCTGGCGTCAGCGGCACGGTAGGAGGACCTGCTCCCTGTGAGCTGCTTTCTGTAGCAGTGGGGCTGGGTGGCAGAGCTGGTGTTGATCCGTGGGTCTTTCTCCCTTGTCCATGGCAGGGCTGTGACCGACAGCATTAACCAGCTGATCACCATGTGCACGCAGCAGGCGCCGGGCCAGAAGGAGTGCGACAATGCCCTGCGGGAGCTGGAGGTGAGAAGCCATGTCTTGACGAGGCAATGGAGGGGCTGAGATGTCTGGGTGCTGAGGTGGTGGGGAGGGGGAAGCTGCACCCCACTGCGAGGGGCAGGAGAGAGCAAAGAGGAGGTGCAAGCGGAGGGCTTGGATCCTTCCCTTGGATGTGACACCTGTGTCCCCCCAGACGGTGAAGGAGCTGCTGGAGAACCCCACCCAGACCGTCAATGACATGTCCTACTTCAACTGCCTTGACAGTGTTATGGAGAACTCCAAGGTGAGCCCTGAGCTGGAAGTGGATGTTTGGGGAAGGATAGGGAGGTTTGGGAATGATGTGGGGGCAAAAGGAAAGGTGTTTCCACCCCTGTTGATGAAGCACAGTGAGCTCTGAGCCTGGGAGCATGGAGCAGGAATGGGAGCTTGTCTCTAACAGGTGCATGGTGTGTCCTGCAGGTGCTGGGCGAGTCCATGGCTGGCATCTCCCAGAATGCCAAGAACAGCAAACTGCCTGAGTTCGGTGACTCCATCAGTGCCGCCTCCAAAGCGCTCTGCGGGCTGACGGAGGCAGCTGCCCAGGTGAGAAATGCTCAATCCCAGCCCCAACCATTACACCTGGTGCATAGTTGCCGTACACACCTCTTCCCTGCCCCTCAAAGCGTGGCCCTATGGTATGGTGCTGCCAGCCTCCTCCAGAGGCCGTGCCTGCTCTGAGCCTCTCCCCTGTGCATGAGCTCTCACTGCCTCTCTTGTGCTTCCAGGCTGCCTACCTCGTGGGGGTCTCAGACCCCAACAGCCAGGCTGGACAGCAGGGCTTGGTAGACCCCACTCAGTTTGCCAGAGCTAACCAAGCTATCCAGATGGCCTGCCAGAACCTGGTGGACCCTGCCTGCACCCAGTCCCAGGTGAGTATGAGCTGTGGCACCGTTACAGGCATTTTCTTGCATGAAAGGGAGTGTGAAGTTACTTGGAAGAGCTGTGTCCCAAGAGTTGGCCAAGATTATGGCTTGTGTCTCATCAAGCCCCATCAGCTGTACCCGGAACCAGGTGGCACCTTTGCTGCAATGGTGACAGTGTCCAGACGGGGGGCTGTATGGGTGTGCAGGACCTTGGCGATCCTGCTTGGGTCCCAAGAGGGATTCTGTCCTCACCGGTGCCCCATGTGGGACTGGCAGGAAGGGAGAGCTGTGGGGATGGGGAGTCATGGTGGATCCTGCCTCACCCTGCTCTTCCCCGCAGGTACTGTCAGCAGCCACCATTGTAGCGAAGCACACCTCAGCCCTGTGCAACACGTGCCGCCTGGCCTCCTCCCGCACTGCCAACCCTGTGGCCAAGCGCCAGTTTGTCCAGTCAGCCAAGGAGGTGGCCAACAGCACAGCCAACCTGGTGAAGACCATCAAGGTGCAGTCTCCCTGCTGGGGCTCTGTGGTGGGGATGGGATTTGGGGCATGGTGGGGGTCAGGTAACTGCTCTGGTCTCTCCACACCAGGCCCTGGATGGCGAGTTCAATGAGGAGAACCGAGAGCGGTGCCGTGCCGCCACCGCCCCTCTCATAGAGGCCGTGGATAACCTGACTGCCTTCGCCTCCAACCCAGAGTTTGCCACTGTTCCTGCCCAGATCAGCCCAGAGGTGGGATGCTGCAGGGGCAGGGAGGATGTGGCATGGCTGTGATGGGGGCTGCCAAAGGGTGAGGAGGAGCTGTGCCTCCTCCTGAGCTTGGGATGTTGCCCCAGTGTGGGGCTGGTGCCTTGGGAGGATGTGATGGGAAGGTGTTGGCAAGCCCTGGGCTTCGAGGGGCTGCTCCAAGGTGAGGGTCATGGGAGGGGGGTAACTTCCCAGGCACAGTCTGTCGCATGCATCACCACCAATCCACCGCCTCCTCACACAGGGGCGCAGAGCCATGGAGCCCATCGTCACTTCAGCCAAGACCATGCTGGAGAGCTCTGCTGGCCTCATCCAGACTGCCCGCTCTCTGGCCGTCAACCCCAAGGACCCACCGCAGTGGTCAGTGCTGGCTGGCCACTCTCGCACTGTCTCGGACTCCATCAAGAAGCTGATCACTAACATGAGGTGAGGCGAGTCTTGCCTGCTTGGCCATGGCCCCGTTCCTGCTGGCAGGTGCCCTTGTTCTGAGCGAGCATCCCTGGGGATGTTTTGGCTCATCTTCTTGGCCACTGGTGGCAAGGGGAGGCAAGGGATGGGAGGAAAGATGTTGTCCCCATTGTCCTGTGCAGGAGCTGCTCCTCCAGCCCTGGCATGGGTTGATGGGAACCCATGCCAGTGTGCAGGGACTTCATGACTCTGGGTTGCCCCGAAGCCTGGGATAGGGGTCCCGTCCCTTACCATCAGCAGCTGAGTTGGGGGGGGCGAAGGGGTGGTGGAGCACCTGCCAGCACTGGGCTGATCCATCTTGTCATGCAGGGACAAAGCTCCAGGACAGCGGGAATGTGACGAGGCCATCGAAGTCCTAAACAGATGCATGCGGGAGGTGGACCAGGCCTCCCTTGCTGCCATCAGCCAGCAGCTGGCCCCCCGAGAAGATATCTCCCAGGAGGTGGGTTGGGGACGTGCTGCTGCAGGCTGAACGGGGGTGGGCGTCCTTCCCCCTGTCTCCCAGCAGCTCATGGTGACCTCAGCCCTGCTGCAGCCTCACACAACACCCTCTCTTTGCAACAGGCTTTGCACAACCAGATGATCACGGCTGTCCAGGAGATCAGCAACCTGATTGAGCCTGTGGCCAGCGCAGCACGGGCTGAGGCCTCGCAGCTGGGGCACAAGGTAACGTGGGGATGGGGAGCTGCTGCTGAGGTGCTCAGTGAACGTGAAGGACTCACAGCAGGAGGAGAGGTGCGAGACAGCCAGGGCTGGAAGCTGCTGGTGCTCATGATGCTCTTCCCTAGGTGTCCCAGATGGCTCAGTACTTTGAGCCGCTCATTATGGCGGCTATCGGTGCTGCCTCCAAAACGCCCAACCACCAGCAGCAGATGAACCTCCTGGACCAGACCAAAACACTGGCTGAGTCTGCCCTGCAGATGCTGTACACAGCTAAGGAAGCTGGTGGAAACCCCAAGGTGAGCAGGAGGGGCACGTGTCCGTGGTGTGCTCCCCTTCACGTGTGGCTGCCCTGTGGTGCAAACGAGGTAAGTGTGCAGCATCCCTGTCAGGATGTCCGCCTTACCACATTCTTTCTTGTCCTTGCAGCAAGCTGCCCACACCCAGGAGGCTCTGGAGGAGGCCGTGCAGATGATGAAGGAAGCGGTGGAGGACCTGACCACCACCCTTAATGAAGCAGCCAGTGCTGCAGGTGTCGTGGGGGGCATGGTGGACTCCATCACCCAGGCCATCAACCAGGTGAGTGGAGCATGGAGTGCACCTGGCCAGGGCTGGGGATGAGGGAGAGGAAAACTCGGAGTCAAACCCTACAAGGTCTCTGGGCTGGGGCTGGAGTCAGGGTCTCCTTATGGTCTCTTGCAGCTGGATGAGGGGCCAATGGGCGAGCCAGAGGGGACCTTTGTGGACTACCAGACCACGATGGTGAAGACAGCCAAGGCCATCGCAGTGACTGTGCAGGAGATGGTGGGTGCAAGCAAGCCTGTCACTGCAGAAAGAGCCGCCTGCCACCCAGGCGGGACGACTGCTCTCCTTGTTTGCCCATCCCAGCACAGGGCCCCTCCAATCTTCTGCTCTTCTTCCATCGGCAGGTCACCAAATCCACCACCAACCCAGACGAGCTGGGCATACTGGCCAACCAGCTCACCAACGACTACGGGCAGCTGGCGCAAGAGGCCAAGCCGGCTGCGCTCACTGCTGAGAACGAGGAGGTGCGAGCATGGTGGGGAGCACCGGAGTGTGCTGCGGGGCAGAGCAGGGTCTGCTGGAGTGTGAGAGCAGAGGACAGGGGTGCTCAAACCTCCCATCGGAGCTGGGGGCAGGCAACATTCACACCTCCCCTGCGACACAGTGTGGAAACACAGAGCAAAGCCGCGTTTCCTTTTTCCCCCTGCTGAGTGGGAGGATTGGGGGAGAGAGGAGCTGGCTGCGGGTGGCTGGTGTTTCCCAGTGGGTATTACAGATGCAGGGCTTAGTTCCCTGCTGGCTCTCTCACGCGTGTGTTCCCCTCCAGATCGGCTCCCACATCAAGCGGCGGGTGCAGGAGCTGGGTCACGGCTGTGCCGCCCTGGTCACCAAGGCTGGAGCCCTGCAGTGCAGCCCCAGCGATGCCTACACCAAGAAGGAGCTGATAGAGAGTGCGCGCAAGGTTTCCGAGAAGGTAAGCGGCCCAGAGAGAAGGGTGATGGCATGGCAAGATGAGAGGGATGCTGGATTGAGCCATATGCCCTTGAGCCACCACGCCAGGTTCTCCCCTGGTCCTGTTGGTCTCTCAGCCACACTTGCCCTGCCCAGCTCACAGGGTGGAGGATGGATCCCCCTCTCCAGGCGACATAACAGCAGCTGGTGCTGTGATGGGTGAGTGTGATGCCCAGGTGCTGCCTGATGATGTGCCGATGATGGCCTGCCAGGGGACACGGATCCACACACTGGTGGCAGCCCAGGGCTTTCCAAAACAGCTCTTGCAGTGGTGGGCGTGGCGTTTGCTGCATCTTCAGCCAAGCCTGCAGTTCATGCTGGGTGACCGATCTCCCCTTCACCTTTTCCTGGTGTGGTGGAAAGTGTCCTGTCCATCAGTCAATCTAAAGAACACGCTTCTGAATTAACAGTTGAAAACATGGTTAAAAAACTCTAGTCGATAAGGTGGCAATGCAGCAGCAAGACTTGTAAGCAAAACGCTTGTTCATAGTGCCTGGCACATGCCTGCATTGCAGGTCCTTCCATTCCATGATTGCTTTCCCTCAGGAAACTTGTCTCCTCTGAGTGCTTGCCCAAGTATAGAAATCGAGTTTAGCAGCTAAAGAAGGAATGAGCTGCGATGTTTTGATGCCCGTCATGTAAACGTTATTCATTTGGAAACTAGCAGAGTCAGATATCTCCTGGACCCCCAAACACAGTAGGTACAGGGACAAGATAGATAAATTGAAGCTAAGAAGAGGTATCCAGACCATGTGATTCCCAATTCCCCTCCTTGATGTGAAGCAGCTCCATGCTAAGAGGTGTCAGAGGATGTGTGTGGTGGGAGTTGCCTGAACTTGCTCTGCTCCTCAGTCACCCTCCTGGTACCCCACAGGTGTCTCACGTGCTGGCAGCCCTGCAGGCTGGGAACCGCGGGACACAAGCCTGCATCACAGCAGCGAGCGCCGTCTCTGGCATCATAGCGGACCTCGACACCACCATCATGTTTGCCACGGCAGGAACCCTCAACCGGGAGAACTCGGAGACCTTCGCTGACCACAGGTATCGGGGAACCTCATCCAGCCTCTGCTTAGCCAGAGACGTGGGGAGTCAGGCTGTGTCCCTTGGTCTCCCATCTTTCTGAGGTGTGGACCAGCCCCAAGGAGAGCTGCAAGTTCAGGTCACACCGGTTCTGTTTCCCCTTCAAGTTTGTACATACAAAAGGCAGGGTCCACAGTCTCACTACATCCCAACAACCATGTGTGCGTGTAGAGGGTTACATCTTATCTGACTCCTTCTTCTCCCCAGGGAGGGCATCTTGAAGACAGCCAAGGCGCTGGTGGAGGACACCAAGGTGCTGGTGCAGAATGCCACGGCCAGCCAGGAGAAGCTAGCCCAGGCTGCCCAGTCCTCTGTGTCCACCATCACCCGCCTGGCGGAGGTGGTGAAGCTAGGTGCTGCCAGCCTGGGATCTGAAGACCCGGAGACTCAGGTAGGATGGGGTGTGTCAGGTGAACAGGGGCGGTTCATAGCTTGCTTGAAGGGGTTGAGGGTTGCAGGTGTCGTGTGGTGCTCTGGGCTGCATCCTGCATGTTGTGGAGAAGGGTGGGTGGGCTTTGGCTGGTGCTGGCTGGGTTTTTGCTGGGCTGGATGCCCTGGGTGCCCAGATTTCTCAGAGCTGGGCCACACCACCACCAGCCTGAGTGTGATGGTAGCCAAGCCATTGCCCTGGTCTTGCTCTCCCCAGGTGGTCCTGATCAATGCTGTGAAGGATGTGGCCAAGGCACTTGGAGACCTGATCGGAGCCACCAAGGCAGCCGCTGGCAAAGCCGGGGATGACCCTGCTGTCTACCAGCTGAAGAACTCTGCCAAGGTCTGACTGGGTGTGATGGGAAGGAGGGAATGGGGCAGGGGAGGCTGGAGAAAGAGCAGGGGGGCTTCTCTGCCTGCCTGGGAGCAGGAGGACAACTGGTGGGCGGTCAGAGCAAGACGAGAGGAAGGGGCATGTAAAAGGTGGGGCACAGCATGCAGAGGAGGCATTGGTGGGAGAACAAAATGGGGTGGTGTGAGCGGAGTGTGGGGATGAGGCCGTTTTGGACCGAACCATGAGGGAGGGACAAGTGCCGGCAGCAGCGCAGAGCTTGCGTGGGGCTTCACCTGGCTCTCTTCCCTTCCACAGGTGATGGTGACAAATGTCACTTCCTTGCTGAAGACGGTGAAGGCCGTTGAGGACGAGGCCACAAAGGGGACACGGGCACTGGAGGCCACGATAGAGCACATACGCCAAGAGCTGGCAGTGAGTACAGCTGCGCTGCTGCAACTGCCATCCCTCCCAGTGGCTGCCCCACACACCTCACCGCCACCTCTCGCCTCACAGGTCTTCTCCTCCCCGGTGCCTCCTGCCAAGGTCTCCACCCCGGAGGACTTCATCCGTATGACGAAAGGCATCACGATGGCCACGGCCAAAGCGGTGGCCGCTGGCAACTCATGTCGGCAGGAGGATGTCATCGCCACGGCCAACCTGAGCCGCCGTGCCATCGCGGATATGCTGCGCGCCTGCAAGGTGGGGTGGGCAGGGGATGTGGGTCTAGCACAGGTTTGTGGGTGCCGGTGGGGATGGTGCTGCATGTGAAATGGGGCTTCCCTGTTTCCTGGGTTTCAGGAAGCTGCCTACCACCCGGAGGTGAGCGGGGATGTGCGGCAGCGGGCGCTGCGCTTTGGCAAGGAGTGTGCTGATGGCTACCTGGAGCTGCTGGAGCACGTGCTGGTGGTGAGTGTCCCTGCCGCGGTTCCCAGGGTGGGCAGAGGCTGCCCGTGGATGCCAGGGTGCTCCCCAAATCCCCAAGGTCCTGTGGGCTCTACACCTCCCACTGAGGTCTTTGCACGGCCCCCTTCGCTGCTGGTGCTGGCACAGCGTGTGGCCGAGCCCCTGCAGTGGAAGCAGATGTCAGAGAGATGAACAGACTCTGAAGAAAGGTATTTGGCTAACAACAGACGGAGATTAACTGGCTGTAAACAGATGGAGGGAGGAAATTCAACAACATGGGAGCAAAGTCCTGAAGCAGCTGCAGTAAAAGTGGTGGGAGTAAGACACTTCAGGAAATGTGAAAACAGAGCTTGTTAAGCTCGCAGCAGAGGGGGAGATGGGCAGTGCCCACGGCAGCAGAGGTGATAGCTGCGAGCGCCAGCTGCACCCTTCTTATCCAGTCTTCCTCTATCTGAGTCCTCCTGAGAACTTCAGCTGGCCTCTTTAATTAGCTAGCCTACAAGATGACCGTAGTTTTACAAGAAGCAAATTAGTAGGGCAGTAGAGAGGATGCAGTGAGGTCCTTCCAGTGGTTTGCATTCTCAGCGGGATGGCAAAGGTGGAGTCAAGGGCACTGGAGGGGTGCACAGAATCCAGCCAGCGGAGCTGCGGGAGCCCTTGAACCGGAGTTAGGACAAAGACTGAGCGCGAGTCGGCTCTGTGGAGCTCAGACTGCGGTTTCCTGCAGGGAAAAGCCCCTTTGTGCAGAGGGTAACCAGCGCTGGCAGCACACAGAGAGGGTGGGCAGGACTTGATGGCCAGAAATTGAAGCTGGGCGGAGGGGAAGTCAAACGGGTGGTTTTAACCAAAAGTGGTAACCGCTGGAGTACGGTTCCAAGGAGAGCAGTGAGTTCTCTGTCCTCTGCACCTAGATCAAATGTCTGGAAGATGCTTTAGCCACACAGATGTCATGGCAGCCAAGGCTGAGGAGAAATTCTCTGGCTGACCTGTTGTTGACAGATGATTGGGCTAATGACTTAGTGTGGCAGTGCCGGTGTTGTCCCAAAGCGGGGTCGTTTACCCAGTGTGCAGATGCCAATATACACACAGGGTGGAGGTATTACCTTTTTATTTCATTTCTGCAGAGATGGGTGCTACGTGGTAATGCAGAAAGCTAGCACACCGGCCTAAAAACTCTTAGGAATATTTATACGGTCCAAAACACAGAAATACACACTCTTAATTATAAATATTAATTACTACCTTAAGAATTTCTATCGGTTAGTACCGTCTCTCGCTTTCTTTTAGAAGTACAAGGTCCTTTAACTGATATGCCGATGCTCCAGCACCGTGGGGGCGTTGTCCAGTTCAGTCTCCAGTTGAGTTGTTGGTCACGATCTCCCACCGCCACTTTTAACTTTCCTCCAGTTACTGCAAATTTTTGTTGACTTTATGCCTTATCCAGCAGCTCGCTGTTTTCGGCACATCCTGTGGTGGGATGTTGCTTTTTATCAGCCGTCTTCAAGGGTATATTTATTAGTAAGGCACTTATTGTTTATACCAAGTGTCTGGTCTCACACGGTCTTGTGACCTTTTTTACAACTCCTCATTCTTACTTAATGAGAGATTCTACCTCCTAAAATATATTTTACCTTTTTAAAAGTACATTCTACCTTCTTCAAAGTACATCACCAGACATCAGCCTACGTGCAGGAACATGCTATTCCACTGTATTTTGGGTGTAACCATCCAGCTGCTGTGCCGTGTCTCTTCAGTATCATACATTGGTACATCCCTTGAAATGTTCACTGGAGGTGCACCTTAGCAAGCTCATAGCCTCCAGGGTGCTTTCAGCTCCAGAGAGAGACCATTTAGCAGTTTCAAACACGTTGTCCGAGCAGATAGCAGACTTAATAATGTGGCATTTAGTCTGGATGCGCTTAGGAGGTCAAACCAGCTATCGCTGTGTGCCATGAGCTGGGGGGTCTGAGCCACGTGCAGCTCCGATGACTTTGCTGGGATGGCCCCACACAAGTCCAGGATAAAGCCATGAGCCGCCCCCCCCACACACACACAGCCTCTGCAGCAGTCTGGTCTGCAAAGGCGGGAACAACACACATGGATCACATTTATCAGAGGGCGGCAGGTTCCTGGAAAGCCGAGAGCAGGAAGGAGGTAGGGAAATGGGAGGGGAGATGGCAGGTGCGATGCTGCCTCGCTTCCTGGCGGCAGCAGGTCCGTTGCTGCACGCTGGGTCCCCCACGGGAAGCAGTGCCTTGCACGGAGCGTGAACAAGCACGGTTAGGGTTCGAGAAAGAGGGTTATTTGGGATGGTGGCTGCCGGCAGAGGAGTGGGAAAGCCTGCATATTTCACTGGGGAGGGGAAGGAATTTGAACCTCCACAGGCACTTGGTGTTTGGTAACGATAGGACTCTCCCTCCAAAAGCAGAGAGATCTGGTGGCTGAAAACTGCAGTGAAGCCATTTGGGGTGGGGAGAAATAAGGCGTAAAGCAGGGGCGAGGAGGTGAGCGGCTCCATGGCTGCTCTGGGTGTAGGTGGCTCCTCTGGCTGTGGGAGCCTCATCCAGGAACCCCAGCTGAAGTATGAGTTAACGATGGCAGCACAGCTCCCCACCCGGGACCTCTGATCCTTTGTTCCCACCTCTCCTCTTGGCTGCCCTTCACCCCTCACCGGAGAGCACCCACCTCCCCCTGCCCCCACCTTGCCCCCCAGCGCCTGCGTGTCCTGGCCAGGGCGTTCACTGCTTTCTTCTCTCTCTTCTCCCTCCTTCTCTGTCAGCCGGTGAGTAAGGTGACGTTGGGGTGCCTGCTGGTGTCTAACCTCAGCATGAGCCTTGCTCACTGCGTGTCTGCGTGCCCAGCCCAGTGCTGGGGTGGCACTTGCGCGTGTCCGCAGAGACCCCCGGGGTCCGTGTGTGTGTGTACTCACACCTGCTCTAGCTGACGGGCAGCTCTGCCGCCTGTGCGGTGCAGGTCGGGCCAGCGGTGAGCTCTGCTTGTGCGTACGGCCCCTGTGTGTGCGCACACGTGTGTGCTGTGGTGTGTGCATGTGTCCTCCCCCACCCCGGTGAAGGACCCTCATGGCTCTGCCTGCCACCTTGTCCCAGCAGGGCCAGCCCTCCTGCGCCGGGACGTGGCTCCAGGGTTCCCCCCCTTTGCCCAGCTTGTGTTTGCAGACAAATCTCCAAAGCAGGGACAGCAAGAGCGAAATGCTTCTGGAGCTTGAAATGCTTTGTAGGGGGGGAAGACATCCTGGAGGGGGTCGCTGCTGAGTGCAGGAAGGCTTGCGCTGAGGGTCTTGTGTTTGCAAGATGCCCCAGAAGTTGTGGATGCAGAAGGGCTAATAAGGGGAAGCTCATCCCGTCCTTGAGCAGGAGGAGAACAGCCAGGGTCACTTGAGAAAGCACCACAGGCAACGCCTGATGTGTACCCATGGCGGGGGGGGCTGGGGGATCCCACCCTCCTTCCCTGGGGAGCGCACCCTGAACAGACCTATGAGGTCCCCCTTTCCTAGGTGCTTACATCTGCTCCTTTCCCGCAGATCTTGCAGAAGCCGACTCACGAGCTGAAGCAGCAGCTGGCAGGCTACTCCAAGCGCGTGGCCAGCTCTGTCACTGAGCTCATCCAGGCAGCCGAGGCCATGAAAGGTAAGGAAAGGTCCTGCTCAAAGGGGCAGGAGCGAGGGCTGGGATTAGGGGTGGAAGGGCTTAGCAGCTGATGGGGGAAGTAGGGTGAGGCAGAAATGAGGCCGCACGCAAGGTTTACCCTGCCTCGCTTCCTGGTTTTTCTAGGGACGGAGTGGGTTGACCCAGAAGACCCCACTGTCATCGCTGAGAACGAGCTGCTGGGGGCAGCAGCTGCAATTGAGGCTGCAGCCAAGAAGCTGGAGCAGCTGAAACCTAGAGCCAAGCCCAAGGTAGGTGGTGCTGAGCCTTGGCTGACCCCTGTGCTCAGCTTGGGGTGGGCTGGTGCTCTCCTGCCTGTGCTTCAGCCAGGTCTGAAGCCCCGTCCAACAGCCGGTCCCTCTTCCTGCACTCCCACATCCCCAGCTGGACCTTCCTTGGGCAGCCCACGCCCTCCTGCACCTCACAGCCCTTAATCCAGCTTTATATGTGTCCCCCCCCCCCCCGCCCCCCACCCCCTCTGGCCATCATCCTGCTCTGCTGCATCTGTCCCAGCACCCTTGCCTGGGACTCACACCCTGCTCTTGCCCCCAGCAAGCAGACGAGAGCCTGAACTTTGAGGAGCAGATCCTGGAAGCTGCCAAATCCATTGCTGCAGCCACGAGCGCCCTGGTGAAGGCAGCCTCAGCGGCCCAGCGAGAGTTAGTGGCCCAAGGAAAGGTAAGGCTGCAAGAAGGAAAGAAATAAGAACACGTAGGGCCGTGGTGGGTTCTCCCTTCTCCCGGGGCTGCTTGGACCCCTCATGCCCCGTGGCAAGAGGTGCCTGGGATGGTAAGCCTCACTCCTCCTCTCCTTCCTCACAGGTGGGCGCCATCCCCGCCAACGCAGTGGATGATGGACAGTGGTCCCAGGGACTCATTTCAGCCGTGAGTATGAAGGTCATGCTCAGGGGATGGGGGGAGGGATCCCTCCTCTTTGCTCCTGCTGCGAAGAGGAGGATGCTCTGCTCTTGCGCTTCTCCTCAGTGGAAGAAGCAGACATGCTTCTTGCTCCCTCTCCCACCAGCTGAGACATGGTGTGGAAGCTGGTTGTCACCATCCCGTGCCCCACAACCTGTTTGGGGGACTGGTCAGGGGGAGGCTCCCATACCCCCCCTGACAGCCTCTCTCTCTGCAGGCGCGCATGGTGGCTGCTGCCACCAACAACCTGTGCGAAGCGGCCAATGCAGCGGTGCAGGGCCATGCCAGCGAAGAGAAGCTCATCTCGTCCGCCAAGCAGGTGGCTGCCTCCACGGCGCAGCTCCTGGTGGCCTGCAAGGTGAAGGCTGACCACGATTCGGAGGCCATGAAGCGGCTCCAGGTGAGTCCCAGGATGCCCCTGCAGCCCCAGATGTCTCCTCCCAGCTGCTGGAGGGGTGGGTGGGAGTGGGGTGAGGGCTCGTGGGTGCTCCCCAGGGCTCAAGCTCCCTGCCTGCGTGCCATCAGCAGGGAGGGAGCTCATTGGAACACAGGCTCCAGGTCACTTGGACTTCACTGCTAATTGCATGCCATGCGTGTGAGTGATGCTGGGCTGCGGAGCCCAGTGGTGTTCAGGGATGATGAACTGGCACAGGAATGCCTGAAATGCGTTCACTGCATCACTGGCATTCGAGAGGTTAATGTTTGGGGGACATGTTAGGTAGCACCCTTAATCCTCAGAGGCCATGGCACACAAGAGGTTAATGTCCATGCATTGGGGGGGTTAACATGGGGTCCCAGCGCCGGTCCCTCGGGGAGGGTCAGCAGGACTGCCCCTCAGTCACTGCCCCACGGCTCAGACAGGAGCCAGAGCCCAGCTGGGAGCAGCAGCGCCTGAAATGGTCATGAGCGGGTGGCAAGGCAGCGAGCCATGTAAAGGAATCCCTGCCTGCAGCTCCCAGCGTGCCTGGCTGCCTGTCCTGCCTGCCAGCCCGGCCACGGGCAGGGGTTCTTTGACACCCCTCCAAGCAGCACTCGCACCCAGGGGCTGTGATTTACGCTGCTGTTGCCCCCTTCCCTGCTGCAGGCTGCCGGCAATGCGGTAAAGAGAGCATCGGACAATCTGGTGAAGGCAGCGCAGAAGGCAGCTGCCTTCCAGGACCATGACGAAACAGTGGTGGTGAAGGAGAAGATGGTCGGGGGAATTGCACAGGTGAGGAGCAGGGCTGCTCTGGTGGGGCAGGGGAGGCTCTGGCTGCCTGTGTGTCTCTCAGGAGCAGGTCCTACCACCCACCAGCACAGGGCATGTCTTGAGAGCGCCTCACAAAAAACCCATCCCACCCAGTGCCAATTAAACACTGTGGCTACACCCTCGTCCTGCCATGTGTATAACACTGGGCATAGCCAGTGATGGTGCACGCTCCCAGGAGCATGATGCCCTGGCTTCTCCTTGGTATTATTCAACACCATCCCTGCGTCTGTGACGTGTGAAGGGTAGAGCATCAAGTAATGGGTGAGAGCTGCCCAGTATGGGGTGACACAGGTCCCAGTGCTGCCTCCTGACCACAGGCTCGCAGCTGAGACCCTCTACAGGGCGCATGGGGCTGAGCCCCGGGAGCTGTGCCGCTCCCTGTTACCTCTGGAGTACTGTGGTCCCACTGCAGGGACAGCACACAGCCCGGGGCCACACCAACCCAGGGAGGCTGTGGCTGTGATGGGGGGGAAGCAGCAGCCAGAGAGTCCGGCTCTGGGGTCGGGATTGCCATGGCAGAGGCTCTGGCCATCCCTCTCTGAGGCAGCCGTGACCCCAGGGCTCTCTCCCGGCAGATCATCGCCGCCCAGGAGGAGATGCTGCGCAAGGAGCGGGAGCTGGAGGAGGCGCGGAAGAAGCTGGCCATGATCCGGCAGCAGCAGTACAAGTTCCTGCCCTCGGAGCTGCGGGATGAGGAGCAGAACTGAGCCCCGCGCCCTCCCCCCGCTCACCGCACAGACTGCCGCCTGCCCGCCCGCTCCTATTTAAGATGGTCCGCCTCAAGCGAAGGGCTGCCTGGGCTAGACCAGAGCTCTGCCCGCACCCAGAGCGACGGGACTAACCCAGCTGCTGCTCCATGCCGGTGCCGCACCAGCAACTCCGCTTTGCCGCCCAGCCCACCTTCCCACACGCACCCAGGGCACAGCCAGAGCGTCCGGAGGGACCCGGCTGGGCTGGCAGCCAGGGCTGCACCGGCTTAGGGCTCACCCGCCAGCCCCAGGGTGCGGGGCTGGAGAGCTCTCAACTATAAGGGGATATTTCTGTGTGCCTTTGTCCTTCTCGCTCATGCTCCTTTCTTCTCTCTCCTCTGCACGGGCTTGCCCTCTTCTGTGCAGTCAGGTACAGGGAGCAGCATGGTCCCTCGCTGACCTCTCTCACAGAGCTGTCTTTCACCTCCAATGCCTTATTGCTGGCTGAATCTTCTTCCTCGTCCTCCTCCTTCTCCTCCTCCTCCTCAGCTTCTCTGGGAGGCACTGAGCCCCCCCCCCTACCCCGCCATGAGCATCTTCTTCAGCCTGGGCCCCTCTGGGGATCAGCAGGGCTGGAAGCCACAGTGCCTCTGCTCAGCACGGTGGGGGGGTGCGATGGGTTCACCCCCTGAGCTGCTCTTTGCCTTCCCGCGGGGATTCCCTCTGTCCATGGCCCCAGCCAGCTCTGGCCTCCTCCTCCTTCCCAAGTGCCTGCATCGTTTTCCAAGATCTGCAGTATTTTTGTAACTTTTCCATTTCTCTAATATCGAGCCTGCAGCTTTTAAAGTTCATTTATTCCCCCCCCCCTCCCAGCTCATGCCCCGGCTCACTAACACCCAGCTCTTGCCGGGGTCCCGCAGCCCAGCATTCCACCCCTCCTCGGCTCCGGGACCCCCATTCCCTCCCCCTTTGCACTTGCTGAGGCTTCTTTCACTATTTTGATACTTTAAGCATCCTGTATGAAACATTGAAGGAAACCAGCTCCCCCTGAAGCTCCAGGGTGGGGTGGGGGATGCCGATGTCTGCTTGGAAAGACGCATTCATCAATAAAATCTGGTTTTCCTGCTTTCTCGATGCCTGGGTATCAACGGGAGGCCCCCAGGAGAGAGGGAGGGGTGGTGGGCAGGGGGGCCATGGGTGCTTGCCCTCCGGGCAGAGGCTGGGGGGGGAGTGTAGCACGGGTGCTTATACAGCATGGAAAATATTTGAGGCACGTCTAGCCCCAGGCACTCAGCAGGCCAGACCCCCGCTGCCAGCCATGTGCCGGCCCTCACAGGTGCTGCCGGGGGCCACTGCTGTGGGAGGGGACCTGGGGGGTGGATTTTGTTGCTGGGGGATTTGGGCTTTGGAGTGGGAGGGGTGGTGTGGAGAGGGTCAGCTGGGTTCCTGGCCCCATTCCTGCTGCCAGACAAAAATATCCCTGGGTAGGGTGCTATGGGGGTGCAGGTGGAGGGACCCCCAGGTCACTGGTGACCCACCAGTGGGGAAGCGGCAGCCCTTGGCGTGCTGTGGGTCTGGGAATGTGGCCGGAGCCCTCCCGGCTGCCGGTGCTGAGCTCACCCCCTGAAATAGACCCCCGGGGCCGACCTGCACGGGCAGCAGCTGCCCCAAGCGTGTCCCCACCTGTTCCCACCCTGTCACTCAGCAGGGGTTTGGGGGACCCGAGCGGCAGCTGGACAGGCAGGGATGCTACGGGGTGGAGCGGGGACGTGGGGTGGGCTGGCACGTGTCCCCTGCCTCCGGGACCTGTCCCCAGCAGCGTGAGCTACAGGCATCACAAGCGGTGAAGGCAGCATCCCGCAGCATCCCGGCAGTGACCCCCTGTCCTCTTGCGGGCACATCCCACGGGTTGCAGAGGGGCTGTCCCCCCTGGGACCTTCACCCCTGGATGGGCTCCAGGGTGGATTTGCAGCTCTCGCAGGCATCCCAGTCCTCCCAGCTGTCCCCTGACAATCTGCGCTGGCCTTACCCGGCACCAGGCTCTCACCCAGGTACCAGCCAGACACAAGGTCCCTCTGAGCAGCCAGTAAGGACAGTGAGTGGGCACAGCGTGGCAGCAGCCCCGGCTTCATCCAGGCATCCTGCGGCCAAGGGTGCTCCAGCACCCCCAGCACAGCGCTGTAAGAACATCCACTTCCGTGTCCTCAGGCTGGGGACCAGGCAAGGGGTGGTGGCACAAACATCAGGGGAGGGACATGGGGTGCAGTTCGCCCCGGTCTCCTAAATCCTGCCTGCCGGAGAGAGGGATTATTTTGGCAGGCAGGTTTTGGGGCGGACACGTGGGGGCTTGGAGCTGGGACCAAGCACCTCCAAGCTTGGAGAGGGACAGTGCCTCTGCAGGGACCCAAACGCAGCTAAGTTGGAAGTGGGCAGGGAAGCTGCAGCCCAAATCCTCAGGGAGACCAGGGACTAGGGGAGAGGCTGTGGCATGGGTTGCACCCAGGGACTTGCCTTTAGACAGTGGGACAAGCCTTTCCCCAGGAATGCGGTCAGATCCTGGAAGGTGGCACAGAAGGGGGTCCCCATCCTTGGAGACCCAGCCCAGGGTGGGACTGGACATGGGGCAGCAATGGGAGGGATGTGCACCCACACCCCTCTGCACCCCCTGGTCCCAGAGGGCACCCCAGAGGATGGCCTTGAGGGCAAACTCATGGGCCTGGGCACCTGGATGTCCCCAGATGTGCCTGTCAGATGTGGCCGTGACACCTGGAGCAAAGGGGAGGAGGCAGCAAGGGAAAACTGCATCCTCTGGGGACACATCTGAGGGCTGAAGCCCCGCCTGGCTCCAGGGCAACTGCCTGGCTGCTCGCACCACGCACGTCGTCTTCTTTCCCCCATGTGCCGAGCCCATGAAGTTGCTCCGGGCCAAAGTATCTCGCAGAAAACCATCCATCCTCGCCCGGGAATGACGGGAGACAGATCTTCTCCCTCCCCTCAGAAGCCGCGTGCTGGTAGTTACTAACTCTCCTTGTCCAAATATGTGCCTAATTCGTCAGTATTAATAGCTGCTCTCCAGAGTCCAGCAGCGGCTCTTCTGCTGCTTTCCCGACGGCGCCAGCAGCCCCTCGGTCCTCGACTGCTCCCGTCCCTCATGCGCCCCCCACAACCCAGGGCTGAGGGCTCCTAGAAAGCCACTTTCTCCAGCTCTCAAAAGCTTTTTGCTCCTCTCAGCTCGGAGCACCGGTGCTGAAAAGTTGTGGCAGGCAGGGGCTGGACGTGGCCCTGGGGCGATGGGCTGGGGGACCCCGCACCCCCCTCCTGTCCCCGTCCCATCCCAGCCTCCCCCCGTGCCGCACAGCTCCTGCAGNCTGAAGGGTTTGGATTTTTTTGCCTGTGGAATACAGTTTATTTAGAGAAGAAAGGCGCAGAGGGACAGCGGGCTGCCCACGCACCCTGTGTCACCATGAAATGCCACCCTATGGGCTGTGCATGTGTGAGGTGTCCCCGTGGGTGACAGGGACGACAGCACCAGGGTGCAAGGCAGCGGGGAGGTGGGTACCAGGGAGCCTACATGGAGCTGGGGCCCCCCTGCCGCGCTGTGACGCAGGAGCTGGATGGGGAGGCCAGGGGCTCCACTTCCTTCTCTCCCAGGGGATTTTCCCCATGTGGGCAGTGCCAGCCCATGGTGTCCCCAAGTGCAATCACAGCCTGTGGGTGTCCGCAGCTGCAGTCACAGCACGTGGGCATCCCTGAGTGCAATCACAGCCTGAGAGTGTCCCCAGGTCTTCAGTGCCAGCCCATGGGTTTCCCCAGGTGCTGTGCCAGCCCTTGAGGTGCCCCTAACCCAGTGTCAGCAAGCAGGGTCCCTCAGGCTGCAGGGTGCAGTGACAGGGCATGGGGTGTGCCCGGGGCAGTGCCAGCCATGCAATGTCCTCTAGCACGGGGACAACTCTGGCCAGAGCAGAGGCAGGTCTTGGGCCCTGGGGGTGGATGGCTGGTGGTGTCCCTGGGGTACAGTAACAGCACACTGCCAGCACTTGCAGTCCCCAAGCACAGGGCCAGACACAGCACTTTCCCCATGGTGGTGAGATGCCACAGGAAGTCCCCTCCAGCCCAGCGCCACTGGGGTAATGCCACCAGAAATGCCCCTACTGCAGTGCTCCAGGGTGTCCCGAGCACGGTGCCACTGGATTGCCCCTAGAGCAGTACCCCTGGGGTGTCCCTAGCACAGTGCCACCAAGGTGTCCTTAGTGCAATACTCCTAGCGTGTCCCTAGTACAGAGCCATCAGGGTACCTCTAGCACAGTGTCACTGGGCTGCCCCTTGTCCAGTGCCACTGACATGTTCCTAGCATAGTGCCACCAGAGTACCCCTAGCACAGTGCCACTGGGGTGTCCCTCACCCAGTGCCATCAGGGTATCCTTAATGCAGTGCTCTGGGGTGCCCATAACACAGTGCCCCTGTGGTACCCCTAGTACATTGTCCTGGGTTGTCCCTTGCCAGTGCCATCAGGGTGTCCCTAGTCCACTGCTGAGAGGTACACCTAGAGCAGTGCCACTGGGGTGTCCCTCACCCAGTGCCACCAGGGTATCCCTAATGCAGTGCCACTGGGGTGTCCCTAGTGCAGTGCCACCAGAGTGCCCCTGGCATAGTGCCACTGGGGGTACCCCTAGTGCTGTGTCCCGGGGTGTCCTTCTCACTGTGCCCTGGGGTGTCCCTCGCACAAGGGTGCCCTCGCCCAGTGCCACCAGGGCATCCCTAGTGCAGTGCCACCAGAGTACCCCTAGCACTGTGCCCTGCTGTGTTCCTCACCCGGTGCCACCAGGGTACCCCTACTGCAGTGTCCCAGGGTGTCCCCCACCTGGTGCCCCCGAAGTGCCCCTAAGAGCATTGCCCAGGGGTGTCCCTCGCCTGCTGCCACCAGAGTGCCCCTAGAGCAGTGCCCTGGGGTGTCCCTTCCCCGGTGCCCCCGCGGATGCCCAGCGCCGGCGCTGCGACGGTGCCCGCCGGGGGTGCCCCCCCCACCTCGTCCCGCTCGGTGCAGCGGCCGGTGGCGAGCCTGTCCCTAAAAGGTGCTGGCGGGCGGCGGGGGAGGT
>VWZL01001851.1:0-25288 GCA_013396915.1 Stercorarius parasiticus
TGGCCAGCGGTGGGTCCATCTTGAACCCAGCTGTCATTGGCTCTATCGGACATGGGGGAAGCTTCTGGCAGCTTCTCACAGAAGCCACCCCTGTAGCCCCCCCACTACCAAAACCTTGCCACGCAAACCGAATACCCTTACTGGGATTCAAGAAAACACTAGGATGGAATACGTAGTTCATTTCCTATTAAGGAAGTATCAGCCAAATAGTATGAGATGTGCTAAAATGAATGTTAGCTTAAGTATCTTCCGAGTTAATAAGCTCCAGTGTTTCAGAGCAGAAAAGCCTGCTCCGCTGGGAGTTAAATGGCAGTGCTTCTTATCTGGGAGACATATTGCTAACTGGAACAAATAAGACGGTACATGCAAGAAAAGTCAAAAAGGATCTGAAGACGTTACAGAAATATTGGGCTTACTGCTAAAGAAAACAAAGCATACTGTCCTTCAAACATATGAAATATAGCAGAGAGTTTAACCTTTTGGACCAAAAGGTAACTTCCAGAAATCAGTTTCTGATTCTTAATAGCTAATTGCTTCACAGGGGAGAGATCTATTTGTCTGGAATATATAAATTAGTATCCCCTTCAGTCTTTCCTCTCTGAGAGTGACCAGGGCAGCCAGATGCTTACAGAAACCAAAAATCCAATGTTTGCTTACCAAAGAGTTTCAGAATCGAGAGTCACTTTTCATTTCTTAACTATTGAAGTGATTACATCCCGAGGAAAACAACACAATTTAATAGTCTCATGTGATGAATAAGGACACCCTGCAGCATGTGATTCCCCGTCCTTGCTGAGGGTTAGAAAGAATGAGCCTGAAAAAGTGGATCAAATCCGACGACTGTAATAAGGGACAAGGGAGGATCTGTTTTGAATGCATAGAGCTATTAAGAACCTCAGATGAGCAATAGAGGGTCATACCCATGATCTTTCGCTGAAAGTAGTGCAGATACTTAGAAATTACTTAAAGAAACAGGGAAAACCTCAGTTTTCCTTCCCTAGCATGTCTTCTCCATTTCGGAATTCCTTACACTTTCAGTAAGATATGGAATTCTTACAGCAGTGTGTACCTTTTGCAATGTGCTGTTTAACAGCCATAGAAGGATCCATTTTCCATTAATTCCTTTATCTCTTTCTTAAATTCTTTACTTGGCATCTAAAATGACTCGGGGCAATGACCTCCACGTTTCACTTATGCACTCTGTGGAAAAGCATGCCTGGTAGTGTTTTTAAGTCCAGAGTTTGGATTTAAATTTATTGGGTGCCCCTTTAATTCTTGTGCTGCAGGAAGCAGAGGTTCATCACTCTCTAATCTTGTTCTCCTTTTCCTTCATTGTGGTATCCTCACTCCTTGAACACTCTCTTTTGTTCTTCAGCTATGGAAGAGACTACATCCATTCAATAGTTTTGCCGTGCTTCCTACTCTTCCAGATAGCTTTTTTGACCCACTGCATCAGTGAAAAGAATGACCAGAACTAAAAGCACCACGGGTTTGTTTGGGGTCCTTTCTTCTTGTTTTCTTTGACCTCATGTTCCTTATCTTCTGTTTCCCTTTGTACTAACATTTGAACTGACATGCATTTTTTCAAACTTTCTCTCTTCTCTATTCATCTGCTTCAAGATGTCTATCTGCACCGAAAATTAAATTCAACTAATGACAGTGACCTCAGCTAGGGATTCTCTTGTTCACTCTAAGGCTTTCAACATTTTTTCTTTGTGGTCCTGATCAAGAGTCCCTCTGCATCCTTCCCGTAGGCCCCCTTTAGGCACTGAAAGGCCACTATAAGGTCTCCCCGGAGCCTTCTCCTCTCCAGGCTGAACAACCCCAGCTCTCTCAGTCTGCCCTCACAGCAGAGGTGCTCCAGCCCTCTGATCATCTTCGTGGCCCTCCACTAGACCCATTCCAACAGGTCCATGTCCTTCTTGTGTTGAGGACCCCAGAGCTGGACGCAGTACTCCAGGTGGGGTCTCACCAGAGCAGAGGGGCAGAATCACCTCCCTCGACCTGCTGGCCACGGTATCACCACTGTCTTTCTTTTAATCAAATGTGGCTTTAACGATACCTTTAACCTGGGCATCTTCTTTGTCCAAAGCCACAGCAGTGGCAGAATCCAAGTATACTGCTCAGCCGGGAACAGAATGGTTTGCTACAATATAAAAAAAATCTCTGTTTCCTCTGCCTTGCCCATGGTGGTTAGAATATCAACATCACAAGCTATTTTTTGAAAACGTGGTGCAGGAGCATCCCAGTGCAGAACTCTCTGCCTCTGGAGATACCTTCTGAGCATCCCCATTCACTGAATACAGCACAGCCTTACCAGACCACCTCCCAGAAGCAGCCGTTCAGCTCATACTGCTGAACAACCATCACGACAGCTCTCCTAATAGATAGCTTCGCAAGTGTACCCAGTGCCACACAATAGGTGAGCTGTGCAACACAAATTACACTGAGTTATGTTCTTTCTGCAGATGACTATAAAATTATATAGAGCTCTCTACATAAAGGACTTAACTTGCCTTCTGCAAAGAACACAAATGTGTGGCATGAATCATGAGGACAAAGATGAAACTGATTCTTAATAGCTAATTGCTTCACAGGGGAGAGATCACCTTTGTGGGGAAAAAAGGGCCTGTAAATTTAATACAAAGTCAATGCCTCTTAAAGCTTTCATATAGAACTGAGGAGAGAATTATTTCCTAATACAGTATTCTGTGTCGTTTCTTCCTAATTTCTTGCATGTAAGCTAGCCAGCCGTTTTCCAAGCTCAGGATGTATTCCTACCGCATCTGAGTTTCTTCCAGGACACAGTTGCATTCTGTGGTGCAATATAAAGTCAAACAGCTCCAAAATGTGATTTTTCTTCAGTATCTGTTCTTTTCCTGATTTCTTTTAGCCATTTTAGGGAAAACCTGGCCACCTCTCTCTCAAGCTTGAGTGTTACTCATGGTTACCACTGATGTGTCTGGCCATGTGAGAGGAGGGAAAGCAGCAGAGCATGACCCCGGGGGACTGTGACCATCATTTGAGACCTCTGTTGTCCCTCCCCATTCTGCAGTCCTGTGTGCAGAAGGCGGCCTTAGTCACAGACCAGGAGAAAGGTCACAGCACAAGAGTCAACCTTAATGTTACTTGTACAGGTCTAGCTAGACCGAGGCCTCCCTCTGAAGGTGGCAGGCTCCTGTCTTATCAGGACAAACTACAGAGGTTGTCCACACCTACCTTAGAACGGTTACTGTTAAAAGCAACAGATTTTTCCCAGAAGGTCAGCCTGGGATGGTATAATGGAACCACTTCCTTGCACGTCCTCCACCAGCATTGCAACACCAAAGCGGGTTAGCTTGGGCTTTGCTTTTTTTGTCCGTTAAAGGAAATGGTGAGGAGTGGGCTGTCCTCCCTTTCAACCCTTTCTTTTGCACATACACACACACACACACACATATGCAATCTCTTGACCAATTCATCCAGATCACACCCAAACATCCCACCCACCAAAGCTGGTGCAGACGGAGAACATAGACAGGAGGCAGAAAGGTCTTGACCCTGCCTTATCTTCGTCAGCCACTGCTGACACATGTAGAAGAGCGGATACTTTAGGAAGAGCTACAGAAGCTTTCTTCTTCTGGAAGAAAAAAGGACCCAGACACTGAGTCACACTTCTTTTCCCGTGTCCCTCTTGGCCTCACACTATTACAAGCCATGCCATTAAAGAGTAATGCATTTATCATTATTCTTTGAGCTCTGGATGTCTGGTTAAGTACAGTACGAAGATGCCCATGTCCTCAGAAAAATCAGCTGCTTCCTTACAAAAATCATTTTCCTTTAATGACACAAAAAAAGGCCTGACCTGAATTGAATTGGTAGATCTATCAGACTTCTGAGAACTAAAAATAAATAACCTCAGATGTCAAGGAGTAGAGCAACTCCAAAATTCAGTACTCAACTTTGAAATGACATGCCATCTGCTGTTGCCAAAGATTTTTATATTTAATGTTTCTGAATCAAAGGATATGGACTATGAGACCAGAGGAAGGAGCAAAAATTATACATTGGAGAAAGTGTTTCAGCAGCTAATACCTTTCAATACCTTTTGGAGGAGACTGACACTGAACACAAACTTTCCCTTTATTCTTCCCCTTAATAACAGCAATTGCTACAGTTCCAACTTTCCAAATGGCACAAGGGTGGGTATGTTGGCACGGATTTGGCTAATTGTGGAAAATATCTTGTGTAATCAAGACACATGAGGGACCCGGCACTGTTTCAGATTGTAGAGTGCATTTCTGAGAGTGGACTTTTGTGGGAATCATCTGCTGACAATTAAACTTCACAACTCCCTTTAAGTGGAAGTGAAGAGGGACTATTCCCATTTTGGATGTGGAGGAGCTGGAGAAGGATTTTAGTATAATCTGAAGAATCAGGAATCAACATTTCTTGCTTCTCATACTGTTCCTTTCACTGAAGACCGCTCCTCAAAGATTTTTAGTACTTGCCACCACTACCAACTCTTTGCTCAGTTTCCAGTTGGTTATTTTCTTTCAAGGCTCCTGATGATTTAAAGTCATCTTACTCCTTTTTATTTTCACATAGCCATTCCAGGAAGAAGAACATAAGTCTGTTCGCAGTATGAATCTGCCATATGTAGAAGCTTCTGTTTTGCATCTTGTGAATGGACTTTATTTTTTGTTCAATTCATTTTCTTAAGGTGAAGAACATTTCTGCCTAGTCTTGGACTCAGCATGAAAAACTATATGATCTGCAATTCTCCTTCCGTTCACTTGTGTGAAAATGATGCACTTCCTTAAAAGTGGTCCTTCTATATGCACCAGGTCAGGAAGCTCAGAATCAACCCATCATCTATTTAGTCATATTTAAAGACTCTTTTCTGTCTGTCCTGGCATAGATCTTTTCTGCTACTCTAATTTCTCCTTTACTACACACTGGTGGCAAGTCTTGTTGACATTATTGACGTCACTAAAGCTATTTCACGAGTACTTCCGTTTTGGTATGACTACAGAGTGGCGAAGCTGGACATAAGGGAATGGCACCAGACTTGATAATGGTCTCAAGAAATATTCCAGTGAAGCAGTATCCCAACGTAATATTTTCCCTGAAAAAAGTATAAAACCCCGTGACTTCAGTTCATTTGTATCTGTGCCCACCATTACATTTTTGCAGTAGCGTTAATTAAATGTAGAAACCCATAGAAATCTGCATAATCCTTACTACGTCTGGATACAGTGTCTGCGTACAAAGGTGACCTCTTCCTAAAATTATTTCTCCGTTCGCTGTCTACAGTGCTATCCCTCATAATTCTGCTCTATTTCACTGCCTGTAACTAGCAGAGAAGACCTCAAGAAAAACACCGAATTGACTGGAGAATAATCAGATCTACACTCTGAAAAAGAAATGAACATTTAACCATTGCTGTTTCTTCCAGAAGATCGAATTCTTTGTAGACAGAAAATGTTGCAATACACAGCTATAGAGCTTGTTACTCATGAAAAGAATTATCTTACAAAGGAAACACTAAAGCAGCATTCACAAAGGCGAAGCTTCATTTTTAGGAAGGTCAGTTTGCTCAGGGCAAAGTCACAAGACACTCTTTTCCAGCTTTTGTAGGATGATATATCACCACATCAGTCATGCATAGAAAATGTACAGTTAGGGTTTATGTGCTGAGGGGAAATAATCTAGCCAAATCCCCATCGGCAAAACAAAACAAACTAGATAATAGCTCCAATATCTCCACAAAGCCTACAACCCTGGCTGCTTTTCAGAGCTCCATAAAACAGACAGAACAAGATCCTGTGACCAAACAAAGAAAAATGGGGTATGTGTGTTTTCCTCTGCCAGAGAAGATCAAGAAAAGTATCTGCTGATGTAGCATTTCAGACAGTAATTTCCATGTGCAGAGGCAGGGGACCAACCAGGGATTTAATGACAAAGAAGGACCTGTTTTCTTTTGTGTATCAGCCAGAGCTGTGGATGCTGGGGTAGGACCTGAGATGAGGACACAGGTCCACAATGAATGATTTGTGTTTTCTTTCTAGTACTCCCACTGTCTAGAAGCCATACGTTTTTCATTTAACCCCAGTCTCCCCATCCATAAACTACCTGCAAACAAAAACATTATTCATGTAGAAAGTGATCCTCATCCCTTGAATTGAGGACAACAGGCTCACCGCAAGATCCTCCAATAGCTGTAGGATCTCCCGTTTCTTGAGGTCCCCATGAACATAGAGCCCAAAATAAGAGGCTGCACACAGTTGGCTCAGTGTTTTTGCCTTTTGTACCCCCAATTTGGGAACCACTGGCATAAATACCCAGAAAATAGAAAAAAAAACCAACTTTGGAAGGCACCTGAAATTCTAGATGAAAGTCCATATTTAATATTCTGTACATATTATTCCTACATGTACTGATCAGCTGCCTAATTTTGTGTGGACTCCACCACTTTCCATGCAAGCTCCATTACGCCTATCTGCAAGCATGGTGATCAGATAGTTGGAGGCAATGCTTAGCCCTCAGAGCTTTCAAACCTATCCATGAAGATGCGGGTACTGGTCTTGGCATCCTTGACAAAGCACTGTGAACACAGTAGGAATGAAACTCATCAATATTATTGCCCCTATAGCAAGAAGTTAGTGTTAATATTCTTTTTTGAGACGGACATGAACATAATGCGAGGTAAGTCCAACACGTTTTTATGCACAAAAACTCCACGAAAAGGCTTTCCAAAGTTGGAAACACACAGCCAAGGCAGAAGTCCAAACCTCTCCCGAGGCTGTTACTTTTTGTGACAGACTTCGGCGATTAAAGAGGCACAGACAGTGTGCTGTGGGTTTTCTAAAGTGTATTTGTCTTGTCAGTACCCCTGTGGGAGCTGAGAGCTTTCCAAGATGATCTTCCAAGCAGAAGCTGAGATATTTGCTCTCCAAGCCAAGAAAGTCAAAACCTGTGATAATATTCAATTATAGTAGCTTTATTTCCATTACGTCTAACGTAGATATAATTGATTTGTCTCCTCGATATTTATGTATGCAAAGGCACAGTTATTCAATAGCTCCACTCTGGTTGGCTCAGAGGGTAAGCTTCTTGCAATATATGCCTTGGACGTTAGAGAGCATCTTTATTTGAAGAAATGTTTTCAAGAAGGCAGGAATTATTTCTACATGTGTTTTTCAAAATCAGGTACTCCTTGCACTCTTATAGCAGCAGCTCAGAGCATGCTACATCCTGCAGAGAACATACTCCCCAGAAGACAATACATTTGTCCAGGTATTTCATAGATTACAGCTTGTCAGACATTTCAGAGATTACAGCTTGTCAGAAATGTCTCAAAAGTTTTCACAAAGGGTTTTGTCATAAAAATATGAAGAATCAAAAGCAAAACTTTTCACAACCACCTACCTGTTTTCATGAAACTTTTGGTGAGGAGAGGTTCCTCATCTGCATGACTGAGGTTTTAGATAAGAAAAGGCAAAATAACAGGTGTTCTGCCTGATAAGGGTTTTTTAATATGGTCAAGACCTAAAATGTCTTGAAACCAAACATCTTGTCAAACATGTTTGACAGATATTGGAATGTAGCACCGAATGGGACCAATGCATATTTGGTTATTCACATACAGTCAAGCAACCCCTGATGAAGATACTGCGGAGCAGGCATTCAGAAACCCACAAACAATAATGTTTTCTTGCTTGTTCCTCAAATGGGAGCCTCAAACTTTTGGAGAAGGAATCATGACCATCTTTGAAGACAAGGAGTTGAGGTAACAAGGATGCCCAGGTCTCATTCTTCACCCTTGAACACATTGCTGAGTTCTTTGCCCCAAAAGTCATTCCCTGTTTGCATCCACAACACAATTTGGATGGAACCTCTCATGAGTTGCAGGTTAAATTAGTCACCCATGCACACTGCTTCACTTGAAATGCTTTTTTTCAAGCAACTGAGCTTGAAAAAGCTGGTAGAGGAACTCAGAAGAGCCCAGTGCCTACAGCACGCTTACAGCACAGTATGGGTGGCCCCAGGTCTGCTCCTGTCCCATCCGCCTTTGCTAAGATAACACCAGGCAGAAATGATGTCTTTCCTTTCAGAGATGCCGGAATATTTCGTAGGAGGGCCTTGGGTTGTCTGTTACAAGGGCAGAAAATATTGACAGCCACTCAGAAATCGGGTTGAGGCAAGCTGCCCGTGCAGAAACCGATGCTGTAGCTTATAAGTGGTGTAGGAGTCAGGGCGCTACAACAGCTATTGCATGCAAAAAGAGCAGGATAAAAACACAGATGCTTTACATGGCCTGGAGGGTTGGCTGCGGTAACTCCACCAAAGCCTGCGAGGAAGTCACCCAGCCCAACCAATGTCTTCCACAGCTGTGGACTTCACCACTAATCTTGTTCTCAGACCGTTTTTCCAAGGCTCACTTGCATCCCAAGTGGCATTAAGACATTAGAGAACATTTCTGCTTTGGAGAGGACAAACACGAGGACAGCACTAGAATTGACTTTCCTCAACTTGTTTTTTCCTAGAGTATTTTCCTAGGTGTTTTTCCACCATGTAAATGTGGTATTCACCACTTTCCCTACATATAGCTGGTGTTTAAAAGGGGCAGGTAGAAAAAGAACAGCCAGCAGATCCTTCCGACTACGCTAGCTATGCTTTCTAAATTGTCCTCTGCTATTTCCTAGCCATGCTCCAACTGTGGCACAGGGCAGAATGTTCTGTACAGATAAAGTGCCAAAAATTGCTCAGAACCAATCTTCATATTCAAAGACATGTTTTCCTTTAATTTAGCAATTCTGAATGGCCTCCAGTCACTTGAAGATGTTGAAAAGCACCACAAATGTAAAGAATTACAGCATTTGCTTTAACCATAGAAGCAATTAACTCTCCAGCAGTGTGGAAAACAGCTTTTGAGCTGTATTTATTGATGCATAGATTTCACTGTAGTGTGATATTTGAAGACAAATTGCTGTGCCCATAATTAAGACCGTTGAGGAATTGGCAAGTGAAATATAATGATGAAAGACCATCTCAAAGGGCAAGTGAGTTAGATTGGTCAGGATGATACAATCTATATGACCTCAGTGCCCTATTCCTGCTCATTGATTTCCCAATTAAATATAACTTTTTATTCAATCAGTTAGAATATACTGCAGGTTATTGATGCACTGCTAGTAGGAAAAAGCAATGAAGTAAAGATAAAACAGTGGGTGAGCACTATCTCATTTTAACATTTTATTAACCTTAATGGGGTCATGATGAAGATGATGTTATGCGCTTGGATCTTTTTGTCCTTTTTTCATTTCTTTTTTTTTTTTTCTTTTAGTTTAAAGTGAATTTATTCTGACCAACCTGGGGCAGACAAAGCCCAGTCCTGGTAAGTGTAAGGCCCTTTTGCTCTCCTTTATTTGAACGATGCTAAAATTCCATCGTCAGTACTGTGCCTTCACCCCATCTCAGCTAGAGAGAGGAAATGCACAGACAATGAGGGATGCAGAATAGCTTCTGCACGAGGAGAAATCAAATAGACTAGGACTTAAGCTTGGACAAAAGCCAGAAGAATGAGACAATGATGATGGCCTATGAAATGAAAAATCAAATTGAGAAGGTGAATAGTATTGTTCAGCCCTGCTGAACTTAAGGCATCATCTGCAGAAGGGAGCTGGAAGGATGAGAGAAAAAGATTTCCAGAAGGAGTATGCCTGTATTTGGGATAATTTGGATGGCCCAGAATGTTGCCAGAGGTTTGTGAGAAAAATGCTTTTGATTAGCTTCCATTTAAACTATTATCAGGTTTGCATGACAACTTGTTTCTGGTTTGTGCCGCTATTTTGAATCAGACCCTCCTGTGACTGACCCATCATTATTTTTTCCAGGACTAAGGTGGAGCTTTAATTTTCCTTGCATCATAATATATCTCTACCACTTGTAATACAAATTCAACAGTCTTCCTATTAAGGAAAACTAGAATATGCTAAATCTTTCAGAGATTTGGGGGTCAGATAATAGTAGATATAATAGAATAGCAGTTACTCACTTTCACACTTTTGTCCAAACACAATATTTCACCCACGAGCTGGGAAGACACTTAATTGAATACTACCATCTTGTTTTTATTCTGGTGTACTCCAGCTTGAAGGTGAGGAAACACCTTCTTTGTAGCCAAAATTCATTCCCTTCCAGATAGCAACATTTTCAGCAGATCACGAATATTGACAGAATATGAATAAATTCCAGTGTAACACACAAATGAATCACTTTTTGTGCAAATTGCTATGTCCTAAGGACCCGGTTTGTCATGAGATGACATTTGTGCACCAGGAATAACAGTCTTGGGGGTCAAGGGGATTGCATATAACAGATGAGATATAGAGTGGAGACAAGCCAGGCCTCAAGGCAGGGATTTATTATGTGTCTAGGCAACATGTAAACCCAGCCCTTCTGTTCGGGAAATGTGGATTGTGAGCTCCTTTGAGTTTGTTGTCTATTGAAAAGCTGCAAAAGTAGACAAGGAGGAACCCTCTTTCCCAGTGTTCCCATCCCCTTTCTCATGACAACACACACACCTCTCTATCTGTGGAAATCAAAGATAGTTCTACTTGCCCTGAAGAACAGACACACCCACACAGAGCAAGTCAGTACAAAACATATTGCTTTCAAGCTTCACTGAGAAGTAGCAGATCAACTGTTTGGAGCATAGGCAGATGCCCCTTCACCCGATAATGCAAATGCCATTTCCAGGCTCTTCCGTCATGGAAAATGCCTTCTACCAAAGCTAACTCACTGTCTAGCAATAGTATTTCCATAAGACTCCATTTTCATAATAACTAAGAAACCTACCATGCATTTATCCCGACAGCTACTTGCTGAGGGACAGAAATAGCATTACTCCCAGCTTCACAGAGACAGAAAGGTAGAATGGGGCTGAATAATCTGATTTAGGTCCTAGGAAATGAATGAGAAATGGGATTTTGACAGAACTGGGTTTGTTCAGCCTTGTGAAGGAAGGCAAATGGGAGACGTTATTGCTGTCTACACCTACCTTCCGGAAAAGTGTAGAGATGCTGGAGGCAGACTTTCCTCGTAGGTGCACAGTGATAAGACAAGAGTCAATGGACCCAAGTAGAAATGTGAAAAATTCCTATTAGATACAAGGAAAATCATTTCACCAGGCAGCGTCAAACACTGGGATAGGGGGCCAGAGAAGTTGCTGAATCTCCATCCTCCATTTTGAGATTCAAGTCACAAAATGGAAAAAGCCCTGAGCAACCTGACATGGCTGAGAAAGAGTTTGGACCAGGTCACCTCCAGAGGTCCCCTCCAACCTACATGATTCTGAGAGCAGCAGAGCAAGGATGGAGACCCAGCAATCCTGTGTTACAGACCAATAGTGTCCGTAACCCACCAGGCATCGCTTCGCTGCATTGAGGGTCCAGGAGGCTTCCTGAAAGAACGTTAGTAGTCATTATTTCTAAGGGTGTTTCACTAACCCAGTTATTAATGCATTAGTGCAATGTTTGAGATGTTTCTAGAGTTAAATTCAACTGTAAACCTCCACCAAAACCCCCAAAGTCATGTAGGTCAAGATTTGAACTGCATAATGTGAGAAAGAAGAGATATACTGAAATAATAGGAAATGACTATTTAGCACTTTAAAGAAATAAGCACAGAAATACTACCTCACATGGTTTTAGGAAATTCTTGCAATTCATCGTAATTTGGATGTCAAATTTCTTAAGATAAATGGTTGTCTTATGTGTGAAGTGTATTTACCCACACAGTCAACTTGTGGAAACTACCGTGCTCTTTACCTTGTATTGCCGAACTTCTGCACACAGCTCCCTGCTGAAATATATGTATTTCCCTTACCTACTATCACAGTTTATAAGCCCAAATTTAGACCAGCTTCTCAAGATCTACAAGGAACTTCACCTGAGAAGCAATTCTGCTATGCTCAGTAGAAACAATCTCAGTTGGCTCCTCTGTGGGACGGGCACTCCATCGAGATAGGCTTGTATGTAATCCCTACAAGTCTCTGAAACCTCATACAATATGAATACAAGAAATGACATTTTTCCTAGTAATTTTCAAAGGAAAATAGGTAATTTTACATTTAAAAAACAAAACAAAACAGGATTTTATGGCAATTTGCTAGTCCCCAGGCAAATTGTAATTGTTGCCCACATCTATCAAAAAGCAAATATTAGAAGCATCAGGTGTCAGAGAACAGTTTTGCATGACTGAAACTGCATAACTCTCTTGACTCCAACTGACCCGTGCCACTTCGTATCAGGAGGGATCAGCCTCCAAATATAGAATCATATAATCATAGAATGGTTAGAGTTGGAAGGGTAAAGATGACCTAGTTCCAACCCCCCTGCCATGGGCAGGGACACCTCCCACTAGACCAGGTTGCTCAAAGCCCTATCCAGCTTGGACACTTCCAGGGATGGGGCAGCCACAACTTCTCTGTGTATCACCACCCTGACAATAAAGAATTTCTTACTGATGTCTAATCTAAGTCTCCCCTCTTTCAGTTTAAAACCATTACGCCTCATCCTGTTACTAAACTCCTGATAAAGAGTCCCTCCCCATCTCTCCTGTAGGCCCCCTTCAGGTACTAGAAGGCTGCTATAAGGTCTCCCCGGAGCCTTCTCTTCTCCAGGCTGAACAACCCCAACTCTCTCAGCCTGTCCTCACAGCAGAGGGGCTCCAGCCCCCTGAGCATCTTCACAGCCCTCCTGTGGACTTGCTCCAACAGGTCCACGTCCGTCTTATGTTGGGGGCCCCAGAGCTGGATGCAGTACTCCAGGGGAGTACTGCAGCCTGATAGAAAGCTCACTGCAGTCAATTGAAATCCTTTTGTATCCCACTTTTCCACTTGTAAAATGAAGATAATAGCTCAGATTTATCCCACTGATAGTCTTACCTGTGTAAACTTGTCAAAGACCATAAGGAGGTAAGAACCAACAAATGCACAAATAAAATTAGTTGTAGAGACCAGCATATTCATACTATCCTATAGAACGAATGAATCAAAAGCTGGGTAGAAGGGGAACAGTTTTCATAAGAAAAAAAATAAAAAAATCTGGTCAGGGAACAAATCACAGTAACTTTTCCCACAAAACTTTTCCCACAGAACTTTTCAAACACAGGATTCCACCAATGCCCTTATCAAAACAGGGAACTACCTACCCAAGTTTTCTATTGCAAAAAAAGCACCCAGTATAGCAGATCCACAAGGACACTGGAGTGAAGCACTGAAGTTAAAATGAATAGCTTAATTACCTGCCATAATTTATTGGACATAGACAACTAATTCCATGGATCTCCAAAATTAATTCACGATGACCTTCAAACGAAGAAACTGTGTGAAGGACTCTCAGACTTTCTTCTTTTTTTTTCCATAGATAAATTTCCAAAAGTTCTCAGGATTTGTTAAATATTTTTTTATGATAGAAGAGGAGATAATCCTTCCAGGAGCCTCCAGATGTCCTGATCTGAAGCCCATCTCTTTAGAAAAGCACATGATCCGTGACCCTTTTATCCCCCTTTGAGGATCGCAATTAAAATATATAAGTTCACTATATAAAAGGTATTAAAAGACACTTGGTTTTCAGCCTAATTCACTTAGCTGTAGATGTCTACTGTTTAGATCTCTATACCTGAGCTAGTCATCCTGGGTTAGCTTTGTAACAGGTGGAAAGAAAGAGGCACTTTAGCTTTGGAGGGTATCGCATCCTAAGGCAAATATCTGGAACAGCTCAGACGAAAGCACATATTTCGTTCCATCCTCTGTAAAAGCAGTCCAGTTGACTGAGTCCAGTGACTCATAGATGTCTACATTTGGTAGTCGTGATGGATCCTGTGCAACTGCCCCAGGATTCACAGATATCTCTGACAGATCAGGTAATGAACTCACCCCCCTGGACCCACTTACGTTGTGTTATCTCATTACTAACTTCAGAAGAGAAAATGCTGGTGACTCCTACGACATTTCAAGATACTGTGCTTTCCTACCGAAGCAAAGTCGCTTCCCTTTTGAAATAGCTGGGGAATCCAAGAGGCAAAAAATCCCACAGAAGAAACACTGTGACAGAGACAAATCTTTTTGGAAGACATTACAGAGATATCCATCTACAAAGTGGGTCCTGGAGGAGACCTAGTCCTTCTGAATTCTTTTTTCTTTTTTCTCTAGTCTGTTGTCCGAGAGGAATTTTAACTAGGGTCTCCTCAATTCAGAGCTTGGCAGTATGAGAAAATCGTCCAGGAAAGCTGCTCTGGAGCACAGGGCCAGGGCAGCCACATCACTAAGGGCGTGGAAAGAAGCAGCGCCACTACTGCATTTTGTCGCAGAGTTTTCTGACCCTCTATAAATACAGGCAGGTCAAAATACACAGGTAGATGATTGCTCTTCTGTAGTATCTTCCCTTGTGGACCCCTTATTCCAAAAGAAAATCTTCCGTTCCTGAAAACTGATTCTGTTCTGGGAGCAAACTAAGTATCTGCAATGAAATAATTTTCACTCTGAAACAGGAGTATCCCCGTAGTGATCTGTTCCAGGATTACTCCAGTGGGAGAACTGTTCGGCTCAGGTTCCCCATTCAGCCATTTTCCACCGTGTCTGTGCTGAAAAGCCTACCCTCCTTCCAACGAAAGCTGAGCCCGGGATTCTCTGATTGCTGTCTAAATCTTGCTCTTTCCGCAGTGATTCTGCTGGTAAGGAAAACAGGTAAACGGTCTGTGATTACATTGGTCACACTTTTCATATCTTTTGTACCTGTCCTCATTATTTGTGGAGAAAAATGGTTCATATGCAGCCTCCTCAGAGACGCAGCATCCTTCTCATCTGTTAAAGATTTTCCCTTGATGCCAATGGAGCTTTAGGGATTTGCATCACTTAAGAATCTGCCTATTTGTACTCTGCATGGGTCAAAATAGTGAGAGGATAAGTTTGAAATGAGTCAGTATTTTTCCTGTACTCAAGTGAGATCATTTGAAAACTCCCCTGGCTGTGGGCTCAGTGAGGTCTGAGCAGTTCCTCTTGCGATGGATAAACACTCTTTCAAGGGAATCGTCTCTCTGAGGGGATCCTTGCCTAAATGATTTCTGGCCAATCTTAATAGCTCAGCCATGTCACAGCGTTTGCCTGCTCTGATTTAAGCGTGTCACATCCATGCAGGGATCAGCGTGGTCGCTCAGTCTGGGCTCCAGCATAATGATCATCTGCTGAAGAAGTTTCTTTAGTGAGTCCAGTATTCATGGCCGAGCTGCAGCACTGCCTGCAGAGAGGTAAAAAATCTTGCTTTATAGACTTCCATACAAATGATCTACCGCAGCCCCTAGCAAGGTATTCCGGTAGCTAAGCGATAAAAACATGTGCCTTATTTCTCCAAAATACTGCTTACGCAATGTTTGGCTGCGTTGGGTAGAGACCATGATCAAAGCGCAAACAAATGAGCTTTACACCGCTACATGGTGTTCTGACTTTCCCTACAGAAGTTTCCTCATACGAATATAAATTTTTCGCTGAATCCCCTGTATCAGCATTCCTAGAATTGGCTTAGCTTTACATTTCTCTCCCAACCCTTTGCTATAAATAGCTGAGTTTCATATATCATTTAAGGAGAATAAAACATTACTCCTTGCATTCATTTATTTGATTTTACAGCCTTGCTTGTATGTTAATCAAACGCATAAAGTGCTGAGGTGCATAGGTGCCAAGTAAAAGTCAATATTTTACCGTGAACCTCATTTATCTGCATTAGCCTGAAACAAGGTAGATCTGTAAATTTGGACATTATTGAATTTAATGACAAAGATCAATTACAACATCTTTGACACGACAGGGATTTGTCAGATGAGGGGGAAAAAGCATTACTTCTTCCTAAGGGAGCTTATAAACGCTGGCTGGTTGGGACTGTCCATCTCTTCTAGTGGACAGATACATGCGAATGCTTAAATAATATTAGTTGTATTTGAAATGCAGACCCACAGTTTTAAAAGAGTTTAAAATGGAGCTAAGTTATAGCGACTTTCTGAGGGATTGCTCAGCAGGATTGGCTGGAGTACAAGAAAAAAGAAGTAGAAAGTGTCTTTGTGGGAGAGATCCACAATTTGGCTGCAAAACTGAAAGCAATTCGGAACTCAAGCTGCTTCTTTCTGTGTCCAGTACCCAAATACCGACGGTAACTGTTTCATGAGCGCTGTGGTAGCGCAGACTGTTAATTACAAAGCTCCACGGAAGTACAAGCGCTGCTTTTCTGAAGGAAGCTTGGGAGAACACGGACAATAACCTGCCACATTTCACTGAAGTCAACATCTAGAGACATGTAACACTTCCTACCCATCCTTCAGCCCTATGCCCTTTCTCCAGCATTGGGTAGGAAGCGTTAGTCTGCCCAAGTTCCTGATACACCATCCATCTGGTAAGATGGTGTTTGCCAGCAGCCACTTACAGCTTGGCCTGACTGGAAGGCAGGTAAGGTTTCCCAAAGGAAAAAGAAATTTTTTTTCCACTGATTTTCCAGACTTCCATACAAGGGTTGCTGGGTACTATCACAGCCTTTGAACTTACCAGGAATTGAACAACTTCAACACGTCTCGAAACTGGCCATGTATCTCAATAGGTTTTCCCAAATCATAGAATCATAGAATGGTTTGCGTTGGTAGGGACCATAAAGATCATCTAGTTCCAACCCCACTGCCATGGGCAGGGACATCTCCCACCAGACCAGGCTGCTCAAAGCCCTGTCCAGCCTGGCCTTGAACACCTCCAGGGATGGGGTATCCACAGCTTCTCTGGGCAACCTGTTCCAGTGTCTCACCACCCTGACAATAAAGAATTTCTTCCTAATATCTAATCTAAATCTACCCTCTTTCAGTTTAAAACCATTACCCCTGTCTGTGTTGAGTTTTGGGCCGTCACTACAAGAAGGACATTGAGATGCTGGAGAAGATGTCCAAAGAAGGGCAACAAAGCTGGTAAGGGGTCAGGAGCACAAATCTTGTGAGGAGAGGCTGAGGGAGCTCGGGTTCTTCAGCCTGGAGAAAAGGAGGCTGAGGGGAGACCTTATCGCTTGCTGCAACTATCTGAAAGGAGGTTGTAGAAAGGTGGGGGTCAGTCTCTTCTCCCAAGTAACAAGCGATAGGACCAGAGGAAATGGCCTCAAGTTGCGCCAGGGGTGGTTTAGGATGGGTATTAGGAGAAATTTTGTCACTGAAAGGGTTGTCTAGCACTGGAACAGGCTGCCCATGGAAGTGGTTGAGTCACCATCCCTGGAGGTATTTAAAAGATGGGTAGGTGTGGCACTTATGGACATGGTTTAGTGATCGTTTTTGTCAATGTTAACAGTTGGACTTGATGATTTTAAAGGTCTTTTCCAACCTAAACGACTTATGATCTATGAAAAAGCTTTGACAGGAGGAGTGATGAACATCTACTGTTGGGCAGAAGACACAAACCTGTGGAGCCAGCACAGCTGGAGCTAGAAAAGAATGTTTGGACAATATCTTTGGTTGTCACCCATCAAAAAAGTCCAGAGAATGAGTGTCTCGCTTATGCTATAAATTAATCCAAACTTTTTCCCTAAGCAGTTGTATCCTAGTCTTTATTCATGTCTACAGGAAGGAGACAGAGCAACTTTAGATGAAATAGAATGAAACTCATGTTAATAACTTTAGGGAAGCCAGACTTAGCAGTTTAAGAAAAGCCATTCTTGCAGAGACGCTCAGACAGTGTAGGTCTCAAATGGGGTTGTGTAACTTTAGAGGATTTTACGTAACCAAATAGAGGTGTCTTAAAAAAAAAAATAAATCCTTACACAGTGATCTACGAAAAAAAAAAAGAATTTTGCTGTGAAGTTGATTTTAAATTCTAAATGCAGATGGAAACTTAAGCCACATTCCGAAAAGGTTGGTTTGCTTGTGACCCAGACCTTGGGATGGGGGGGTACTTGTATCTCTGTGGGTGTGGGGCAAGGGAACGACTCAAACTTCTTAGGGTAAGTTGCAGAAAGGTGTCTGTAAAGGTTCTAGCACTACAGTTTCTCTGTTGTATCACCAGTTTTGATCAGGAATGCATAGTTCACTGGTTGCCAGTTAACTACATATCATTAATACATTTATAAACTGTTTCATCCCGATTATGGTTTAAACTGAATTGAGCAGGTTTTCCCTTGAGATACAGTCAGAGCCAGTCTCAAGTTCTGACACTAGCAGCTGGTTTTTAATAGGCCAAACCCTGGTGTTTTATCACCATCTGCTGGAGACAACCCGTCACTCACTTTAAAGTGTAAATTCAGCCTCAGCCCTAAAACTTTTGACTTCGTGGACAAAATAATCCATACCCCTCCATAAAGATTCAAAGATCTTAAAGGCAGCAAGGATGCGTGAGACCTCCTTGGAACTCAGGTCCTAAAAAGTCATCGGAGGAACAGAGAGAAATTGCACAATCTCCTACATTCTTCTACAATTAATCTGTTCTGTCATTGCTGTATCTTTCACTGAACCATAGTTGGGTGCTGTCAGATATCACTGCCATGACAAAGGCTTCAAGGTTGTTGGTAAGTGAAATAAAATTCACAGCGCAGACACCTATTTCCTCTGTCACTGGAAAATAAAAGACCATCCAAGGACAGTAAGCCAGGCATTTTTTTACCACTGTAAGACCAGTAATCATCTCTTTCAGTCGCCCAGAGGGTCTTAAAACTGTTTCGCAAACCTCAAAAAAGCAGCATTACTAAAAAATAAACTATATCCTCCCTCCTTCCTGCCCCTTGCTGCAACCTAATGCCCTTATGGCTTCCCCCAGTCTCACTATTCCTTCTTTCCTCTCTTGTACCTCCTATCACACCTAAACACCACCACTGAGACCTGCAGAAATATCTGGATTCAGCCCACTTAAATTCCAATGTAACTGGGGCTCCTCAGTTAGAAGGCTGTACTGCCAAAATGTCTTCTGCAGTTACTGGCAGCAAAGATGCTCCTCCAGAGGACAATTTCTGTCTTAGAGGAGCCACTCTACAGCCACTTTCTATCTAGAAAGAACAGAAAGAAACCATGTTTTTAATTTAAGTACTTCCTTCAGGTTATTAAGTTAGGTGAGAAGTCCTCGGTACTCCCTTCTTGGCTTGGTGCTCAACCTAGAGGCAGCTGCAGAGGAACTTCTGCAGCCCCCAGTGAGACCTGTTCAGCATGGATGGAATCTGTGGTGCTATTGTCCTGGTTCAAAATTTCTCCTGAGCATGTACAAACCGTGATTCTTCAAATATTTCATACACAGCTACAGATGAGCTTATTTTCATGGCAACATTTCTGACTCAAGGCTACCTGCCACCAAACTGCAAGTCCCTCCTTTACAACATGAGGGAATTAGGGCTTCTGAAAGAACAGGTCATCCAATTTTTTTTATTTTTTTTTTAGTTTGAGCAAAACAATATGTGACCCGTATCTTGGAAACAACTGAAATATTCCAGCTGAAACTTTCACATATATATATAAAAAAACCCACCTCTAAGGCATGCACTTAGCAAAAAGAACTTTAGCCCTAACAATTAGTTTGGAAAAGTTGAGAAGCAGCTTTCCAAGGAAAGGTTATGACAATCACAAATTGTAATACAAATTAAAAACTTTGAATATAAAACAATGCCACCAGTTGCACCTGTGTCCACTGTCTCCAAGTAAATATTCAGTCTCTGCAGATTCATCTGGTAATTTTTCCTGATCGCTATCTCTGTAAACAAGATGTTCACCGGCTCCTAAAGGGTGCAAATTAATACCACTTGGTCAACAGCACTGAGGAAAGCAGCAACACAACAAATACAGGCCACTGCCCAGCAGAAAGACGATTGAAATCTCTTTCTGAAATGACCTTAGAGTCACCGACCCTGAACCACTCAACATCGTGTTCCCGCGTGCTCCGTTTCGCCTTGTTCCTCCTCTATCCCATGAGGCAGCTCCTTCTTCAACATTACCTTCCTTCCTACCACATCCTTCCATTACCCCAAATGCCCCCAGCTCTATTACGTGCTGGCACCAAGGTGTTTCTACGCAACCTCATCCAAGCTCTCAAGAAGCAGAGCTCTGAGATACCTCAGCTACACAGAGGAATCAATTCTTGAAACGTCCCAAGCCTGTTAATTCAGGGGAACAGGTCAAGAGTCTATTCTTCAATATGGTATGATCTTGACCTTTGTCTGGTTGACAGAGAGAGCTTTACCACCTTCCTGAAACGGGAGAGATACCCACCTGTGGGCAGATTTGGCGTCTATCTGACTGCTGACAGCTAGAACTGGCTGGGAAATGGACCACGGGCAGCTTGCTCAGCCTAGATCTTGCAGAGACATAGTTGGGCAGTCGCAGGCTGCTTGAAACACTGTGAACATCAATAAGAAATTCTCTCCAGTCCCTTCCTCGCTTGTACAGCAGCAGAGGGGAAAAAAACCCTCTGTTCCTGGAAAAGCAGATGCAAAGCCACAGCTTCCTTGTGACCAAGAAATGACAAAACCAATCGAAAATATGAAACAACTTCTGAACAATAAATGACTACATAGGCTAGGACTCTTCAGGCTGGAAAAGAAGCAAGTGAAGCGGGACGTGGCATAGGCTCATGAACTCATTAATGGCCTGGAGACTAGACAGACGGTAGAAAAATGCACCAGCAAACCAAGAGAAAAAAGCATTTAGAGAAGGAGGAAAGGAGAACAAGAAAAAAGCCTACATCACCAGTCTTTTACAAGCTATTGTCACTTTTGCAACTGTGACTAATTCAAATGGACCAAGCTTATAGTAGAAGAAAATTACTCTTTACTCAGGAAAAAAAAGTTACTGCTCACAGTTTTTGTTCATCGAGGCTCACTGCACCCATGTTCGGATATCCATAGATGCTGCTGGTCTGTGTGTTCAGGTGGGATCCCAGTACGTATTCTGGCACACCGCCCCCCACTGTATGAGTGAAGTTTTGTATCAGTCTGGACTCAACTTGCCTGGGCTTTCTTCCCGTTATTCATGCCCTTGCCTCACCCAGGAACAGCTGCCTTCTTAGAAGTTCTCTACGCATAACTGTTTCCCGTGTTGTGCTGCTACCTGTTAATACTGAATGGGAAATACTTTGACTTATTGCACACAGGGAACATGCCTGGTCTGTATGACCTTCTTTTACCTAAATGGCACTAAGCCACAGATCTTAGTAGGGGCTCAAGTGCAGATCCAAGTGTCACGAGTACATCCTAGGGCATCACCACAGCCACACTGAGATTAGTTTTGGGAAGGGGAACAGCAATAGCTCTGCTGCTCTCCTTGCACGGAAAGCTCAACAAGTTTTAGGCAAATACTAAAGAATTAGGTTTAAATTAAAAAAAAACAACAACAACAACCACCCAAACAAACCTCATGCCTCAGCAAGAATGCATGAGAGCCCTGCTGAGCTCAGGCCTGCAAGATGGGGTTGCCCTGTGCCTTTTAGACATGGCATAATCTCAGAGGTCTGTAGCAAATTGGCAATGTGAGATGAGCTCTTGCCTAATTAGCAGATTTCTCATTGCGCCTCAGTGACTGCACTGCAGAGCTTGGCCACCCTCCCCTAATTTGCAACATCTCAAGCTTTAAAACACTTTCTTCCATTCCAGTTCATCAGGGCCAGCTGGAAAAGCACCTGCCAAGTGGAGAACTCACTTGCAAAGGTTCACATCCAAAATGAGGTCTGGGACTCGGGCAGTTCTGCACCAGTGCCTCAACGCTTCTCACACCTGGGCATCTTGCTAAATCCAAGAGGTGAATTAGGCAGAACTACTTATTCCATTACGCCCATACAAATAACAGTGGGCTAGCACCGGGATTTTTAATAGATCTTGCTCTTATAATTCCCATACATAAAGATATTGCAAGGCACAGGTTGGTTACTCCATCTGGTAGCAGGCACCAAGGTCTTTATTTTGTCTTTTTTAAGTTTTTAGAGTCTGGAAAGGCAGTGTCACCCTTTACTAACAACTCTACTACTGCCAAGTGGGCAACAAAAGCAACCCTGGGAGCTGCCCCAGCGATAAGCCTCTACCACGAGCCACAGGTGCGGTGCCCTGGGCCTGGCAAGGCTGTGGTGGGATGGCTGGGGACCCTGCCCAGCAGAGGAAGCATGGCTGCAGGAAAGACTCCAACATTTCCGACAGAGATGGCTCTACTCTCGGATTTCAGAGCCCAGAAAGGCACACTGGCACAGTAAAAAGAGGGAAGTTTTACAGAGATTTGTAACAGAAACACTAAACCAGGTGTGATTAAGATTGAAGCATAAATAAAAATACCTGTGTGAACAGCAGACCAAGATTTAAAAGCATGGCTTCTATAGAAAGTGCAGAACGCTGTTCCCAGTCAAATGGAGGAATGATTTGTTTCCACCTCGCCCAGACAGCCTGTGCTCTGATACCCAGGACAGGACAAGCAACAAAGCATAGGAGCTTCCCTGGACCAAAAGAACATGCTTGCAGCATAACCATTACTGCACTAACTTGGGAGAAAAGTGTCCCATAAACGGAGACTCTAACTCAACCCTTATGTCCTGAGCTGTTCTTCCTCACCCCTCCAAAGCTTACACTCTGCTCACGCAGTACTTTATTTCCTGTCAAGAAAAGGTGGACATCAGTCCAAAACTTGAAAATTGTTTTATTTAAATATAATTATCATTCAAATACTACAAAATATATGCCTATACAAAAATCTCATTGCCAGTCAGCAGTGATAACTAGCAGTAAGGTATATTACTGACCATATTATTACAGCATTACAAATTCCAAGAGTGAACTAATTCCTTGCAGATGAAAATGTAAGAGGTGATGTGCAGGATTTAGGGGTCTATCTAGCATCTCAAATTACATTCTTCACTTCAGTTTCACAGAATCACAGAATGGCCAGGGTTGGAAGGGACCTCTGGAGACCATCCCGTCCAACCCCCTGCCAGAGCAGGGTCACCCAGAGCAGGTGGCACAGGAACGCGTCCAGGCGGCGTTGGAATGTCTCCAGAGACGGAGACTCCGCCACCTCTCTGGGCAGCCTGTGCCAGGGCTCTGCCACCCTCACAGGAAAGAAGTTCCTTCTCATGTTTAGGTGGAACTTCCTATGCTCAAGTTTGTGCCCGTTACCTCTTGTCCTGTCGCTGGGCACCACTGAGAAGAGCCTGGCCTCAGCCAGATCCTGGACACCGGCCATTCGCAACTGCAGGCTGGGACACCCCAGCGTCCGCCAGCCCCATGGGCACACTCCAGGCCCAGCAGGGGCTCTCAAAGGCACTTTTCTTTGTGTGCCCCTTTCACAGCCAATGGTGGCCATGAAGAGCCACCGAGGCTATTCCACTTTCTCCTTAATTTCACACGTTTATAGACACCTCTTCCTACTGAAGAATTCAGAAGGCAATCTAATTTTTGGATGCCTACAGGTGTGATCCCAATCAGCAGCCTCAACCAATTTTGCTACTACTTTAGAGATCTCCCTTTCTCCTTTTCTAGTTTATACTCCAAGGAGTCTCTGTCTAGTAGTTTTCCACGGGACTTTCCCCAAAACTGAACTAATTTGGTCATTCTGCATAAAATACGTATAGACAGAAGCATGCATCACTTCTCAAGAACACCATCCTAGTTTGAACATTGTGCTCAAACAGTGTTCCAAGCACAGTCTCCTCACCATGGCACCTTCCCAAGCATAGGAGAAGAGTTCAAACGTTAGCAATGAGGCTGAGTTGTGATTTCATGTAGCTTCCCTCCTGCCCCTCTTTGCTATGCGATTACCCTCCAAGGAAACAAGCAAGGGCCACAGCTTGCAGGGTCTGAGCTGCAGGCAACAAGAATCAGAGAAGCGTGAGAATCATACCTAGATTAGACATGACCTTTTGAAACATTCGAGTATGACCTATGATACACTTCCTTTCACTTATTTAATTATGCTTGACTGAACATTTCCAATGGCTTTTTGACTCCATGACTTCACAGTACCTCCAAGTCAGCACTGTGCAAAGTCATGTCGCTTTTGAACACAGCACTGTTCTTTATTTCACCTCCAAGGACTACTGCTATTACCACAGAGCTACTTTAGAGATACTTTATTTACAACAACACAGAGAGCAGTACAAAAAAGACAGATGAGGTACGCAACGCCTCGTCATAACTGTCCCTCCTAATCCCATCTTTACAAAAGCATTCTGGACATAAAACCTTCGTGGAAATATTTTGCTACTCTTGGATCTACAAGCTAATAGACGTCTCACCACAGGTTCAGTCCGGTTTGGTCCCAGTCAGTGGCTGGCCAGGATATTGCTGAGGCTCAATGCGACAGGTTCTGGGTTCAGGTGTGTCCCAAAGGAGAAGCAGTTCCCACCACTGCCAATAAGCAACAACTTCTCATTTGGCAGAAAGACACTACTATGATTATGTAGCATTTGTGGCCACTCCAGATGCTCCTAAAACAGGAAAGGCGATTTTGAACATACAGGACTTAAACACATGTGTACCTCATATGATGCTGTAGAGACATTTCATATGGTACCTTCATTAGAAAGTTAAGAACAGCCACACTGGATCCCATCTAGGACCATTTAGTCCATTATACCACCCACAAAGGTGGGCAAAAATAGATAGCTGGAGAACACAGGAACAAGGACACTACAATATACTCCTCTAGTATACTCTACCCATCCAACAACTTGCAGTTCCGTTGATTTTTAATGAGAAAGACTGACTTTGTACGCCCTGAACCTTAATGTTCTTCCTTCCAAGAATACAGCCAGTCACTCTTTGAATCCATGTAAACCTTTGGCATTCATGTCCTGTGGCAAGGAGTGCCAAAGCTTACCTATGTTTCATATGAAGCAGTCTTTTGAAGCATATTGACTGCCAGCTTCTTTTGGTGTCTCCTAGTTCTTATATCAGAAGAAGCAATGAACTTTCATGCCCTCTTCACCACAAAGGAGACAGCTGTCATGGTATATAGTTATACATCTGAGGTCCAAGTAACATCTGATTTATAACCTGTACACCTGATAATCTGAAGAGAAGCTCTTTTACGATCATAGAATCATAGAATGTGTTGGGTTGGTAGGGACCTCTAGTCCAACCCCCCTGCAGTCAGCAGGGACATCTTTAACTAGATCAGATTTCCTCAGAGCCTTATCAAGCCTGGCCTTGAATGCCTCCAGGGATGGGGCCTCCACCACCTCTCTGGGCAACCTCTTCCAGTGCCTCACCACCCTCATTGTAAAGAACTTCTTCCTAATGGCTAATCTAAACCTACCCTGCTCTAGTTTAAA
>VWZL01001851.1:25697-44711 GCA_013396915.1 Stercorarius parasiticus
AGCCATTGACCACTACCCTCTGGATGCGATCATCCAGCCAGTTCCTTATCCACCAAACAGTCCACCCATCAAATCCGTATCTCTCCCAACTTAGAGAGAAGGATGTTGTGGGGGACCGTGTCAAAGGCCTTGCAGAAGTCCAGGTAGATGATATCTGTTGCTCTTCTGATGTCCACTGATGCAGTCACTCCATTGTAGAAAGCCACCAGGTTGATCAGGCAGGACTTGCCCCTGGTGAAGCCATTCTGGCTGTCTCAAATCACCTCCCTGTCCCCCATGTGCCTTAGCATAGCTGCTAGGAGGATCTGTTCCACGATTTTTCCAGGCACAGAGGTGAGGCTGACAGGGCGGTAGTTCCCAGGGTCCTCCTTTCTACCCTTTTTACAAATGGGTGCGATGTTTCCCTTTTTCCAGTCACCAGGGACTTCACCTGACTGCCATGACTTTTCAAATATCATGGAGAGTGGCTTGGCAACTACATCAGCCAATTCCTTCAGGACTCTGGGGTGCATCTCATCAGGTCCCGTAGACTTGTATATGTTCATGTTCCTCAGGTGGTCACGAACCTTGTTTTCACTTACAGTGGGAGCGACTTTGTCCCGCAAGTCCCCATCTTGTGGTCCTTCAACTTGCGAGGCATGAGGAGAGAGGCTGGCAGTGAAGACCAAGGCAAAAAAGTTGTTGAGAACCTCAGCCTTCTCCTCGTCTGATGTTACTAGTTTGCCATTCTTGGTCATCAGGGAGGGTACGCCTTCTTTAACCTTCCTGTTGTGGTTGACATATCTGTAGAAGCCCTTCTTGTTATTCTTAGCATCCAGCTGCGCCTCGGCCTTCCTGACCTCATCCCTACATACCCAGGCAGCATCCCTATACTCTTCCCAGGACACCTGATGCTGCTTGAACTGCCTGTGCAGTCCCTTCTTGCTTTTTAGCAAGACCAGCAGGTCCCAACTCAGCCATGCCAGTCTCATCCCTTTCTTGCGTGATTTCTTACACCTGGGGATCGAGAGCACTTGTGCTCTATGGAAAGCGTCCTTGAAGATCTGACAGCTCTGTTTGCCCCCTTGTCCCTGAAGACCTCTTCCCAGGGGGTCCTATTGACTAACTCCTTGAAAAGCCAGAGGTTTGCTTTCCTAAAACTCAGGGTCCTGACTAGGCTCCTCGTCTGGCACGTATCCCTCAGCACTGTGAACTCCACCGGTGTGTGGTCACTGCAGCCCAGGCTGCCTTCAATCTTGACATCCCTGATGAGCTCACTTGAATTGGTGACTATGAGGTCCAGTATGGCATCACCTCGGGTAGGGCTGTCTATTTCCTGTTAGGAAGTTATCGTCAAGTCACTGCTGGATTGTCTACTGTTCTGCCTGTCCGGGTCCCTCGATCTCGAGAGAAAAAGCTGAAGGTCTGCTCTGCTTCCCTTGCTATTTGCTCCCCCATCATAAGGTCCATTGAAGAAGACTACAGTCCTGTCTGCTGAAAGGGCAAAAGAATTTCAGGAGTAGCATGAAGAAAACATGAAGAAAGAAGCACTAAAGTTCAAAAATTAGCCAATTCTATGGAACTAGGTCCTCACTTACTTTTTGGTAAAACACCCAAATAAGGCAAGTTTGCACTGGTTTTGTTTATCTACACTTGAATGTGCATGATTTGTTGGCGAGCAGCCCGGTTCCTCTTCAAGCCTCTGCAATGCCCACCCGGACGCCCTTGCAGCCGGGGCTCATGGTGGGGTTTCTCTGGCCGTTCCACGTCAGTCGTGGCCAGAGAGCTGGGCTGCTGCATGAGGACCTTTGCCGATGAAGTTCTGGCACATCCATGTCTGATGGCTGGCTCTGGGGTTCTCCCCCGTCTCGCTGCCCCGATGTGCTGCCTCCCGCTTCCCTCCACTCCTGCTCCGTGCTGCTGCCCTTCTGCAGAGCGGAAACACTTATCTGTTGGCTTTTATTCCTCAGTAACTGGCCTGTTCGCCTCCTCACCCAGAGCCCTTCGTCTAGAGCAATTGTTATTGTTCTAGACGAGCAATTGTTATTGCTCTGTGTCTCCTGAGCCTCGTGGGCCATCCCCACGGCTATGACCATGTCCAGCAAACCTCTGGGGCTGTGAGAGGCAGCCAGGAGCCCTGAGCCAGCTTCTCCACGTCTGTCTGCCCCACCACTGTGCCAGGACCCGTGTCCCACCACTTGCGGCTTTCCTGCTCCTGATCCACCGCACGCCTCAGGGACGCGGGTCACCCCTTCCCTTTGGGACGGCTGCCCGGCAGGGTGCTGAGCAGTTCCGTGGATTCTCTGGATTGTAGTGTTATCAGTTCTCTCATCACAGCTCATGAGGATTTTCTCTGTTCTGCCCATCCGTGTCCCTCCATCTCAAGAGAAAAGCTTGAAAGTCTGCTCTGCTTCCCTTACTAGTTGCTCCCCCATCAGAAGGTCCATTCCCTGGAGACTGCTGCACTTCAGATGGAGCACCAGCAGCAGGCTGCTGTCAGAAGCCTTCTCAGGTTGCTCCGAGTGCTCTTCTCCAGGCTGGCGGGGCCATGACTGATGCCCTGGTACCTTCTCGCTGCCACACCGTGACTCCTGCCCTGGTAACTGCTGGCTGCCACGCTGTGACTCCTGCCCTCGTACCTCCTCACTGCCACGCCATGACCCCTTCTGCGGTACCATCTCACTGCCACGCCGTGACTCCTGCCCTGGTACCGTCTTGCTGCCATGCCGTGATGCTTGCATTGTTGGCTGACTCATTATTTCAGGGCATGTATCTGACATTTCCTTTTCTGCTCCTTCTACCAATCTCTTTTCTGTATTGATGTTGCTCTCAGAGTTTGGAGCAGGGGACTTGAGGATTTCTGCCAGAGCCTTCTGGCTCCAAACTTGACTGGTTTGCTGGCTTCTGTTGGTTACTTTTCTGGTTGTTCTCCAGCTGATCCAGATGACCCCCTCCTCGGGGCTGTAGGCTGCCCTCTGCGCTAACTCCACTCGGTCCCTGGAGTCCATGCTGAGCTGGGACTCCTGCCGCTGGGGATGCCAGTTGCTCTGCCATAGCTCGCCCCCCAGGCAGGAGTCTGGTGCCAGGGACCACCGTCTGCCCTCGCTGGAGACCTGCTGCCAGCTGTGACAGGGGTCTGGCTCCAGGGACCACCAGCTGTACCCACTGGAGCCCTGCTGCCAGCTCAGACAGGAGTCCTGCCTTAGAGAAGCACTCACGGCACTGCTGGGCTGCTGAACCGTGCCACCCACCTTAGTGCGCGAACCTCCACTCCCCCGGGTTTCTTCTGCCCCCAGTTCTCAGGCATCACCTGCTGGTTCTGGTCCCATGAGGTGTTGGCTGCTGCGCTGGTGCTCTTGTCCCCATGTCTGCTGGCTGCTGGTCCGTGATGCCTGCCCCTCTGCTGTAGCCATTTCAGGAAGCATGGCTGAAATTTCCTCTTCCATCCTGTTCACTAGTTTATTCTCTGTGTTGATGCTGAATCAGGGGACTTCAAGCTTTCTTCCAGAGCCGTCTTGCTCCAAACGTGGCTCCACTGGTGGCTCCTTGCTGGCCTGAGGGCTGATGCGGGCAGGACGGGGTCCCTCGCGTCCCGGAGGGTCTCCGGATCAGGGAGATCCGGCTGCTCACACCCTCTCCCCACAGCAGGTCTCTGCCTGGGGCACTGTGGCCGGCGTCTCCCCATGGCAGGGGCTCGCCGGGCAGCTGGTGGTGGCGTGGGGCAGGGTGGTGGTGCTGGTGTGGGGCAGGAGGGTTCCTCTGCCCACCCCTGCCCTCTGGAAGCCCCCACCACTGGGAGGTCACCAACCAGCCCCACTATTGCCTGGCATGTGTGTCCCCCAGCCCCACGGCTACCCCTAGACTGTGTCCACAGTCCCACAGCTGCCACCGCTAGTCCTCTCTACGCTGCTCTGCATCTGTGCCAGCCTGTCCCCACCATGGCCACACAACTGCCTCTAGCCTGAATTCTAAATCAGCACATATATGGAGAGCTGTAACGCATCCACTGGCTAAAAGAAGTTTTTTCATGAATTAATAATGTAAGGACACTAAATTACTGAAAAGAAAAATGCCCAAGGAAGCAAATAAAAACTTTAGAGGTAAAGACCTTCAGGAAAAGGTAAAGACCTTCATGCTGCAGCACACTCGAAGCCTTGCGGGGACAAGCCAGGTGCTCCTGAGGCAACAGGAGCCGGGGAGTCACAGATAAAACACCCCGGAGGAAGACCACCTGAAGAGCAGCACAAAGGAAATGCAGCTGCTCCAGCCACTGAGACAGCTTCATTGGACGCCCAGCTGAAGTGCCTTTACGCAAATGCACGCAGCACGGGAAACAAGCAAGAGGAGTTAGAGATGTGCGCACGCCTCCAGGGCTATGATCTTCTTAGCATCACAGAGACGTGGTGGGATGGCTCTTATGATTGGAGCGTTGGAATGGAGGGATACAGACTCTTCAGGAAGGACAGGCTGGGGAGACAAGGAGGGGATGTTGCCCCCTATGTGAATGAACAGCTGGAGTCCATTGAGCTCCACCTGGGCATGGATAAAGACCCAACGGAGAGCTTATGGGTCAAGATCAAAGGGATCACAGGGGCAGGGGACATTACGGTAGGGGTCTGCTACAGGCCACCTGACCAGGATGACAGAGTGGATGAGGCCCTGCATAGACAGATAGAAGCAGCATTGCGTTCACACGCCCTGGTCATCATGGGGGACTTCAACTACCCCAATACCTGTTGGAAGGAGAGCACAGCAAAGCACAAGAAATCCAGGAAGTTCTTGGAATGTGTCAATGACAACTTTCTTCTTCAAATGGTAGAGGAGCCAATGAGGAGAGGAACTATGCTGGACCTTGTCCTTACCAACAAGGAGGGGCTGGTGGGGACTGTCAAGCTCAAGGGTAGCCTCAGCGGCAGTGATCATGAAATGGTAGAATTCAAGATCCTTCGGGCAGCAAGGAAGGCATGCATCAAGCTCACTACCCTGGACTTCAAGAGAGCAGACTTTGGCCTCTTGAGGGACCTGCTTGGCAGGGTAACATGGGAAAAAGTACTGGAGGGAAGAGGGGCCCAAGAGAGCTGGTTACTATTCAAGGATCACCTCCTCCAAGCTCAGGAGCGGTGCATCCCAAGAATGAAGAAAACACGCAAAAATGCCAGGAGGCCTGCATGGATTAACAAGGAGCTCCTGGACAAGCTCAAAAGCAAAAAGGAGGCCCACAGAGGGTGGAAGCAAGGAGAGGTTGACTGGATGGAATACAGAGAAACTGTCCGAGTGACCAGGAACTAGATTAGGCAAGCTAAAGCCCAGATAGAATTAAATCTGGCTAGGGGCACCAAGGATAACAAGAAAAACTTCTATAAGTATGTCAGGGGTAAAGGCAAGACTAGGGAAGACGTGGGCGCTCACAGGAAGGAGACAGGAGACCTGGTCACCCAGGATATGGAGAAGGCTGAGGTGCTGAATGACTTTTTCACCTTAGACTTCACCAGCAAGGGCTCAAATCACTCCGCCCAAGGATGAGGGGTAATGGTTTCAAATTGAAGGAGAGTAGATTTAGATTGGATATTAGGAAGAAATTCTTTCCTGTGAGGGTGGTGAGACACTGGAACAGGTTGCCCAGGGAAGCTGTGGATGCCCCTTCCCTGGAAGTGTTCAAGGCCAGGCTGGACAGGGTTTTGAGCAACCTGATCTAGTGGGAGGTGTCCCTGCCCATGGCAGTGGGGTTGGAACTAGATGATCTTTAAGGTCCCCTCCAACCCGAACCATTCTATGATTCTATGACTTGGGAAGACAAACGTCATTGCTCTGAACATCCCCCCTTCCTTCTTCTTTCCCTGGCTTTATATACTGAGCATGAGATCAAATGGCATGGAATGTCCCTTTGGTCAGACGGGGTCAGCTGTCCTGGCTGTGTCCCTCCCAACTCCTTGTGCCCCCCAGCCCATTGCTGGTGGGGTGGTGTGAGGAGCAGAAAAGGCCTTGAGAGCTCAGCAACAGCTAAAAACACCAGCGTGCTACTACCAGTGCGCATCCCAAATCCAAAACACAGCACACTACACCATCTGCTAGCAAGGAAGTCGTCCCTATCCCAGCTGAAACCATGACTGTTGGGTGATGTTGGACTTGAGGAGGTTCCTGCTGTCCCATTTCTGCAGCCCATCCAGCTCCCCAGGTGCATTGGAAACAGGAACGGCCCATAACGCTGAGAGACCACAGGGACCCAGATTTGGGAGGAGTCGGAGGAATGTTGACGAACGGCAATGACGGGAGGAAGGAGACGCAGATGAATCTTCAGGTATATATCAGTGTTGGAGTACTAAACTGAATCATTAGGGTCGAATTGTGGGAAAAATAGAAGCCAAAGAATTACCATTCCCAGTGGACACAGGAGCCACTATGTCACTTCTGAATGTCAAGCCTAAGGGGCAACTCTCAGCCGATAGAGTTTTGGTTCAAGGACTGTCGTGGTTTAACCCCATCCAGCAGCAAAGAACCAGGGGGCCGCTCGCTCACTCCCCCCGAGACAAGACGCACAGCCTGCACCTGGCTTCTAGACTGTGGCCTCTATTTCTCCCTTCCACAGGGACTACAAAACCAGCCTGCTTTGCCTTTTCAGGGTCTTCACCTTGGCCCAAATGACTTGGCCCAAGTGGGCCGTGTTCACTGTTTGCCCTTGCATACATTCAGCTGTCGTGACATCACAAATGGGACCTCTTTGCACCCTGGCAACAGCTGAACTTGGCAGATGGAGGGTCAGAGGCAGAGAAACCAGATCTTGAGTTCTGGAGGGAGACCATGAGAGCTGGAGAAGTATGCAGGGAGCTGCATCCTTACACTGCCCAGCCTTGAGAGTGGAACTGGTAACTTCCAGCATTGTGTTTGTTGACTCATGTGTTTTATCACTACCCCACTGGTCTTCCAACTCGCCAGCCTTCTCTCTGTCCACTGCAGCACAATGACTGAACATCTGCTTGAGCCAAGGGGTGGAAGGGCTTATTTTGCTTCTTGCTCTCAATAGGGATTGTACCTTAACCTATGGCAGGGCGCTACCCCCGACGATTGTCATGGAACAGCACCCCAGGTGGATAAAAACAGCCATTTGTACCACTTTTGTACCGACAGCACTGTTCAAATATGTACAGCCCAAAGCACGGGGTACTTTTAGGCACTGGGCATCAGGCCACAAACCATTATCGATTACAGCTGATGGTAACCAAAGGTTTCTGGAGGCTGTGGTTGCCCTGTCAGCAGTTGATACCATCTCACTGTTTAGCTAGACTGAAGGCCAAAAAGTTAAAGGATGTGTCCTGTGCTTGTACCGTGATTGTTCTTCACTTGGTTTTTTTCCTTTTTATTTAGGTTAGGCTATAGTTTAGAACACAGAGCTTGTTTGCGCCTGACAGCTTGAGTACAGAGGCAAAGACTGTTGGGTTTGAATGTGAAAAAGCAAATGTTCATCCATTTTCTTGTAAGCCTATGCTGTTGGGAATGGCAAGAAATCTACACACACCTTTCTTCGCCTAGGTTTGGCTCAACACCCAGAAGAGAAGTGAAAAACTGTCTTCTCAATGGAAGATAACAGCGAACCTGAGCAGAGTCCCTGGGCTCACCTGCCTGATGTCTGTTTGAGACGTGTCTTCCATTGGTTAGACGACAGGGACAGATCTAACGCTGCCTTGGTCTGTAAAAAATGGAATTGGGCCATCCACTCAGGGTCCCTCTGGAGAAGGAGAACCATCACATTCTACGGCCAGCCCTCAAGGGAGGACACACTGGAGTTGCAAAGTGCCCTGTGGTATCTCAGGAAATTTGGCAAGTATCTGGAGCGCCTTGAGATCAAGTTACGGAATCCTTTCAATCCTGCCTTTACCCCAAAATTTCAAGTGACTATGAGAGGTCTTTTTTCACACCTGGGCAAGTGTAACAGTCACCTAGTGTCCCTGAGCATCGAGTACCTGGGATTAGACCGCTTCATCTGGGAAAATGTGACAAGGGCTCAGTTTCTGAAGAACTTATCTACCTTCCTGAAAAGAATGAGCAAATGGCTTGATTATCTCAACTTGAAAGGAGCCAGATTAACCTTGGAAGAAGGCTGTGAGCTTCTGAATTCTCTCACCTGCTTGACAAATGAAAGCTCTCTGTCTGAAATCAATATCGAGGATTTCTTCAGCTCTTACGTTCCTGTCTTCAGCAGCACCCTGTTCCACCAAACAATGTCCAAGTTCCACAGTCTGGTCGTCCTGACTTTCAATTATAACTGCATCTCTGACGAACTGCTGAACACCCTGCGGGAGCACAGCGCTCATTCCCTGTGCACCTTGAATATCAAATGTCATATCCATGACCCTCATAGGCAAGTGGTCAGGGGAACGTCGTGGGCAAACTTGGCCAAGAGAGCCCCAAAACTGAGCGTGAACTTCTGCTTTGAAAGAGTCACGAAGCATGATCACCTAGTCAGGATCCTGCTAGTGGAGATCCCAGTCAGGAGCATCAGTCTCCGGAGCTACAATTTCAGAGACCCAGACTGGACAATGAAACCCACCCTCACCAACCTCATCCCAGTCTACTGGCATGTTCTGCAGGTACGGGAACGAAGAGTGACATTTCACTGCAGTATCACAAAGCTAAGCAAAGTAATCCTACAGGCCTTCCGCATAGCAATGGTCAGCAGTAGGAATTCCTGACCGCGTCAGTGTTATGTCCAGAGGGCAATTTTCATAAGCGAGCCACTCCAGTGTTCCACTCCAGTCTGATTGAGATCATTATCCTTGTCCAGTTACAATCCCCATTATGCCAATCTTCATTGTCAGGCTGATGTCAGGTTGCCCTCATAAAANCCGGAGCTACAATTTCAGAGACCCAGACTGGACAATGAAACCCACCCTCACCAACCTCATCCCAGTCTACTGGCATGTTCTGCAGGTATGGGAACGAAGAGTGACATTTCACTGCAGTATTACAAAGCTAAGCAAAGTAATCCTACAGGCCTTCCGCATAGCAATGGTCAGCAGTAGGAATTCCTGACCGCGTCAGTGTTATGTCCAGAGGGCAATTTTCATAAGCGAGCCACTCCAGTGTTCCACTCCAGTCTGATTGAGATCATTATCCTTGTCCAGTTACAATCCCCATTATGCCAATCTTCATTGTCAGGCTGATGTCAGGTTGCCCTCATAAAAAGCTAAACCATCCAAAATAGTGGTGCTTGGAATGTCAGCTGTGAGCAAAAATAGTTTTTCAGGCAGGAAAACCTCAATTTTGTAAAAAACCTTTAGGCTTATTCTAGTTAGACATATTCATGTTTAGTAACTGAAAACTCTCTTAACCTTTCAGATTTTTCTGAACCCCATCCTTTTGCAGGGAAATCTGCATATGAGGAAAACAGTCTGTACACCCTATTTGCTTACGGAGCTGTAGCCTGCATCCGGCTGCACCGATGGTTTTGCTCCCTTTTGGCAATACACAAATGTCTACAGTAGATGTAAATTAACTGGTGCCCATGTCAAAGCCCTTTGGTGTCACCGAGGATGTGCCACCAAAGGTGTGCAACAGCTGACCCGTGTCAATGAGCACCGGGTCTTTGCATGCCTGAGGGAAGCACGTGGCCTGATGGTTGCTGACAGCCCTCTTTAAGTTCTGTTGCACTGCAGAGCTTCCAATGAACAGCAGGGATCTGCAAAGCTTTCTAGAAATTGTCTTTGGGTCTAATCTCATACCTGGGATAACTTCCAATATGCCAAATAAGATCATGGCACGAGCTGTGGGAGCAGGATCTTCTAACAGTAATAGAAGTTGTCTATCTCTTAGGATGGGGTGTAATGCACAAGCCCCCCCGCCCCCATCTCCACAGGGGAGAGGGGATTACTGCGGCATATGCTGTTGTCATTACACAAAACTGATTCTCTGCTCCTGTCAAGGGACAAAATGGATCTGCTGACAGCCCCTTCTATTGGTAACATCGGGAAACTTGTGTATTGAATTCTAGTTACTGTGCTCACCAGCTCTGTTCAGTAGCACTAACAATATTCATTCCTTTTTCAAGAAATTAACACTTCGATTGAACAATGACTATGAGCTGCTGGACAACGAACTGCTACAGCTCACCTTATCATGCCAGAGGCTGTTATTTCTGAAAGTGTGGGCATTTCTAAGTGTCACCTTTGTGGAGAGGCTGCTCCAAAACCGTGCAGAAGGGAAATGCAGTTTGACTACTATAAAGGTAAGACTTTGTGCTTCAAAACTCCCATTCCCTTCCTCTCGCCAATACCCAGAGAAACGTGAGGTCCCCGTGCCCAGAGAAAGGTCACTTAGGGAAACGTTGACATAACTACCTTCCCTACATTATGTTTTAGCATTATAACAAGCCTGAGAACCACTCACAGAAGCGGGGCTTTCTGGCCTCCTCAGCCAGGTACAGAATACTGCAGAAGCTGAATAACAAGCCCCAGCAGTTCCACAAGTCCTTCCTGGGCTGGGGTTCCCTCTGTCCCCTCTAGTTCAAGCTGGGGATTCTCAGTCACCTCCCGGCCCCGGCGCTTAAGTCTATGCTTAAGTTGAGGCCCACTTTAAGTTAAATCCCGCTGAACTGCCAAAAGACAGAAGCACACCTCACTCTTTAGGGATGCTGCGTTGAACTAGGGCCAGACCACGACCGTAGCTGGTGTACACCGTGTTGCCATGCTGCTTTGCGTGCCAGATGCTGAATTCAGTGGATCCTCCCTGATCTGTGCAGGTCCCAGGGGTGCCCCTGTTCTGCGGGTAAAAGGAACCTTGCTCTTCTCAGAGATTCTTTGGCAGGAGATGATGTTTTCAGTCAGTTTGGAGTGAAAACAATAACATCTCAAGATTTTACTCAAAGCCAAGGCATTTGCCTTCTCTAGGTTCCTCATTAGTCACAGAGGCTTCTTTTCTCACGAGCTTTAATGGGCTGGGCGTGCTCCATGTATCTGAGAGACATGACTGTCATTCATTCGTACAGGTCGGGATTTACACAGCCCAAGAAGAGACCAGTGAAGAGGATCGGCTCTTGCGTGATATTTACAGGAGGTTCAAATGCCTGATTGACTCAGAGATTAATTATTTTGTTGTCATCCACTCAATGGCGTAAACCAGAGGAAGGGAGAAGAACACCCGGTGCTGTCTGCAAGCAATGAATGGATCCTTTGAAGGGCTCTAAGAAGGGATTTGAATCTTGACAGCAGTGCCTCTGAAAGAGAGAGACCTTTACAGCAAGACAGAGGCAAGGGACAAGGTTACGCTCCATGCATTAAAATGTTGGACTTGGGAACGGGCCTGCTATGTCTCCAGCATCATTTCTTCTTGCCCTTGCTTTGTTCTTCCTCACCAGAACCAAAGGAAGCAGCGAGCCCTTTTCCACCCTTACGGGCATCTCTAGGAAAAATAAGGCCCTCTTCTTTCTTCAGCACCTCTGACTGTAGAGCTTCAAACACCTTACCAATGAAGCCCATCGCGCTGTTTCCATTTTACAAAGAGGGAAACTGAGACATGGGGTGATGTCGTGGTTTAAGCCAGCAACAAAGCACCACGCGGCCGCTCACTCACTTCCCCCCGCACTGTGGGAGAAGGGTAGAATGGGAAGAAAAAGGCAAAAGTCGTGGGTTGAGATAAAGGCAGTTTAACAGAACAGTGAAGGAAAGAGGAAAACCACAACAATAATGCTGTTAGAGGAATGTTCAAAACACCATTAATGTATCACTGCTCAACGACTGGACCCGGGAAGCCCCCAGCCCACTCCCCAGCTGGGATTTCCTGCTCCCTTTTCCAGCCAGCTCCTGGCTGTGGAATACCTGTGTCCCATGCCAGCTCCTTGGGAAAATTAACCCTATCCCCACCAGAACCAGGATGTTACCCACCCCTTGTCCTATACCATCAACGTCATGCCCAAATCTCACACTTTCCAATGAGTTACCACCACTTTTCCCTGTCTTTGATACATGCACACATATGTAGACCTGCAGCTATCATAGAATCGTCCAGGTTAGAAGGGACCTTTCAGATCATCAAGTCCAACCATCAACCCAACACTGACAAAAACCACCACTAAACCACGTCCCTCAGCAACACGTCTGCCTGGTTTTTAAATCCCTCCAGGGATGGCGACTCCACCACTTCCCTGGGCAGCCTGTTCCAACGCTTGACAGCCCTTTTGGTGAAGACATTTTTCCTAATATCCATCCTAAACCTCCCCTGGTGCAACTTGAGGCTATTTCCACTTGTCCTATCACCTGTTCCTTGGGAGAAGAGACTGACCCTTAGTCTCTGGGCTACATCCCTCTACAATGTCCACTGAGTTAATTTCATCCATGGCTTTGGGCTCCCTCTGTTAGAGCAGTCTCTCAGGGCAGGGGAGATGGTGTGTGGTGCTGGACTGCTGCATGATGTACCCAGAGCTCACGGCTGGTGTATCTGGTGCAGCCCCTGCCCACAGTTTGCAGGTTGAAGATGTCGATCTCGAGGAAGTTGCTGGGCACCAGTTGCTGAGGTCAGGTCTGATCCCATCACCACTGTGCTTTACTCAGGTTCATCACAGTCCATCTGCCATTGTTTTGGATGAGATGATTCCTACTGTAGTACCATTGGTATGGCATCTAGCAATCCCAGTAATGACAACTTACAGTGGCGGGGNGTTTGCCTTTGCCTGAGGCAGGACTAACCCAGACCACCTTCCCTGACATATTCTTCCTGTGCACTACGGGGACTTTATCCCCTTCTACAGTACATGGAAGTTCTGATTGGGCAGGGCCAACTCGATTGTAGATCCCCTGGTGTTAACTAGCCAGGTAGCCTTTGCTAAGTGTGTATCCCAGTGTTTTAAGGTCCCACTACCCGTTGCTCTCAGTGTAGTTTTTAGCAGCCCGTTGTATTTTTCAGTCTTCCCAGAGGTGGGTGCATGGCAGGGGATGTGATATACCCACTCAGTGCCACGCTCTTTGGCCCAGGGGTCTATAAGAGTGCTTCAGAAATGAGTCCCGCTGTCCGACTCAGTTCTCTCTGGGGTGCCATGTCGCTAGAGGACTTGCTTTTCAAGGCCCAGGACAGTGTTCCAGGCAGTGGCATGGGGCACAGGGTATGTTTCCAGCCATCCAATGGTTGCTTCCACCACTGTAAGCCCATGGTCCTTACCTTGGTGGGTTTGTGGGAGTGTGATATCATCAATCTGCCAGGCCTCCCCATGCTGATATTTCAGCCATCGTCCTCCATACCACAGAGGCTTTCACCACTTAACTCACTTGATTGCAGCAAGTTTCACATTCATGGATAACCTGTGCAGTAGTGTCCATGGTCAAGTCCACCCCTCGGTCACGAGCCCATCTCTATGTTGCATCTCTTCCTTGGTGGCCTGAGGTGACATGAGCCCACCGAGCTATGAATAACTCACCCTTATGTTGCCAGTCCAGATCCACCTGAGCCACTTCAATCATAGCAGCCCAATCTGCCTGCTGGTTGTTTTGATGTTCCTCAGTGATCCGACTTGTGAGTACAAGACAACACCAGCATAGTATGTATGAAGGCCACCGCATTCCTTCTGCAGCTTTCATTAATTACCTTGCTGTGCCACAGAGATATCTTATTCCTCGGATATGCCGTGCTGTCAGTCAGAATAAAAAGAAGGGGGTAGTTGGAAAGAAAAGAATCCCTCAAAATGCAGAGTAACCCACCAACAAGGGAAATCAGTCGGATCTTTCATTGTAGGCACTAGCCCTGCACATGTACTCAGCCACCCCAGGTCCCAAGGTCCCAATAGCAATTTCTATGGGTAACACTCTCTAGGAGCTCTGATAAAGTAGCATCCTGAAGGCCTTACCATCAGGGGTGAGCTTCTTGAGTGATGGAAACATGAATCTCCTCAGATCAGTGTTCACACCTCCCACCTTAGTTCTACCCTCCTCTACAGCTGACAGAACCTATCCCACTGGGGGATAGTCAAACGCTATCCCACTGCCTCCCTTTGCCTCTTCTTTCATGCTGCAAAGCAGGTTAAGAGAAAAGCAGCTGCAATAGTGGCAGCCAGCGCCTGGGATCTCACAGTCCCTCACAAGACTGGCAGGCAGATGAGGGGAACAGGGCTGGGCAGCAAACGGCGCTGCTGGGTCACAGACAACTCCACTGTCACCCACACACTTTGTCACATCCCACTCTCAGGAAAGAGGGGGGGTAAGTGACTCAGATTCATAAATCCCCAACGGCGCGGACTAAGGTGAGATAAATCTCAAGGTCCATATACGAACATTTATTAGTTTCCCAAAATTATTAGTATAGGTCTCAACAAGTCCACGATAATTGGTTAGGTATACGACAAATTATGGCAAGTGGTGGGGTATACATCGTATTAGTTAACAACAGATATACAACAACTTAATGGCACACAGTACTTAAGGTTGTTACTTAACAACTCTAACCATTAATTACTCTAATTGCTACTTAACAACTCTAAGAGAAAAGAGAAACCAAGGGATAGAGAAAAGACATGACAGAGGAAAAAGATAAAGATAAAGAGTTCACCAATCCCAGTTCCAGCATTCAGCCAGCCGAAGCTGAGGGCAGGGGGTGTGGGTGTGGGTGGGGAGGGGTGGGGTGTCTTGTAGGAGCAATCTGTGAATCCCCCTGTTGAACTAGTCTTCCTCCCCTTTTATGTTTGCCGAATTAGCATGGCCCCACTCGTTATGGGGCAGTTTCATCTCAGGCTTCTCCCTCTCCCAGGCGACGTATAGCATGATTTGGCTGGGGAGACGAGAACTATAGTCACACATGTTTAGCGTGATCTCTGTAATCTTCATTAGCATATGCAGGGAGTGTCCTTTCATATGCATTTCACGGATAATGAAGCAAAGATCACTTATCAGACACAATGGCCTTGAGAACTGAGAACTAGCAAGCTCACCGCACNACAACTTAATGGCACACAGTACTTAAGGTTGTTACTTAACAACTCTAACCATTAATTACTCTAATTGCTACTTAACAACTCTAAGAGAAAAGAGAAACCAAGGGATAGAGAAAAGACATGACAGAGGAAAAAGATAAAGATAAAGAGTTCACCAATCCCAGTTCCAGCATTCAGCCAGCCGAAGCTGAGGGCAGGGGGTGTGGGTGGGGAGGGGTGGGGTGTCTTGTAGGAGCAATCTGTGAATCCCCCTGTTGAACTAGTCTTCCTCCCCTTTTATGTTTGCCGAATTAGCATGGCCCCACTCGTTATGGGGCAGTTTCATCTCAGGCTTCTCCCTCTCCCAGGCGACGTATAGCATGATTTGGCTGGGGAGACGAGAACTATAGTCACACATGTTTAGCGTGATCTCTGTAATCTTCATTAGCATATGCAGGGAGTGTCCTTTCATATGCATTTCACGGATAATGAAGCAAAGATCACTTATCAGACACAATGGCCTTGAGAACTGAGAACTAGCAAGCTCACCGCACAAGTGGCAGCCTTCTGTGCCAGCAGCCCTGGTCAGGAGCCCAGGTCAGGCTTTGCTTTGAACTGGCTGGTTTGGACAGCCCCAAGGAGGGTGATGTGCCAAGGACAACCAAAACCTGCTCTCACTCAGCTGGGGCTCAGCTCATACACCACACAGTGCTGGCCCCGAAGACTGCCCCTTGAGCAGAGGACTCCTCTCACCCTGAAAGCCTTCCTTTGATCACAGTTATTTTGAAAGAACTTATGGCAAACCCATCATTAACATCTCCAAATAAGACCAAAACAGATGAAAACATAAAAAAGGGACAGAGAAACCACTGCTACACCTCCTGCCCTAGAGAACAAGTGGGTGAATGCTGTATTTGGTGGAGGGTTTATTTTTTAACTATGGGACCAAATTCCTATACAATGAAACAGAACAAAGTGTAGCAAGAGGTTAACATTATTATTCAAGCCTGAACACTGAGTTTTATTGCAAGTCATTTTTTTTGTGCAAGTAAGACATGAAGCTCAGCTGTGGGCCCACCAGACTCCCAGCCCAGTGGCACTGCACCAGATCTCTGCAGAGAAGAGTCTGTTGTGTGAATTCTGATGGGAATCCAGATGATGCTCACAAAGGGCGCGCACATGAAATCTGTTCTGCCAAGTTATAGCTCTCCCATGGCTACCAACCATGCCTGAGCATTTCAAACGCACAGGTGCTTTACCCACGTGACGTTGTGCTCCCCGCCGGGTGCCAACCTGATCTTCATGTCCCGTAACCCTGCCCAAGAGATAACCACCCGTGGTGGCCATAATGGGTGCATCTAGTCACGATGGCAGCATCTGGGGGCTCAAAGGTAGTTTCAGGGAGACAGATAACAACGCAACAGCCAAGGGCTAACTTGAGCAATACACCCGCCTAACCACAATACTGGTGCTGTGGTCAATACGCAAATATGACTATAAGTCAATCATCTTGCCCCCATAAATAGTGAACAGCCCAAGAGCCTTTGGAGCTCTCCTGAATGGCAGCAGGCTGCAAACCAGGATCTCCCCGTGAGTAGGGACACCTCTCAAGACCAATCCTTGAGGTTAAGAGATTCCTTGCCACAATAGATCCTTGGTAAGTGGTTCATAGTATGCTGAACTTTTGAAATTCTTATCTAAGTGATATAAAGCATTAATTGTGCACATATAATCCTTTAGACATAAACCATTGACCAAGTCTGGGACTAGAATTGGGTCCAGCTGCACCCAGACTCCTCTCTGAGAAGTTTAGAAAGCAGACTGATCCTTTAGGAAACCTTGACTCGACAGGGAGGTCTGCCTGACAGCTCTGTCTCACTGCATCCTCTATACAGTAAATAACCAAGTGTGCCTTGCTATTGAATCTTGTTAAAACTGTCACATCTACTATCAAACTTTGTTAAATCATTGTTCTATATCAATAAATATATTGCTGCTTCTCTCTTACGACTGAGGTGTATCACTCCACCCGCAACAACCCACCTGTGTATGAAATGGTATGGCAGAAAGTGTGGTCCATTTCCCCGCAAACACACACCTGCAGAGGATAGTCTAGGGGCCTTTAAGTAAGAAATAAGCGCTCCTCCTGCTTTCTCTCTCACCGCTTCCTTTCTATGCCACTTGCTCCAAAATTACAGAGGAAAACAAAGCACAGGGGGTGCCACTCCTACTTTAAACATCCAACCGCACTATCTTCCTTTCAATAGTCCCCCCAGGATGCTCAACTTAAGCAAGGCTGCTCCTTCTGGGATCCTTAAGACAAACTGAGATCTCTCCCTTTCCCGCCCAGGACCTTCATTGGGTGACGCGAAACGAACTACATCTCCCGTCAGGCCCCGCGCCGCTCCGCCCGGCCCCGCCCGATGGATGGGCGCGCGTTGCACCACGGGAGTCGTAGTCCTATGGCGCCTCCCCACCCCCGGCGCCCGCGCTCCGGAAGTGACTCTGCGTCCCCGGCGTGTTGATTTCCGGGAGGCGGCTCTCATGGCGGCTCTGGAGCAGCGAAGCGTCTGAGGGGGTTCGGCGGCCGCCGCCATGTTCGGCTGCCTGGTGGCGGGCAGGCTGGTGAGCGCTGCCCGGGCCGCGGGCGGGGCCCTCAACCCGCTCGGGGCCGGGGTGGAGCTGCCGCAGGGCCGCCCCGCGGGGCTCGCCCTTCCGCAGGCGGCGGGGGGACCTCGCCGTCCTCGTCAGGCCCGCCCGGCGCCTCGGCTGGCTCCTGCCCCTGATCCCCAGAGGCAGCGGCGTTGTAGAGCCTCGCTGCCGGGAGGCAGTCGCCATACTCTCTTCATGGAGAGGTCGGGCTGCTCAGAGACAAGCTGCGGGCTTAAAAGAAGCTTTTTAAGGCTAGACTGTGCGTTGGCTGCAAGGATGTGGCATTTCGGGTAACGAGGAGGGTATCTGTTGCTCTGGCATTTAGCCATCCTTGTGCTGCCTGTCTCAAGGTCTATTGTATTTCCTATGTGAACAGGTTTCCATGATCCTGGGGTTGTGCCAGCCAGGTGGTCAACAGCCACTGCTTATAGACTTGGCAACCTCTTCTGCACCCTATTTTCCTCCTACGCACATGGGGAGCGAAGGTATTCTCATCCTGTAGTCCCGGGTGGGATATATGTTCAGTGCAGGTAGAACAAGACTGTTGTGCCTTTTCAGTAATATTTTTTGCAGTTGTTCTTCTGCTGTGTTTGACTCTTATCTGGCTATTTGCTATTTAGGTTAGTACGTTCCTCACTTTTTTGTTATGTTCCACTTTAGGTGTATTTCTGTAAAAGGAAATTCACAGTTACAGTCAAAAATGAAAAACGTAGTAATACTAATAAAGGTTTTGTTCTCTCTAGGTACAAGCAGCCCCCCAACAAGTGGCTGAAGACAAATTTGTATTTGATTTACCGGACTATGAAAACATCAACCATGTAGTGGTCTTCATGCTGGGAACGATACCATTTCCGGAAGGAATGGGAGGATCTGTCTATTTTTGTTATCCAGACCAGAGTGGGATGGCAGTGTGGCAGCTGCTGGGGTTTGTGACTAATGAGAAGCCAAGTGCCATCTTCAAAATTTCTGGTCTGAAATCTGGTAAGACTGGTAGAACATAGCAGTCAGTGAAACAGCTGTGTTCCTGCATGCATGAGGGGATAAATGTTTGAAGGTGGTTTTGAACAAAAAGCTACTTAAAAAGGCAGACTACTCTGTGTTTTCAGGCAGTCCTGAGCACATGTGGAACTAGAAGCAGTCTGTCAGTTTTATGAAGTCTGTCAGTTTTATGAAGTCTGTCAGTTTTATGAAGTCTGTCAGTTTTATGAAGTCTGTCTGTACGTTAATGTTCCCAGCAAAGTTTCTCATTCATCTTGTATGTGGTGGTGATCTGGAAATTCCTTTGAGCAGGCTTGGCATGTGTTCCAGTGCTTCTGCATCGATAACCTGGGGAAGAATGACTCTGTAACTTCCATAGCATGGGATTTAGCCCTTTGTCTAGACATGCCTGCAACGTTTTCTTTCAGCTTCCACTGTCAAGTGGTTGTATTCTTTATAGCACAGAGACAGGTTTTGTAATGAATAAAGTCTGACGCAGTGATTTGAGATAGGCGCTTCCC
>VWZL01001851.1:44997-133523 GCA_013396915.1 Stercorarius parasiticus
TTTTGTATGTTCCAAAGTTGTGTTGATAGTGAAACAGTGAAGTGTATCGCTGGTTCTTTTGCCAGCTTTCGCAGTATGTTTCTCATGCTTGAAAGACTTACTGTATTATGTATGCTTTCAGACAGCTTCATAGGAAAACTCATTTTCAGATGCTTTTTGCACGATTAGCCATAATTTCCAAGTCAGGGCTGCTCTGGAGGAAGAGCTCTGTGCCATGGTTGAACGCGTATGCAGTGCTGTGAGGCAGTGCTGTGCTTGATCTGAACAGCAGAGGCCTCCACTGGTCACACTGTTGTCTACAGCTTCTCTCTGACTGTAGAGTCAATATAAGCTACAGAGCCTTAGTTTCCATGACCATAAACAATTGTATGATGGAGAAGACTATGGGGCCGTAGAAGGGGGAGACCAAAGAGCTGGGAGGGGATAAGACAGAGCTAGAATCATTGAGAGACGTTGCTGACTGTTGAAATCTGCCTTTTGGATTTGACTGCCTCAGGCAAATTTTTTGAACAGGCCATTTCTGTGAAATGAACAAGGAAGAAGAGGAGAAATGTCAATGGCATGTCCTTCAAGAAACGTTGGGGTGCTCAAATGTCTCCTGATTCAGCAGAGCAGGTAGCAGTGCTGTTCCACAAAGAGATTCAATACAGAAATTGAACTAGAGTTTTATCCCCTGCATAAGTATGAGGCGATTGTGCTTGTAGCTTGGCTGTTGAGGCTCCATTCATGTAAAACAGCAGTTTATAGCTGAGTGGCTCCATTGTCAAAGTGTTTTCAGCCTTGTCACTTTTTCAGGGGATGTTGCAGGTGGCGAGTGAAACTGTAGCTGAGGCTCATGAGAAACATGGAGGTTGCACAGATATTTCTGTGTTGGTAAATGCAGGCTAATATGAGAATCGTAGAATGCTGAGGGCTAATTTGGAGAATTAATAGCAAGATGAAGTTGATGTTGGCTTTGCAAGACCTAGTGTAATAAAGAGGCTGCCTGTTACTTTTATGAGCTGGAACAGTGTGGAGAGCTTTTAAAAATGGCTAGGTTATGTCAGCTTTTTGTTAGGTTCTGTTAGGAATATGTACATTAAAAATTATGAGAAAACAAGTAAATTTTTCTGACACGGATGCAATGTATTTTGTGACATCAGCTTGCTTGCTGGGGATGTTATATAGTTGCATTAATGGCTGTGCTGCAGAGTGAAAACATTGTGGAGTGCTGTGTTTGCTTCAACTTAATCCCTTGCTGAGAGGAAGAAATGTGCGTCCCTGTTTGTCAGCTCCCTGTAAAAGACTGGTCGTAGCTGAGTTTTTCTTGTGTGATGAAGAGGACCAGCGTGTTTCTTATGTGGACATGAGTGGCTAGCTGAAGTGGCGTAGTGTTTTCTTCCACAAACTTTGGGAAAGGTTGAACGTATCACTTGTAGCCCTTGTGTTAAATTTATCTTTAGTGTCTGAAATGCCCTGGAACTGTACAGGCTTTGTGATGCATGTGACTTGCCTGTCGCAGTGTGACTCAAGTGACTTGCAGCTGGGGTGTAGAAAACCCACATATATCGTACTAATCGTTGCTTAGTCTTGTGTGCTTGACAAGTAGAACATCTGTGTTTAGAAAACATAGGCCTGTGATAGACTCAGAGGCATCCTATCGAACATGCTTGGAGATTCCTGCCTTGCTGTCAGAAAGATCAAAGCACAGTGGTAAACTACGCCTGTATGAATCCCTGATACACAGGCGACAACGGCAGTCTCGGTAACGCCCTCTAGCAAGGACTGAGTTCCGTGGTGCCTGCGTTCCCGCTTTTGTGCGTCTGCCCAGGTGCTGCTTCAGAGAACCCCTGGTTCGTGAGGTATCGAGATTAGATTTGCTCTTTGCATTTCATCTGTGGTTTTGTGGTTGTTCCTGCATCCTGCCCGTGTTGGCTCACACGTGTTCTCCATATTTCTACATTTTGGAATGCTAATTGCAAGAGCCCAGCATTGAAAAAGTGGAGTGTGTTTCAGTTGGTGTAAGGATGGCAGGGGATGCTTTTCCCTTTTAGGCAGACATCTTTCCAGGAGAGTGGTTCCATGGGATTGCATGCAGTGACAGAATGGTCGCATTTTATTATTTAGATCATGAGTGTCTTTCTAAAGTAGTGATAGATTCTGATGGTGCCTGTTGCTTGAGGATGTTATACTTTTATTGTAGATGTCAGCTTCTCAGGTGAAGATGTGACAAGATGTAAAACTTCTGCCAGCTCTATTGCTGTTGGGATTTTTTGATAATTACTTGTTTGAAATTTGGTTTCTAATAGCTTTTCTCTTTCTTTCTTACTACTTTAATAAATCTTACCTTTATCAAGCAGGCAGCTATCTACAGTAAAGGTTGAGATCGTACAGCAATGGCGTTTCACAAAAACACTTCAAAATAGCACATCAGGAGATGAACTCTCTTCTTACTGGCCTGGTGTTGAAGTAACTCTGAGATACTCTTAAATGTAGCACTGTGTTGCAGTTGTAGATCTGAAGCGAGGAGTGACACTTGACTTCAGTTGAAGAAGGTACTGGATTTTCAAACGTGCTTTCCATATGGGTTGGCTGTTGGCTTTTTTTTGGTAATGCTTTGTGTCTCTGCAGAAGAATGGTCAAGTTTCTGAGATCTTCTGTCTTTGAGCCTCAGTTCCGCTTGGCAAGTTGTGCTGGTTTTGCTGACTGAGGTGTTGACCATGGAAATAAGTCAGGTGGTGCTTTAGATTTCAGNGCAGTCGTGCAGTTCAAGATCGCGTAGACTGGTCTGTGGGACGGTTCTCGATTAGCTTTGCTTTCTCTTGCTAGTAAGAGGCCAGAGCGTGCTACCAAAACATCATGTCTGTGTTAAGACAGTGCTTGTCTATTAAGTTCGCTCAACTTAGGTGGAGTATTGGTACTTGCTTACTAATAGTATTGTGGTCCCCAGACCTTTTTTTGTATTTTCCTTTCCGGATGCTGACAAAGTGATTGATTTAAGTGTGTGATTTAAATGGCTCTAGATGCCTGTCATTGTTTGCAGAGACCCCAGCTGAAGCTGGGATTGAAAGTACTGGTTAATACTCAGTTGAGAGAGGCCATAAGTGATGGCAGAGGGCTGGGACGATGCCTGCATGAGTGGTATGCAACCTGGGGGTGTTTTTCTGCCCCGTTCATTGTTTCCTCTGTGGCTCTTGCAAAGTCAGAGGCCTTGCTGTTCTGTGGCTGTTCCTTTGACCTTTGCTGCTGCTGGTGCTTTTGCAAAGTTCAGACGAGACCCCCGCGGGGATAGCTTTGAGTCAGAGCGATCTCGAAGTAACATTCTCTATTTTTCAGTGCACAGACAGGCTCGCAAGCACTCACTGAATGAGCGAATTGAACAACTGTGCAGCAGTGCTGCATGCTTCCTGTTTTTCTGCAATTGTTTCAACATGAATTAAAGGCTTGGTCCTATAGAGGAAGGTTCTGCTGTCTTTTACTCACAGATCATATTTCTTGTTGAATCCATTTACTTCACGGAGAGCTTTAAATTGGTATTTTTCCTTTTCTTAGAACTTTCCTTAAGATGTGATGTGCTTTTTAAATGTACCTACCGCACTGCTTCATCTGTTGTGCTTGCGTGTACTTGTGTCTGTGCTTGGACTGTGTGATTTCCATGTATTTCTGAGGTAGGGAGATCTCTCTGGTGGGAGCTGAGGAGTACCTTGTACAGAAGAAACATGGTAATTTAAGTAACACAGTCTTTACATGTGTGCCACATCTAATGTGTGCTGTTTGATGCTTTCAGGGAAGGGAAGTCAACATCCCTTTGGTGCCATGAACCTCCCCCAGACGCCAACAGTGGCCCAAATTGGAATCTCGGTGGAACTGCTGGAGAACCTGGCCCAGCAAACTCCCGTTGCCAGTGCTGCTGTGTCATCAGTAGATTCGTTCACAGAGGTAGTTTGGACATTCTGTTTTCAAAAATTCTCCGTACTACTGAAGTCTTAAGAATTTAGCCTCTGAAGAACTAATTAAAAAAACGAAAGCTGCTATGGGTGGCCAGAGGATTGTAACCATCCTAATAATTGCCATATCATTTGGCTGGATGCTTTGATATTTTGAAACTACTTTTTCCTACACTGGAAAACTGTGTCTCCTGTAAAGGGTTGGATTTTGCATGCTGAGTGGAATCAGGCCAATAGACTCACTTGTCTATGTCACTCTACTATAAAAATGTTTGTGATAATGCCTTATAGAAGCAGCTGTGACTAAATGCATGTCAGAGACAGTGGATATTTAGTGATTTGTAGGTGCTGGAACTCCAGAGCACAGACTTGCAGGGATGGTCAAAAATTGACTCAAAAGTCATTTTGCAGATGCGGGCATGGATGCAGGTAAATATTCAAGTGTAGCACTGACCCGTGAGAAATCCTTCTGATGTAGTTCTGCAGAACTACAGAATCTGGTCTCTCCCATAGAAAAACTTTTTTTTTTTTTTTCTCTAGCTCTTTCCCTGTGGACCAGGCCTTGGGCTGCAACATTGCCATTTTTTACCCAGTTTTGTTAGCTTGAACCTCTGGAAGTCCTCAGCCAACGCTGGCAGTTAGTTGGCCATGTAACAGCAGTTCAAGGCAAGGCAGACCTGCATGGCAGATCTGGATTTCCCTAACAGTGACGGCTCTGGCATTACCTTTTAACATTTCAGCAGTTGGTGAGGCTTTTCTTGAGGCTTTTCCTTTTTTCTTGCTCGCTTTCCTTACAGACGCTTGCTGCGGTAGAGTGGTAGTTGAAGGGTGATCCTGATAGCGTAGCTGACGCCCTTTGGCAGTTTATATACATAGGTGTTCAAACTCCAAATAGGTGACGTCTCTTGGAGAAAGTTATCATGACTGGGAGTTGACCAACAGCTATTTTTGTATAGTACAGTTAACTGAGCTTTTCTGGAGTTCAAAGGGACAAACAACATCTAAATAACGTTTCTGATTCCGCCAATTTTTGTAACCGCAGTAGTTGGGTCATGAGGTAATAACGTGCCACTTGGGGTCATTTGCAAGGTGGCTGGTGGAGTTTTCTGACAATAATATATAAAGGAGGAAAAAAAAAAAACACCTAATAATTGCATGGCTTTTTTTACAAATGTTATTTCCAGTTCGGTGGATTTTTCTATTAAAAAAGAGTCGCATCTTAACTGAAATTGTATATTGCTTTCAAGGAAGGCAGTTGAGCCAAAGGTTGAAGTAGTAGTTACTCCTGTAGAGAAAATGTGTAAAGTCACAGTTGTAGGAAACCTTTGAGGGAGCAGACAGCAGAGGAAGGGGATATGACTGGAGTGTGTTTGTGAATGACTAATGCCTTTTAATACTTGACATCGTCTCTTTGGAACCACTACATTATAACAACAAAAGTATTTTTTTTAAAGGCAAAATCACCTGTTGCTACTCTAAGTTAAGGGGTTGCTCTCCCACTACGTTTTTAGTAAGTTTTATGAAGCTTTATGATTGTGTATATATATATTTTTATATATATATAGTTATATTATTAAAAAGTTGTACGGAAAAAAGTGGGACGAAACCACAGAAGGTTCTGCCTGGGAGTGGGGTGACACTGAGGGTAGGCTTCTGGGTTCTGGGACATCGGTTCTTCCGCTCCTTTTGTCAGCGCCGGTAGAGGGAAGCACGAGTGTGCATATATTGCCCCAGGCTGTGTCTTCCTCCATCGTTTCACTGTCGATGAAAATAGTTTGTTCTCCCACCAAAATAAGGCATATTTTTTCTTAAAATAAAAAGAATAGGGGAAAGGAGGTACTACAGGCTTATCTCTTTGTAGACTGGCTGGGAATGTCCTACAGCCTCATCCTCTGCACACAGGGCTCACTGCTTCTTGGCCACTCTTTTGCTTCCTTCTTCCTATAGTTTAGGAGTTTCCGATGCATCTTTTTCATGTTTTCCCCAGCAAGACCTTGTGGCAGAGGATGCCAGGGTAGCAGCCCTTCTGTGGTGAAAGCTAAAGGAGATTTCCCTGTCACTGGAGTCTGACGAGTCGTAACAAGACGGGTTGCAGACTTTTCAGCTGGTTTAACAACTGGTGTTTTGCCGTGAGCTGGAATGGCAGCTTTGACCTTCTGATGGTTTCATTTGGAGGAGAGGGACACCTCTTGTCGCTGCATCACTTCTTTGTCACAAGAAGAAAATGGTCTTCCCAAAGCCGTTTGTCCAGTTGGATGAAATTGGGCAGGGAGAGGGTGAATAAAGACTCTGAAAATGATTTCTGGGTGCTGGATGGATCCGAGGGCAAGGCTGAGAGTTAGGATGTTTTGATCAATTTAAACCAGACATCCCCAGACCTACTATATCCACTTTCTTTGTCCGTTGATGGCAATGTTAATTTTATTCGTATAGGAGTTGTGTATCAGCTAAACTCCTGCACAAAAAAATCAAATTGAAAAAACAACTTAGTTAAAATTTCTCTCTTTTTTCTTTTTTTTTTTTTTTATTTTTTTTCAGTTCACTCAGAAGATGTTGGATAACTTCTATAACTTCGCTTCCTCGTTTGCCGTTACTCAGGCACAGATGACCCCAAATCCTTCGGAAGCTTTCATTCCTGCAAACGTAGTTCTGAAATGGTAATGGCAACGATCTCTAGGGACGAGTGTTCTTTTTTCTGGGCATTAAACCAGCTGATTTCTGAGTATTGAACTACTGTCACGCTATTCAGTGAGATGATGCAAAAATGTTTAAAAGCGTGTGTTGTTTATCTCAAGTATAGAGATGTTCTCTCCACTGTTTTTTTTTGTGTTTATTTGTCAGCATCTTTATATCAATTTTTATTAGAAAAGTGATGAGAAGCTGATGAATCTTTTGCTTCTAGAAATGTCGCCCTTGACATGTGCGGAGTTGCTGATTATGCAAATGCTCTGGAGTCACACCGATACTTGCTGATTTGTTATGCTTGGTCTCTTCCTAGACATAGTTCCAGCATAATTACGTGGCTTAAGAATACGGGAGAGATGGAGAACTCATGTTCCTAGTTGGCTGGGTTCTGTCACCAAGACCCTTGAGCACAGATACAAAAGTCTGAGAGTTGTGTTCCAGGCACTGTTTAAGAAATAGCTGTTGATGGGGAAAGCCCGTGTAGTCTGGAGAGAAATTGTGAACGGCGGGCAGTCCTTTAGGACGTCTGAAAAAAATTCTTTCTTTCCTACAGCTTATCGGTTTCTCTTTCTTTAGCCTCTACAGTCTTAACCTAAACCCTTTTTAAAACAGTATTTTGGGCTGTCTGACTACAGTTTTATCATTAGTACAGATCTCATGAGTACACCGTTAATGTAAATAACACATTTTCTTTGAGAGTGTAATGATGCAGATCTACTTAGAAGGTGACTCTACGTGCTCCATAAACATATGTGGATACGGTCTTTGACGAGAGAAATCGAAGGGAAGACAGGCTAAAGGAGCAGGGTAGTGGCTGGTCACTGCCTGGCTGATGCTGGCTTTGCTTCTGACTGTTGTTCAAAACAATATGGTGAAGTGAGGCATACCTCTAGTAGAACACATTTGTGTATAGAAACCTATTAATGGGATTACAGTCACAGAAAACCAACATTTTTTGGCTCTGTCTGTATGTGAGTCGTCATTAGGTGTTTAATTACAGCTTGTAACTTGTAGAGTATCCTAGGTCTCTGCAATGAGCTGGCTGCAATGGAAATGCAATAGTTTGGCTTAGAAAGTCATTCGTAAAGAAGCCTTTCTCTAACGGGAGTGGGTTTAAAACCCTTTAGAGTCTCTTTTATCTTTTAAGTTGGGTTAGGAACTATGAGATGTAGAACAGCTGTTTGGTTTTTTTGTTCTTTGTTTCATTGGCAGTACCTTTTGATACCTTACAGCTTGGGCTGGTGGGGAATGAAAGGGGTTTTTAGGCTTTTGTACCTCAAAGCCTGTAAGCTGCTTTTTTTCTGGAAGTCACAGAAATCGTATACTTTCCCTATTGCTTCTGTGGGTCAATAATGAATTCTGATACTCGGTTTGTTTGTGGTTTGCTTGTTTCTCTGAGTATGGAAAGTGAAATTAGGACAGCATGTATGCATGCGCACCCTGGATTCCATTATTTGTTAGAGAATTCCTTTTCCTCGTTAGATTTTTACCAAACGTTACTGCATATAGCAAAGGTGGAAGTTAGAATTATTTGGTAAGGGTGGAAAAGTAGTGGGGACGACTTTGTCTCAAGGGTGCTATTAGAACTACAAGGCCCATCCATGCACAGCCTTGAGCACAGAGTTGTCTGCAGTCCCCTCGCCCTTACCTGTGAGCAGGTGGCACATAGCCTGCCACCAAGCAATCCTGAATTGCAGGCTGTGGTCCCTGTGCGAGCCCGCCCGAGTCTGTCAAGCTCATGTCCGCTGTCCTGTGAACTGAGAAGTGGCTTTGTGCTCCGAAGAGGTAGTACGGGGACAGCCGAACTGGATTCCAAAGCAGTGGCATTAACTTGTTTTTCCCAATTTTACATTTTATCCCTAAATGGCGTGAGGGTTTTCTTGGTTTGCTTTTGCTGGGGTTTCTTCTGGAAAATACCTGGCTTGGGGCAGAGCGGCTGGAGAGCTGCCCGTCGGAAAAGGACCTGGGGGTGTTCGTTGACAGCTAGCTGAATATGAGCCAGCAGTGGCCTGCGTCAGGAACAGCGTGGCCAGCAGGACTGGGAAGTGATCATCCCCCTGTACTTGGCACTGGTGAGGCCCTCTCCTCAAGTACCGTGTCCAGTTTTGGGCCACTCGCCACAACAAAAGCCGTTGAGGTGCTGGAGCATGTCCAGAGAAGGGCAACGGAGGTGGTGAGGGGTCTGGAGCAGGAGTCTTGTGAGGAGCGGCTGAGGGAGCTGGGGTTGTTCAGCCTGGAGAAAAGGAGGCTNTAGGTTGATGGTTAGGCTTGATGATCTGAAAGGTCCCTTCCAACCTGGGCAATTCTGTCATTACTAGGATGATGGGCAGCCTCAGACTCGCACTTCTACCTGCCTGAACTTTGATTTCCTAGCCCCAAAAATGTTGTGCACAAAATAGCCACTTTTAATTCACTTACAATTTTACTAAGCTTGAATGAGCGTCCTCTGGGATGCCACTTTAATGGAGTCCATGTTGTGGTTGAAATACACAAGTCTCTCTGTGAATATTCTCGATATGGAAGCAGCCAGGAGGATTTTGGATTTACTCGCTTCCTGGTGTGGAGTAGATGTAACTTAGTGTCTTCTCCGCCTAGACTAAAGCCATTTTATTTGCAGCAGCTTCTGGGTTTTGATTTTTGGTTTTTTTCTAGGTATGAGAACTTCCAGAGACGTCTGACACAGAACCCTCTCTTCTGGAAAACATAAATTATGTCATTTGAAGCGCTTTCTAAACAGTGTTACCTGAAAGACACAGCAAGTAACTCCGCTGAAGAATTTTGGAGGGGGGGGGGAATCAACGATTAGTCTGAATAGACAAACTTGTAACTTTTGTATTACTCTTGAAAATTATTTAAAATTAAAATCCATGAAAACTACTTGCCTACGTGTTGTGGTTTGTTTAATTGATGTACTCGGCTGCCACAAGAAATCAGTGTTCCATGTGCAGGCACAGAAATACTCTTGAAACCACATTTAAAGCGGACGAAATTACAAGATGAAAAACGGCAGCACCCTTTCGTGCTTGTCTGATGTTTTGGGGTGTTTAGTTGGAAACAAAATAAATGTAGTTTTTCCTCCTTTACCTCATTGTGAAGGAAGATCAGGCAACTGAGAACATGCTGATGGTTTTCCTGCTGCTGCTCACCCTGTAAGTTCTTTCATTTTGTGGGCAACCAATATTCCTCTCCCCAGCTCATAGAAATGGTACAACGGTATTTCCCTCTCTTTGGCGTGAACACGCTATTGAGCGTGGTCTCAGGGTACCTGTCTTTAACTTGTCCTGGACGGAAGCGTAACGAAGAGAAATCTCTGGGGACTCTTTCCCTGCTGCAAGTCAAATAAATAGCTTTGGAACGGCCCTTACAGGCCAAATTAGAGTCGTGGATTTGTACTTTGCAGCCCCGGACTGTTCAGTGAAACGCGAGCTGCTGCAGCATTGACGCTGGAGGTATCTGATGAATTTGTCTTTCTCTTCAGCTTTCTCTAATTACGGTACGAAGAATGATGCGGAAGAGGAGAACAGTAAAGCATTGCGGTTCTTAGTATCTGGAAGACTTTTTCCATAAGGAAAAAATCAAAAATGTTTGGAGCTCTTTGGAGGGTTTGTGGGGTGTAGTTTCTGTTTGAGAGGAAGCTATTACGTTCTGCTTTAAGAAAGTCATTGCAGTGCAGTGAACTGAAGCGTGTTTTGACTGCCCTGTCAGCCTCTCTTGGTCTCCTCTGAACTTGCCTGTGTGTCCTGGTTGCGGCTGGGACGGAGTTAATTAGTCACTAAGAAGAAAATCAACTCTATCCCAGCTGAAACCAGGACACTGTGATTCTACTCGGAACTTCCAACAAAGCGTCTCCATCAAAACAAGGAACGTTGTTCTCCATTCTTCTGGAGGGGTTGGAAGAAGCTGCTGTCCCTTCAGTTTGGTAGGATGAAGGTAGCTTCCACTATTTAATGCTCCAGGCGGCACAGCGTCCCTAGAACTGCCGCAGTGAAGGAACAGCTTTGTCCGCTGAGCAGCAAATTCTGCCGATAGGGGTGGCGTTTCCCCCTCTCTCTCTCTCACAGAGGCTGTTTGTTTTCTTCTGAGGAGAAACACCACCTGGGGATGGCTGTAGGAAATGTTCGTCACTTGTGCCAAAAAGGAATTTCACTTCTCAGTCTGGGAATTCCAGCCCTCTTTCTTAATTGGTCGTGGACTTCCCCAGAGGAATGTTTGGGGGTTGAATATCAGAAACTTGAATTTGTGCAGGCGGGGTCAGTACAGGGATCCTAGACTCCGTGAAATAAAATTGCTTCTCCAAAAGAGACTCCGCGAGGTCTCTGGCACCTCCCAACCGACTCTTCACAACAGGGCTAGACAAGGCAGGGGGGAAAAATAGTATCACCAGGAGTAATACTGATTTCCATGAACAAGTTGGACAAGTTCCAGTCTTAAAAAGGGCCTAAGAGTAGGACGGATGGGAATGAATGGTCTTAGTTGGTTTTATGACCTGTTTGAGCGTCTCTGCGTGTCGTTCTCATGCGAATCCTCACCGAGATGCTGTTTTAAGAGTGGTGGTGGTTCGTGCTCACAGGGGTTCTTCCAGCTTTTCCTTGCAGGGGTCCTGTGTGAAAGTAAGGGCAGCTGATATGAAGGAAGGACCAAGGGAGAAAATCGAGAGAAGAGGGTCCTCAGGTGAACCTCCCGAGGGAACACTGGGTGGAGGGGAACACGGTGCTTTTGTGTGAGATGTTTCTCTTGGACGTGGTGTGATGGGTGTGAACTCTGGAAAGTTTTGAGTATGTGTCACAAGGAGTTAGAGGAGGATCTGTGTGTGTAGCTTCCTTAAGAACCTTTAAGTCTGCTTCGTTTTCCTCTGGAATTGTCTTCCAGTGCACAGGTCTGTTTAGTAACTGAGAGAATCATTCCAGAAGTGGAGGACAGCTTTGTTCCTTGATTTGAAAGAACCTGCTCTTTTTGTGCTGAGATCAATGTTCAGGGTCCAGCCCTGTTTTGTGAGAGGGAGGAGAGGTCCAAATGCTCTCTGAACTCCTTCTTGATGATGTCCATGTGTCTGAGCTTTGTTCAATGCTTTGAAGTGTTCCCAGAGGGCAGCGAAGCTCAGAGGTGAGTGACCACGAAGGAGCTCTTGCTTTGAGGTGAAAGGATGCAGCTTGACAGGGCAAAGGATAATTCCACCATCTTGTGCTCCCCGGAACCACAACCGGATTCATTTTTATGGGTAATTTGGCACTGAAAGGGCCTAGATCTGGGCCTCCTGACCTGGACTTGGGTGTCTGGAACCAGAGCTGCACTTTACAGCTCAGGATTTCTTGCGTTGAAGGAAAAGAGCAGACGACACGTTGTTTTCCTGCGGATCTGCCTTGTGCAGCGTAAGCAGGTCCCCTGCCGTGAGCATCAGCTTTAAAACTAACTTGTTCTGGCCTCACTCAGACTCTTCCCGGTGTGTATTTTTAGGAGTCTGCCCGAAGTTTGGAGAAGCTCCTGGGAGGATCTGGACAGCAAAAAAATACTTGAAATAAAACCTAAAACTGACACACACACACCCTTGACTGTTATATCAAAGCAATACAGGCACATTCTATGAATTATGGTATTTATAGTGCCACCCTTAATTGTAAAAAAAATGTAGTAAGATTGATGTTGATCCTTAAAAGAATCCTTACAGGTGTGTTCACTGCTACGTTCAGTTGCTGCTATTGGATCTTTCTGTAACGGGTACGAGTTTTACTCCCTTTTTACATTGTGGTTTTCCAAGTCCACGTGCTCAGGAAATACGTGAGACTCTTGTACCTGGGTAACTGCTACGCTGTTATGGGACAGAAACTCACAGGGTTTATAGATCATTTGGATCATTGACCATAGTAGGAGGGTTTTTTTCTTTCTGCCGGTGAAGCTAACCAGTGCTGACAAAGGCTGAAGACAAAGGTAAGGAAGGCAGGTGTTCATAAAACCCTTCACCCCCATCCCAAAAGGAGACTAATCCTCTGGGCTGTTGGCATTTCTGTGCCCTTCCAGGAGATGGAGAAGCTTGCTGTGGGGCAGCATGCAGGAACCGTCCTGACAGCCGCTGCCTGGTGGAAGAGGAAGAAAACAACGGCAGAGTATGAGGCTCAGAGGGCAAAGAGCACACACGGGACCCAGGTCGTGCCTGAGCATTTTCAAACGTTATGAAAAACAGCCTTTTTTCTCCCCCCAGGTGATGCCGAGTTTTGAAGCTACTGAAGACGCCGAGTAAATCTTGGTTTGACAGCGCCTAGGGGGTGACTTTTGTCTCTCGGGCTTGGCAGGAGGGAGAAGGTCTCAGCCCAAGTCAGAGGACGGGGGAGCAGCTTGCTGTGCTGAGGGCGTTCGCGAATCATCCTCTCTTCCAGCTGGCTCCTCCCCGGCCCAACAGGATGGCTCTTCACTAGGACCGCGATTCCTGCTGGTGCGATGGCTTCAGCCAGTCGTGTCCGGGCATCTTGTAGGGGGATCGCTCCAGTTGGCCTTCCCGCTCACTAGACCTAGATTAGCTTGATCACAAATTCTCTTTTGACTATATTATGGTTTTGTAAATTACTTTCCATAGCTAAGGATTAGGACTTGCTAAGAATTAGGACCACTGGCATGAAAACAAAAACTTCTGTTGGGTTCAGCGGCTGAGAAACAAAGCCTTTAAGGATTCCTTTACCAAGTAAAACCCTTAGGAACAACTGTCATGAGAACAGAAACACACTTGTTTGATGCCTTTGAGACGGCTCCATGACATTTCCTGTCTTCACACCTCAGCCTTAAAATGGACAATTTCTCCCCGCACGTAATAGCCAAGGACCCCACCAGAGAGAGACATGGCAAAGAGCATGATCTCAACCTCGGGGCCACAAGAGGAGAAAAACAGAAGACAGATGAGACCCAGGAAACCTGTATAAGAACTGCTTTTGAAAAGTAAAATTAATTACATGCCAGGCAACGTACAGACAAAGCTCTGAGTTGTTTCCCAGAAGCCATGTAACAGGGCCAAACCCTCAGATACTTGGTTTCCTGCTCAACCGAGGAATTAATTTCCTTGAAGCCACATCTGCAGGCCATCCGTTTGTGGAGAAGCAGCACGGAGGGCAGTCAGCAGTGAGGCCCAGGCTGAACTCCCTCCTCAAATGGGTCATTAGGACCATTCCGTGTGACCTGTCAGACCGCGCTGTAGGGTTCAGTAGGTTTGTTACCCAGGTGGCAGATGCCTCACGTAGCTGAGGATGTCAACGAGTGGGATCAGAAGAAGACAGAGGGACCAAATGGAAGCTGGAGTTAAAGCATCGTTAAGTTGTGACGCAGCACCGGAGGCTGCTGGTGGTCGTTGCTCAGGTTCTCACGCTTCTAAGGAAGCATCTGCCTGATTTAATTAACAAAGGAGTGAATTATTTGTTTAAATAAAAAGAGGTAGAGCTTCTTTATCTGGTTCTCCAGAGCTTCCCTCTATGAAGTAATCCACACGTTACCACTCTTCCTTGCAATTTTCTATAGTCCTGCTTGCTTATCTGACACGGTTTGGTGAAGAATGAGTCGTGTAACCTAAAGGTACATAAACTCTGTCAGGGCCCCGTGTGGGCAGAGCTGGCGCTCTGCTGCTCTGTCGTTTCTCCTGCAGCCGTGGTAACAAACTGCTGCTGTTACGACCTCCTCGAAAGTGCACTCCGGTTGTTCCACGGTGCTGGTGGGATCGTTGTTGTTTGGGCTTCAGGAAACCAGACTAGACCAGGCGGGTGGGATGGCTAAATCTCTCCAGCACGAGCTTTGTGACTGCTCTCGCCCTGGCTCCAATCTTTAAGGCTATAAATGAGTATATGTAATTACATGCACTTGGAATAATTCAGCAGCGTGTATTAAGAAGTTCTCCCAGTGCCGCAGCCACTGTGGGTTCTGCAGGCGTTGTCTGAATGCAGTACACGCTTGAGGCCATCACTGTGAACCACTTTCCTCTTTCCAGCCTGCTGTGCCTGAGCTCGCAGAACAGAAACTTGGAGAGGGAAGACTCCATCCCCCTTCTAATCGTATCAGAGAGGTGTCTTTCAAAAGCACTGTGAAGGTAAGAACTCATTCATTTCTATGGGTTGCTTCTTTGACCTGCCAAGCCGCGCTGCTCAAGCATAAGGGTTTTTTCTTTCTGCCTCACCCAACTTCTGTTCCACGTGGTTTTGTCCCAAGAGATACCAAAAGAGTCTTTACTATTTCCTTGTGATGAGAAGGAAATCAAAAGCCTCATCGCTACTGTTCAAAGTAGAAGCCTAGAACTGAGCTATTCAATCCACCTTTTCCACCACCTGGACTCCAGAAGTGATGGTTGCAAATTTTTGGTTAGCTTTTACATTTGTTTTGTCCCAAGAGCTCTCGTGGGTGGCTCTGAAACAAACGGGGAGTCCAGTCCCAGTGCAGGAGAAAAGCTGTCAATGCAGGAACATGCCAGAACTTTTCAGCAGTGACACTGCCCTTCAGACAACTCGGGGTCCCCTCCCCAGCACACGTACGCGCTTTAGAAGTAATAAGAATGAACAAGAGATTAGAAACTAGCACAAAAGATTGATATATTTTTTCTGGTTTTTTGGTGAGGGATATTAAAGATGCCTTGGTCTGCTTGCTAAAACAGAGAAGCATTTCCTTGTTGGTGAATGGAATAAATCTCTTACTGCATTTTCCTGTTTCAGGATGAACAGTGTTTTAGCGTCTTTTCTCCGCATCTTTCAGATAAAAGGAGCCCAGGGAAGGGATGAGATTTTGTATTATGCCTTCATGATTCAACAGCCGAATGCTTCTTCAACATACCCATCTATACAGATCTATGTATCATCTCACAACAATACTTTTTCCCCTCAACACGTGGGATTAAAAGGGAAGAATAGGATTACGTAGAAGTAGCTCAGCAATAAGCCCGAGGAGAAAGAGACCGATACAATAAACACAGCAATCCTTCCTGCCTTTTACATATATATTATTTTGGGGTTGTTTTTTTTTCCCCCCCCACACACAATAAAAAACGCCTCCCCCAGTTACTTCCAGAGATGTAATATAAATTATTTGTAAAGGTCTAATTATGCAGAGAGGTGTGTTTTTGTAGCTTTGTTTGTTGGGGGGTTTTTGTTGTTGTGTTTTGTTTGGTTTTTTTTAACACTGCAGTAGCTTTTTTTTTACTCCGTCACCACCAGATGGAGTAAAACCCCAGCAAACAGGCCCTGGGGCTCTGAGGAAGAGACCCCCTCCTAAGGGAACCACTCAGTTAACAATCAGGAACTTGCCTTCTACTTCCAGCCACGCTACAAACTTTCTTGGGGACTCTGGGCAAGTCTCTGCCTAAAAATTAGAGTTGTGGTTCAAGCCCATCGTTTAGACAATTTCTAAGTCTCTGAGAGTTGGTGCAGAAAGACAAGGACTTCCAGGTACCTCTTCTCTCCAGCTTATTTTTTTTTTTTTTAAGGAGGGATGAAAGATGAATCTTTTCAGAGATACTCAGTGTGCAATAGTTGAAGGAGACGGCAGCTTTTAAACTTTACTGTGCTCTTTATCCAGAGTTCGTACAGAAGAGACAGCTGTAGCCTCCTGAAACAGTTTCCTGGCTGTGCTGCAACCATCCATCAGGAGAACCGGAGCCAGGCAGAGCCCGATGCACCTCTCCCTCATCTGCTTTTGCTGAGATGGGAAACAGAAGGAGACGATTACGGAATTTGTCAAAGAACACACCTACAGGTGGCTTTCAGGCAAGGGCAAAGAACACACGTTAATGTCTTTCAGGATGTTTTGGGTAGGTTTCTCCAATATGAGGGTCAAACCACCCTTTTGCTGAAGGACTTTGGCACCAGGGCTCTCAAGGCTATGTAGGAGAGCAGAGTTCCAGCTTATGCAGAGGTATAGTTACACAAAGGTATTATAACGTTAAAAGTTTTGGAGAATATTAAACTCTTCTTCTTTAAATTCTTTTGCAATGATTATAACTCTACTAGCTCTGTATCTTCCAGAAGATGCACAATAACAATAATTTGATTTCTCCCTTTTTTTTTTAGTCCAGAACTAGGCAAGTTTAGGAAGAAAACACCCCATTGAATTAAATACACAACTTTTATGCTCACTTTATGGGTCTGAATGGTGAGAAGGAGTTTTGTTTCCCTTGTGCTGTATATTCAAGAATTATTAGTCCTAAAAGCAGACGGGGCTGACTGCTGTAGAGGAGATTTTTTTTCTTCCCCGTGGCTTGCTCCAGCTCTGCTTTCGCAAGTTCACATTCTCTAGTTCTTCCCTTCATTAACACTTTGAATCTGCTTTCAGCTCCACCCAGGTTTCTCAGGGCAAACCTGCTGGAACATTTCTCCCTAAGAGAACAGTCTTCAGCACATTTGTAAGTTAATACAGAAGTTAAAGCTGCCCCTAATTGTGTCGGGCCTCTCTTGAGTCAAGCACCACCCTTCCTTTCCTTCCTCTGAGAAACAGAGCAGCATATTTGTCAGAACACACCACTCACGTACCAAAAAAACCAACCATGGCTGAAAAACTCCTACTGCTTTTGTATCCCATTGCACTCTCAAGCCTGGACGCGGGCAAACACAGGAGACCTAGTCCAACGGCATGCTACTGTAAAGCACTTGCAAAGGTTAGTGGTACCAGTCTCCAACCCAAGTTCTTGATATAGTTTAGTTCATCTCATGAAAGCAGTTTCCTTGAAGGCTGTAGGAAGTTCAAGCACTCAGGGGTCTACCTGGTTCTGCCTGACTCTGTGGTTTTACACTTGGCTTCTTGACAATGACGTCCCCACAACCAGCCAGTCAAGGGCAGCCCTTCTGCGAATGAACACACTGCCCACTTGGCTCGTGCAAGAAAAAGAAGGTTCAGAAGCCAGCTCAATTTAACACTGGTTTTGGACAGACTTGTGCTACAATGTTAGTACTGCACCTCGCCAGTTGTAAGGGCAAGGATTTAAAAAGGAAAAGAAAAAAAAGGGGGGGGGGGGGCGGGAAACAAAATCATATGTTACAGAGTAAGACTTGTAAACTACTTGCCAGCTCTGGATCTCGTTTTCTGCAGGCTCCTAAGCACACAAAGCAAAACTGGTTTAGTCATATTACTTCAAACTGAACAGGTAGTTTATCTAAACAGAGCGTTTACAAGCCTCCCAAACTGTAACAAACAGGAAAAAGGAATATCCTGAAAGATAAAAATCAGATAGGCGCTTGAGAAGTCAGTAGCAAAGAGGACTACTTAATCTACTGATCAAAGCACACCAATGATAGCGTACGTGTATTTATATAATATTCTAATACGTTCTTTTCAAGTTATGTGTTACAGTGAAGGAGAAGAGCTCAGAAGGAAAGGAAGTACGTAAATGGTTCAGGTTCAGTAAATGTTATTAACCACCTCCTCCTTCATTCAGGTACACACAAGCTGCTGTGCAATGCCTTGGACCACTTCCCAAATCCAAACACTAACATTTCAACTATATGCTGACAAGACAGACGCAAGCGTTTGAGCACAGATTCTCTCTCTTAATGATGTCTGCCACTTTACCCATTTCCCCCCGTTTGTTTTTATTAATTGTACATATTTTAAACCTATATGAAATAGCATTCATTTTAGAATTCATTATTCTTAGGGCAAGCAAAACATTGATGAGGCTATTCAGGGATAATTTTAACAGGCAGTTAAAATATATTTCCAATAACTAACTTTGATTTAAGATCATTGGAGTAACTAAACAGCCAGAATCCAAACAATAGAGCAATGTGATCCCCCCCAAAAAAGCCAATACAGTTTTTTTTCCCTATTCAGTAACAGAAATGGTGAAAAGCACATCCCAGTTTCAGATTATTATAACTTAGTTGCACATCGAAATTGATTAACTTAAGGACTGAGCTCAAAATATTTTTAGCAGTGATTTAACATTTATTTATACTATATTCTTAAGTGTAGTACTTCCTTTACATGGTCCCTGGATAATATTCAATAACTTCATTAGGTTTTCAATCAAAAAGGCACATACACAGCTGCATGCATACACATACCAAACTTCTAGCAAGTTACCATACATTTATGTGCTAGCTGTATGCAAAATAACTTCATAGGCCATAAGCGAAAACTCATCGTGGGAAATAATTAAAATGGACAATTCAGAAAACTTTACAAAAATACTTCTTTTTATTAAAAGCAGCAATTTCAAGCAGAACAATACACAGAATGTAAACATCACTAAGTTCGGCTCCAGCCTGCCAAACCTTTGAGAAAGTCTACACTAAATGCATCTACCGTACTAGCGAGTTAACAGACTATATTAGAATTTGAAAATATATTTTCTACTTTGAATTAAGAAAAAGTAATTTATCGTAGTCTGTCCCAGCGCCAGATACTGGCATCATCACACACAGCTATAAGGATACTACTATCCCTGCTAAAACTGGTTTGTCGAATGGCAGCAACACATTTAGGATGAGTAAGAGTCGTACACCTATAAATAAAAGAAAATGATTCAGCTGCAACATTAAACTTGCACTTGCTACTACATTACGGAGCGCTGTTTCACCAACCTCTTACTTATGTGACATAGGAGGAACTGAAGGGCAACAGGATTATGCCCTTCATGGTATATTTTGTATTCCAAATGTGGACTTGGGAAAGCAGTAATTTCCTGTTCACTGCCATTTCTCATCCACCCAAATTTCCACTGAAGCACTGACTGAAAGCTTATTGAATCACATTTAGGACTTGTTAATCAATGTTCTTTCCCAGTGGGTAGGAGTAAAATATTGTAATTGTGTGATTAAAGACCGCAGCATTTTCAGGAAGCTCATATGTTTATCTATACTGATATGCACACACCCATATTTATATAGATTTACAATGCATATATTATATATACATAGTGTATATACATTTTACACATATAATGGGTTTGGTATTTGTACATTTTTATATAACACATGCTGTAAAATTGCCTGGCCGCACAGGTGAAGAACTGGAAAGCCATACTGTTTCCTCTACATGATGCTCACAGCTAACCTTTATATTCTCATTACTCTAGTCCTTTCACCTGCTTCTCGTTTGTCATGTGCTACACCCACCCAGCATATCTGAATTCCACCCAATTAGTTTGTAAGTTCTTTCTGGAACAAACTGTCTTTTACTGTATCTACCTATGGTACCCAGCACAATCTGATTGGGGCCTCTTGGCACTACTGTAATATAAATAATAAATGTTAACCTTCAGGGGCTCAGAATGTTTCTTACTTAGTAGGTAAAACGGAAAGTGACTAATACCATTAAAGATTTTCTACTTTTATCAGTAAAGGAAAAAGGAAAGTACCCCAACTCCCTGTATTAAAAATAAAATAAATTAAAAAAAAAATTTAAGTACTCACTTGGCTTTATGAGGATCCTCTATTTCTAAATCCCAAACATAAAGTTTGCCAACCTGATTACCCAGAGCAAGCATCTTTAAAAGAAAGCAGAGGATACATTAGTTTTAAAATACTATCACAAAGAATGGAAGTCAGAATTTCATAAAGGCTCTACAGTTGATAAATTGTGTGTGAATGTTTGAATGTGAATGACTTCATGACTTTGTTAGATCTGCAGATGGGGGAGGAAGATATCAGTAAACATAGCTTTGGTAGAAAATAAATATTTATTTGGTGGAACTTTTTCCACCAGGCAGAACCGAGAATGAAAAATCTGGAGCTCCTCCAGTTTCATGTAAAGCCCCTTGCAGCAAACCATTCTGTTTCTCAACATCACAGGAACCAAGACTTTTCCCATGCCCATAAACATGGAATTACTGAAAAGCTACGCGCCTCCAAATCCAACAAAGTCAGAGCTCACACATACCTTTTGCCAGAAATCCATCGAAAACCTCATGTACCATATATCACACTGGCTGTAATCAAATCTCCCAAGTATGGTCACATTTGACTCACTGGGCTTGATTTTATCTATATCATCTTCCATTTTGCCAGGTTTCCAGCACACAATGGCATTTTCACAAGACTGGGGTGAAAAAATGAAAAAAAAAAATCACCTATATTTATAATTTATACTGCACATTCAGTTTAACTATACTTGTAAACAAAAATTTAATCTCACAGCTTCCCCGATGACATTAAAAAAGTACAATTGGAAATCTCACCTCTGTCCTTAGATCATAGCCATGGCACCAACACCACGTCGCTGCCCATCGCTGGGAGCCTGCAGCCCTCACAGCATTGCCAGGTGGCAGGACAGAAAGAGCCTGCCCTCCCTCACCCGCTTCAGGGGAAGTCAACCCAATGTGCTCAAACACACTTTCCTGAGCAGTTTAAATTAACCTTCGTTTTAGGATTGTTCACCCAACTCCTTCGACCAACAGGATTACGCACGCACCAATTTCTGGCAACAAGGCAGTTGGACCGCCTAGTTTAATATCTGCAAGCCAACGTTTCTAGTGGACACAACACGCAAATCAAAGTTACTCCATTTATGGGAACCCTCATTTCTCCCTTTAGCAGCAGTATCCCTCATCAGCATCTATATATTCTCTTTCTGTGCATTCCACGCAGACTCTGGTTAGCTGGTATCCCTGCACTTTTAGTAGAGGTACAGCTGTAGTAACATCTTAACTTTTTAAGTACAAAGCTGCTTATCCACACATCATAACAGTTCACAGAATCACAGAATGATTTAGGTTGGAAGGGACCTTAAAGATCATCCAGTTCCAACCCCCTGCCATGGACAGGGACACCTCCCACCAGACCAGGCTGCTCCAAGCCCCGTCCAGCCTGGCCTTGAACACCTCCAGGGATGGGGCAGCCACAGCTTCTCTGGGCAACCTGTTCCAGTGCCTCACCACCCTCACAGCAAAGAATTTCTTCCTAATATCTGATCTAAATCTACCCTCCTTCAGTTTAAAACCTCTACCCCTTGCCCTATCGCTACACTCCCTCATAAAGAGTCCCTCCCCATCTCTCCTGTAGGTCCCCTTTAGGTACTGGAAGGCCGCTATAAGGTCTCCCCGGAGCCTTCTCTTCTCCAGGCTGAACAACCCCAACTCTCTCAGCCTGTCTCCATAAGAGAGGTGCTCCAGCCCTCTGATCATCACCGTGGCCCTCCTCTGGACCCACTCCAAGGGGTCTATGTCTTTCCTGTGCTGAGGACTCCAAAGCTGGACACAGTACTCCAGGTGGGGTCTCAGCAGAGCAGAGCAGAGGGGCAGAATCACCTCCCTTGACCTGCTGGCCACTCTGCTGGGGATGCAGCCCAGGATGCAGTTGGCTTTCTGGGCTGCAAGTACACATTGCTGGCTCATGTTGACTTCCTCATCGACCAATGCCCCCAAGTCCTTCTCAGTGTGGCTGCTCTCAATAACAGTTGACAAAATTCACAACACACTCCATAAAATCATTTGACATAGCATACCAATTTAACCTAAGACCCAAATTCTAGTAAAACTTGTACTGTTTAAGACCCTCAAAACAAATATCAGTAATATAGCTGAAAAAGCTGCCACTTTACCTTGGAAAGAATTAGATCTCCCAACCATCGTACACAGTCAACATAGTTTCTATGTATGTCTCTCGTAGAAAAGTCAGGAAAGTGAATTTTCTGGGAAATAAAAGGCCTATAGAGAAAATTGCCAAGTGAGGTCCAGAGAAACACAGAAGCACAAGTCTAATTTGTAATGGCCAGTTTTAAGATATCTCAATGTTAAAAGGACAAGCCTGTCTTTGTTGTTTTAACAGTTCTACAGCAAAGTCAATTCCGTATGTTTTGTTGGGTTTTTTGTGTTGTTTTGTTGTTTGGGTTTTTTTAATATTGGGAACAGTCCCTGTTTTCATCCTTGTTCCTAATGAAGCAACGTTTCCCACTGTACAAGACTGTGCAGAGACAGTGCTAAACAAAACCACTCCTTCCGATGCTGAATACAGCTTCCATTGCCAAATACTTCAAGAACTAATTAAAGCTCAGATTTCCTGGTGCTGCTTCTGCAACATCTAAATTGTTAAATAGAAAAGCACACTAAAAAAATCCCATCATTTTTTGAAAAAGCACGTCAAAAAAAGCATCATTTAATATTTGGTAACATTACCAAAAAAAGCGAGAGTATTTTCACAGCTAGTTTCATTGCTGAACATGGTCAGTGTGTTTTAAACTCTTCAGTGCTCTCAATGGTTTAACTGGAAGTTAAGATTAAAAAGGTGACGAACTTCATAAAGAAGGATTTATCTATCACGTACCCAATTGCTATGTTTACTTGACAATTTACTCACATCTGAGGTCAGATCAGAGAATCATGAAAATTAGGGTTACTACTACATAAACAGTTTTGTGCCCACCCTTAAGTCAGACAACAGATACCATAATTGTAATGACTGCTCAATATAAAACCATTTGCTATATTTAATTAGACTGATCTGATTCCTTACTAGAAATTACGAGGTGAGAGAAAGAAAAGCCACTGACATCCTGAAACACAGTGAAATACAAGCTTTAATTAAGAATGACAGAGATAATAATTCCAGACATTTTCTAGTCAAGCAGATAAGAAAGAATCAAGACGTTTAAAAATAAAAGTCTCAGGACTTTAAATCTGAATTCGATAAAATTCTACCAAAGGAAAAATCAATAAAACACATCCATCTAGAGAGATATATATCCAGCACAATCCTCAGGTCACTCACTATCCCCAAGAACTCCCGATTTGGATAGAAATTAGCCTGGGCCGTTGATGAGAATATTAATGTTTTGCAAAGACAGACAAGAAGATACAGACCACATACCTGTTGGTTTTATTTGGGTTGTACTCATAAGACTCTTTGATGGCATTTATCATTCTCTTGGAATTAATTCTCCAGAGTTTTAGGGAGTGATCCATCCCACAGGACATGATTTTTTCACCAAGAAGATCATAATCCTATATATATGAAATAATTTTGAGGACCCCCAGCCTAAGCTGCATTATATCAACTCAAATATTCCATCATTTCCATCAAAACAGCATTTTTGGCGTAGAGAATGCAATACAACTGCGTATTTCAAATAGAGAACTACTAGTAACTTAATCCTGCTCAGTGCAAAACCACACAGTATCTTAATAATTACATTTACTCTTTCTCAAGAAAGAGAGGCATATTAAACAGCACTGTCAGACCATGAATCTACTGCTAGTGCTCTCCCCTCAGTAAATTCCCTAGGTTTCATTTTATGGAGCAACTTTGGCAGAATTCCAGGGCTACAACATGGGTGATGACTATTTACAACCACAAGAGAATAACACAGTGTTGGGTCTTATATAGATGCATCCCTCACTTTTCAGGTCACACAACAGGAATGGAAACAGTTCTTAAAAGCAGCATATTAAAAGTCAACTACTCTATTTGGTATTTGCTGGGTACCAGCATCTGTTCACAGCCACTGAAAAGCAGCATAACTCACCTGAAATAACTTCTTTCCTTCACTACCATGTCTCTCAAGGTTTACTTGCTCTTGCTGCTTTGATAAGACCTCAAGAACTTCAAAAGTGGGACCATCATGAAAACTTTTTACTCTTTCTAGCCCCACTGAGCTCTATTATTTTTTTTTTTAACTTCTAGGCTGCACTGTGAGAAAACTAGCTACTGAAACATAGAGTGAACACCTGTCCTGTTTATTGAGAGGTGGCCAGATGAAGCAAACCACCTTAGGTTTAAACTTGTCTATCCCCTTAAAACAGTATTTATGCACTTTAGGTTTTTTCTTAAGTAGGTATAATATCAAAAACAGTGCACAAGAGGATAAGAAGTTGCATATCGTAAGCTTACTACCCTCTGTAAATCTAAATCACTGCCCCACAGTCTTCCACTTACTGCACTTAACACCTCATCCCTGTGCCCTTCTACTCCTCCAAATATTGCAACCAGCGTGTCTGTCTGGATGTTCCACAGTCTCAATGCATGATCTATAAAGAACAAATAAAATTACATGCTGCTTTTTATATGTACATATGAATAATATATTTCAGCTTAACCACTTTCAATCAAGGGTGTTCATGTAAACATCAAAAAGGCACTTAGTTCTTCTTCTTCACTTGTTAGAAACAACAAAGCTGCATTAACTAAAATTGCCATTACAACTAGACTCCTGTTAGAGTAATTCTGTAATTGGAAAGTGCACCCACCACCCTTCCCTAGGGCCAGCTTCTAGCAAAAAATATACTTGTATCTTTAGATCATCCAAAAAGCAAAGCAGAGTCTGATCTTGGACACATATACTTTTATTCAGTCTTATCTGAAAAATAACTGTACACATCAAAAAATGCTAGAATTCCTTTCAGCCATTTTTATACCAGCATTCAGAGAAGTTTTGTTTTTCCATTTTTTTAATCTTTAAAATATTATTCTTTATGAACCACAGACTGTAGGGATGGAGAAACTGTTTCTATAAACAATATGTATCCCAAAGCCAATTGGACTAATCCAGTTGTTTAAAGAAAGTTTTAACAATTTCTCATGAAGAACCTCTACTGCATTTCCCATTTGGAAGTGGGAACCTCTAGTGTATTTCCCTTTTGGATTCCACAAGTACACCAACTGGAAGGCCACACAATCCCAAATATTTCCCTCTTTTTCTATTCATCTCTCAGACAAGCAGTTCTGAGACTCTAATACTCTACTGCCTCGTGCCCTCTCGGAAATAGTACCCAGTCCAGAGACTGCACATTAAAATTTGTAGTACTACCGCTGATGTCAAAATGTTATTAAAAAGAGAACCTAAAAAATATACAGAACTCAAGAAATTTAACATTACAGACCCACAGCACAAACTTGACAGTTGCAAGAATCATAGAGGTTCCCAACTCCTGTTCTCGCGTAGCTTCATCAGAAATACCAAATACGCTAAAGTCGAAAGTCCCCTATGTGAACGTTTTCCCCTCTAGCATTCATGAAGGCTTGCTCTTGTGGCAGATCAAGTATCCCCTAACTTAACCAAACAGTCAAGATTAGGAAGTTGTGACTGTTCAGATGTTGTGGACAAGCCCTTAAGACACCGTACCAAAACCTCACTTCTCCCTTCACTAATATGCTTTTTACACCAAGTCCAATTTAAATCAGAGCTGCTCCTAAGCGATGGAGAATCGAAGTTTTCCCCATGAACACGGTAGTGAATGCTGCCTGCGACATTAAAACATCCCCACTAGATGGCAACACGATTCAACAACTGAAAAAAATTTAACTCAACTGTTGGAAAGCAGATAGCAACCCCAATGCTCATGTTTCTTCTTTCCTAAAAGCAGCACTTCGCGATCCCTTTAGACCACAGGTGGAGTTATGTTTATTGTAGGCTATGGATTTAATACGTACAAGATATATAGCCAGAAAAGAGCAAGACTTGTTCTAGACTTTCAAGGTAAACTTGTTCAGTGCCATTCATAAGAAACTTCACAGAGGTTTTGGCCATTTTCAAGACCAAAATCCAATCCAAAGTATCCCAATTAATTAAAATTAAAAAAAGTGTTATTTTTGCTCACCTTTGCTTACAGATAAAAGGAGGTTTGGATCTCTTGGATGGAATTTCAGTTCATTGATTGCATTTCCATGGCCAACGTAGTGCTGGGATAGAATTCAGAGACCAAGTTATCATTTCCCCTCATGTTTACATATATTTAGAAGACAGAAGTTTCATGCCTTACTGAAACATGGGAAGTATCTCGAAGTCTGGAGCACTCACCTTTATGCACTGCATTGTAATAGGATTAATTATCCTAATAATACCCCTGGACCCTGCCACAGCCAGAAGAGGATGGCTCGTATTGCTATCATATGTCCACGCACAGGTATAGAAATTTTCATCTGCCTATAACATCTCACGTTAAGGAACACAGAAGAAACAGGAGGGGGGGGTTTTTGTTTGTTTGTTTTTTAGACAATGAGATTTTTTTTTTTTTTTAAGTAAATTTGTTGCTATTTTATGCCCAGGAGTCTCTGCTGGACCCAATAAAAAAGAGATACATATTGGTTTATACATCTGCAAACACAAACACCACCACCTTTTCTATAGATGCCAGTTTCCTCGCTTCTATTCCATAACATACAAGGAACACCTGCTCTCGTGGCATCACTTTTCAACCTCGTTCTCCAAAACATTTGAAGATTGGGAATAAAATGAGGATGAATCAAGACTGATTTCAGAAGTTATTGACGCGTATACTGCAAATGATTAACACAAGTTATTACCACTTCAGAGCATGAAACATGATTCTTGGGCTTTAAACCCAGTTCCAACTCACAGGGAAACTGAGACCATTGTAAAGCAGTGAATGTCAAACATTACACAAATATTAGTGTTGGGAAGATTAAACTGATGGAGAATCAGTTTTCACATATTTTAATACAGCATGGTCCATGAGTTCGCATTTTTAATATTTTTTCAATAGGAGGGCCTCTAGGATGTGGGAAAGAGGCAAGACTTGGACCTAACATAAGGAATGTGCCACATGAGCAAAGTATTAAGTCACAGACAAAACCTTCGTATGCATTTTCTTACAAAGCCTCTTCATTTTTGATAGAGAGGAAGCAAACGAGTGGCTTTAAAGGATACATCAGCATCCACATAGGACTGCAGCAGACGGATTTCTCCTTGGGAATGACATTCGTATAAAGTAACCTGGAGGGAAAAAAAAAAAGTGGGAGAGATTGCTGCCTACTTATGATATTTCACAAGGAAATCACATGCACCTGTGTATTGACTTCCTGATGGGGAGAGGTAGTGTGCCTTTATGGTTTAGATCTCATCCATCACCTGTTTATTTCTAACAGGTGGAAATGGTCTAATAAAAGAATGCTTACAGCAATCTCAGTAAAGCACCACTCCAAACTTGTCACCAGTCCTTCCCAGATATTTAAATCTATTATTTCAATTGTCTTGGTAAGATTATACTCTATTTGGAATTAGTTACTGCAGCCATCTCTAACATGACTTGGTCTTTTAATGAGCCATTGATACCTTGTTCAATCTTAGTTTAGCACTTTTGGTAACCGCCAAGTGGAACAAACCTGGAAATGAAAGGTTTCTTGTTTATTCACAACACTTGCACAGAATGCGCTTCAGGAGTTATTTCCAAGACTGAAATGACATAGATCCTTGTTCAGAAAAAGCCTATAAATTCACTCCATACAGGCCACTAATTTAGCTACTGAGCTGCCTGGCACCACTGTATACACTTCTCATCCCATTTTAGAGCATGCGACCTTTTGGAAACAATAACATCTAAGAAGAGTGATTTTAGCAAGAAGATACATTTATCCACCTCTCTTCTTTATCCCATATTTATACTACTGAAGGATTTTTTTTTCTTCACTATATAGGCTAATTCCCAAATAGCTCACACGTGACTTCATAAAACAATCCAGAGGATGCAACTCTCCCAGACAACAGATGCTACATACCTGAGAAATAAAGCTTTCTATATGAAGTATCCTGTGTCCGTCTTAAACATGGGTAAAGGCATTGGTTGAAAAAAAAAGAATGCAAGCAGAACCACACAGAAGGGCTTATGGTTAAAAACAGATTACTCACTCTGTTGCTGCCTACAGTGGCAAAAACAAGAGGATCACCTTCTTTACTGTGCCAGTTAAACTGGACTCCGAACAAAGGCTGACCATGGTCCTCCTGTAGATGTAAAGTAAGAGTAGAGACAAAAAAAAATAAAACCCACAGGCATATTATTTCAGTGAAATTCAGCTGTGGTGGTCAACAGTTTAATTGATATGTTTTCCTCATCAAAATACTGGGTTCACATCCAGTATAATTTCAGATAGTGAACAGTTAAAAAGAACAGTTTTGTAACATCACATTTTAACTCGGCTGTCTCAAGGGAAGTTAAAGGAATATTCTGACATGCCCCTCCTTCTTTTTTCCTCCCCCCCCCAAGCTTTTAAAAAATGAAGAGGAAGAACTGTTGTCTCATAGTTATGGCCAGAAGCTGGCAGAAGTCCCGAGTTACATTTGCAGCTCTGCTACTTTGTTTTGCAATTTCCAACAAGGCAACCTCCATGTCTAAGGCCACATCTACATGCATTTTATACTGTTACCATTACTTCCTCACAAAGATTTACAACTTCAGAGAAGAATTATACTGGTATAAGGGTGGAGAAGGGCCACAATGAACTACTATAGAGTTGCAAAACCTAACTGTTGCTATCAGAGACACGACAAACTCTCTCCAGCATGTCACAATGCTGCTGCAAAGTTCATGTCTACAAAGCGTTTTCAGATTGCCTTCACAAACAGTTACCAGAGAAACGCCAAGTATTATTTTTATACAGCTTACATCAGTTTAATACAGAAAAAAGAAGCAGATATGTTTATGAATTGTGATGAATATGGTGGTGCTTGTTAATAATTGATAACAGTATTTTGGCCTGTCCTGACAGGATGTTTTCAGTAAGAATAATGTTCATTAAAGTGCCTCCCCACAGGGGACTGTCTGGGACAGCACAGGCAGGAAGGAAGTGTCTCATGACGGCTGTTAAGCAGCCTTCAAATGGCAGTGCTTCAGAGGCAACAGGAGAAATATTAGCCCTGGCAGCTCTGCCCTATCCACGAACTAAAGAATAAATTTGAGGAGGGGGTGTGGGTGAGGAGTCCAACACGACTCAGAGGAAAAAAAAAAAGTAAGGAACTCTGGAAGAATTTAAAATAGCATTATTTACTGAGAAAGGCAGTATCTGTTACTAACAGACATAGCTAGAAAAGCTAGAAAGAGAAAGGACGGAGAGAATCTTTCAGAGATTAAGGCCCTCCTGCAATTCTCAAAGAGTTGGTAACTACTTTCAAAGCTGAACACAGATTAAAAAGAATTGTTCGAAGTTTAACTCAAAGTAGTACGCACCATAACATAACATGAAAGAACAGACTAGTGGCTTTCTGAGGAGGGATATGGGCTATTAGCCAAGGGAAAAGTAGCAAGGTTACAAGTGACCCCAGGACAGAAGGAAAAAGCAGGTATTCATCATCTGTAAAGCATTATAGTTTAATTAGACATGAAGAATAAGGAAAATTGCATACACAAGGCCATGATTTTTAGTGTCCAATAAAGTTATGAATTTTACTCTCTAGGCTTATTTTTTGAGTGTATTTAAGTCTTCATTGAAAAGAATGGCTGAGAGGTCAAATACAGAATACTTTAAAAAAAAAATCCACTAATAATTAGTTGGGTTTGAATTTCTGTTTCAAAAAGTTCATGGTGAATACCGACAGCTTCTGACACACTACATGAAGGTAATACAGGTAAAATGCATGGATTCTTACTGCTTTATTACAGAGACATCTTAGCAGGTTTTGCCCTTGTTTTTCTGGAATAATGTGCCACGTGCACTGTTTCTGATAACTTTTCCCATTTCACTAAATTTAAGAGGAAGATGGTTTTTCTCCCTCAAGATAGGATATTTTTCCAGCATAAGTTGTGATAAATTTGTGATTTTCTAGGTAAGACCCAAACAAGGGTGATACGTTATAAATAGAGAGATACAACAGAGGGCTATACTGTTTCTGTACTTCTATATTTGAGCACATACCTAAAGTATTTGGTGAGCTTTTTTCAAAAACAACCTATTTCCCTGGAAAAATTACTCTGCGAGACAAATGTCTTTAGACTTCTTACATCATCCGCACTATATTCCTCACATTGAGTGCTGCAACCTTGAAGAGCCTGGTCACACATATTGCAGGTTTTTTGGTGTTTAATGGATGAAGGAGTGAGGCAGAGGCTCTTGCAGGACATCACTAAGGCATCTGAAGAAGTTATGCTCAGTTCATTTAAGCTACCATCATCCTCACTGGTCAGAGAGAGCACATAGCTATGTTGATACCTGTCTGCTCAAATTTTTGTCCCAAGTGCTAAACAATGAAGCAGGTTTTTAAAAACATTATACTTTTAGGTGCTGTACGTTATGGTTATCCTGACATGCCAAGCAATCTGACCACTGGTTTGTACAGACAGAAGAGTTTCACCCAGATACTGGTCCAAAAGTAGAATTGTGAAATGCCATCTTGACCCCAGTATGAATAAAGGGCACAAACACCAAAGTACTCAGGTTCTTCGTGCACCAGAGAAAGAAAGCAGCGGCAAAAAATAGACCTACAGTTGTTACAAAAGCAAATAAATAAATAATCAATGGTTAGTTCTGCCCTTATTCACTCAATGGCAACTCAGGTTCAGTCAGAATAATCATAGAATTGGCTGTTGCTATGATTGTAAGAATAAGACTAGACCTGTTTTTAGACTGAAGGCAGCAAAGTAAATACTATGCCAACACAAAAAATAATCACCTGCAGTGACACGAACACATTTTAATACCCTGTCACCCACGCTGCCAGCAGGGAACCAACTGACCACACACGCATTTCCAGTTCCCAGAAGTGGAAGCAAGCCATTATTGCCGGCAGCTTTAGTTACTTCTCCTTTACACATCAACAACGTAGAATGTTGCATGTGGTTGTTTACTGATTCCCAGCTCAGGGGACAGCGAGTAGAAGCAAAGAGACACCACCGGCCTGCTAACCACCACTGAGCCCCACCCTAAGCAAGAGCAAAGGGCAGGGCAAATTTTAACACAAAGCACATCAAAGCAGAATATACACAGTTCTTTGTTGAAGATCTATAAGCAAAACATACATGGATGTATGTGAGGATGTGCATCCGTTAGCTCTATATGCTAATTTATAAACTACATTTCCATTCAGCCCACAGAGCAAAAACTTTCAGTACACCTTACAGTAATTTAGTACTGCAAAAAGGAAAAAAAAAAAGGCAGTTATTTCCTGTCATTTTCCAAGTTATATTTTTTGTTTTCCTGATGCTTAAGTTTCACCCAAAATAACTTCCACAGTAGTGTTTAAAAAGCATATTTAGCAAGCACTGACTCTTTCAGGCTGAATCATAACCGTTTAACATTCAAAGCAGACGGTAATGGCCATATTTCTTTGCTTCCCCAAGGAAGCAAAGTAAAAAGCAAAATAAGAGGGAAAAACAAGAGTAGGAAAGTGGAAAACCACATAATTTATACATTCCTAAAGAATATTAAAATGAATTTTCATGTCTTTAAATCGTGGTGACTTTTCATTAATTTCAGTACGTGCACATTGCAGCATAGTTCAAAGACATATAAACTACGGGATATATGATGTGATATCCAAAGAGTCAGAAGTGCCTTTCTGAACCCACATACAACATTCAATTGTTAGAGTTTATCTACACAGTATCTGCAAAATTAGTAGGAAGGAACAGGAAAAAGAAAAGAGAGGCTTCCTCAAACATGGAGTAAAAAGGAGTTAGCAAATTTGGCTGCTACATGATCTTTGTATTAACATGCACGTTTATTATTATTAGCATTAATTTCAGTTCAAAGAGAAATGGAGGGGGGGGGGGGAGATAACAGAAATATCCCACTTAGCTGAAACGCTACATTTACTCTCTCACAGCTTGACTCCACTTGCACAGGAATCTGTTCCCAGGCCCTCATCCAAATCCGCACAAGTCAGGGATTGCTTAACTTCATAGGGTCACCCTACAGTGGGGCCTGGGTTGAAGCTGGGGTGAGGGATTGTTCTGTTTACCCAGAAGACACATGAAAAGTACTAACTACCTTGGAATATTGTGGTCTGCAGATAGAAAACAAATATGCTTCGCAAAACTCAGAACTTGTTAAACGTTTGGGTGCTGAAAGGCCTGCGCTTGTATTTGAAGCATGACTTGAAGCCACAAAAAGCACTGCCTGCGGGGGCGATTCATGCGAATCACAGGAACAGCTGCCTACCTAGGCAAAAATGAAAGACCTTCCCTTCCTCCTACACCCCAAAAGGACTGGAGACAATTCTTATACTTCAAAAAACACATTAAGATCAACTTATTTCCCAGATACTTTTGTCAGTATAACTTCAGATCACAGTTTCTCCAGTGGCAAAGCTCCTTCATGAGGTTTCCATGCTCCAAATCTCTCATCCCCTCCCACTCGGCTACCCCAGAATTTCAGTAAGGCTTTCTGAAGCCAAAGTTCAAAAACAGCTACATCAGCAGAGCTCAACGTTTAAGCATGGGGGAATGACAAAAACCTCTTAAAGCAATTCTGCAGAAAATACCCACCATGGAACTGCACACATCCTCTTGTTAGCTAAATATAAAGTTTAACAGAACTCCCATCTTGTTCCAGACACAATCTTTATTTAGAAATCTTATAAAAATCAAATCAGATGGCATATTTACAGCTTCTGCCACATAAATATCCCACACAGGGCTGGGGAATGAAAGAACAACATCCTGACAGCGTAAAAGAATCAGAGAAAATTCATTCAGTTCACCATAGTCTGTCACCAGTGCAGCGGAAAACAATAATACCCTAAAACACAAGAACGGGGAGTAAAGACCATGAATCCACTTCCCTTAACACTACCAGGTATTACATGGGAAAATAAATATGATCCAGATTAGGTGCAAACACATAATCACAACGCTCAAAATAAATGAACCAAATTGCACTATATAGCACCTTTGACAACTGCCAGAGGACAGAAAATATCTGATCTGATAAGCATAAAGAAAAAGCTACTCCAAGATTGTTGTGTTGGGTTTTGGTGTTTTGGTTTTGTTTTTTAAAACTACATTTCAACAGGTGGGAAAATCTGTACAGGTTCTGTGCATCAAGTTGTCACAGGTTTTGTTTTATTTGAATTTGTTTATCCAGTTTCTTATCTTTATCTCAAGCAACTACAGCTTCAATGAAATACATTATTGTAACATATCACACACAACTTTGCAAACCTGTACAAATTTGGGTTAACAGCAGCACTACCTACTGTTTCCTATTTCTCAGTATTCTCTTTCTTCACAACTTCAGCTATTCCAAATAAGAAAAGTACTTTCTTCAAATGATCATGGAACGTAATTGTATACGGATATTTAAAAATATCTATCTTGATGCTGTCTCACAGTCAACATTAACATTATTGCCAGCAAGTGGTACCCAGCATTCCCATGTTAAAGCTTACACGTACCTACCTTTAGGCTATTTACACATTTGAAGGAATATTTGCACTTCTTTGACTTCCATTTTCCTTTCCCCCAGCTTTTTCTTCCCGGCGCATTTGGAGTGTTTGTTGGTGTATCAGGACGTTCGGTGTTAGTACCACTTTCAATACTAACGGCATCATCCTGAAACCATTTAAATTATAGAGAATGTAATAAAGATATCATTAACTGCTGTATAAATTCAACTAATTTTGCAGCACTTGGCCTTTTCATTTTTCCTTCTCCTCCATAAGAACAGAAGATCTCCTAGGACATAGTGTTATTTAGATTCACATATTTAAATCTATTACTAACATAATAGCATTCCTCCCTAGAAACAGAACATGAGTCACATGAGGACTAATCCAAGAGGGACAGACGTGAACTGTGATGCAGTGAAGTTTCTTCAGAACACTGGTAGCTGTTCTTAAGAAAATGCCTAAAGATAAGTGGTCGCTTTCCCTAAGAAATATCTTTGACGTAGATGAAGTAAGTACTTTAGAAGTACTCAAGGAAGAGGTTGTTTCTGTAAAAACATTATGTTTAGCCATACCAAGAATCTAAGCGTTCTGACACTTCTGTACACCCTCAGCAGCACCAGGCACAGCACAGCTCTGCAATGTCAGCATTGCCACTGGAAGAGGAAGTCCCACCTCTCCCTTCTGCTCTTTCCTACAGATACTTGCTTCAACTAAAAGCTAAGTTAAAAGAAAACAAAACCAAAAATAAAATTAGCTTGCTGTCTGATCAGCTAACTAATCCAATGGGCCTTCCAACTGTCATCAGCCAGAGCTAAGGTAAGGAGGGGGAGAGCTGAAGAAAGGCGTGTGCAAAACAACGCACCCAGTCACTGAGCAGCTTTAGATCAGCTTTGGACGATTAGCAGAAACTACAATTTCATATGCCATTTGACTGCAGGGCACTACTCAAAAGGACATTTCTATTCTCTGCATCACCCATCACAGTGCATTTCACCTGCATCATAACTGGCAACCCCGTGCTTCCATATAAGTAAGTTCATCTTGTTAAAAATCAACTTCTTTTGTTCTTCTGGCAAAGTAGTCTGTTCAGTTTCCATCAAACTAACGAGGGAAAACAACTCATCCCAAGGCCATGTGACTTCTAGATCTGAACTATGGGAGACAGAGGCAGACAACAGCCTGCCACTGGAAGAGATTAAGTGTAACATGAAGCTGCAGCAGGAACTCCACTAGGAATATGAAATAAGGTCAACTATAAACATTAATACACCAATTCCCACCAAACATTTATTCTCTGTCCCAGTTTTATATGTGTATCATCAGAAGCCAGCAGACACATACTGGTCTTTCTTTGCCCAACTACTCTGAAAATCAGGACATCGAGAGGAGAAACAGCTGGAGAGACAAGACACAAGGCTGTAAGTGAACTGCCCAAACCTGGAGTTACTTCCTTCACGTTGCACCCCTAGAAAAGCCAACCCTCCTCTAATATACATAAGTAGGTTTAACAATTTTTATTGTTTCCAGTTTCTCCTCCTTTACCCTAAGAAATTTCAGAGGTTGCCAAATCCTCATCTCCCAAGCACACTTGCTAGCCAGGGTTGTAATACTTCACAAGCCTGACGTTTTCTCTGGACTAGTCAGATATTGTCAATATAGGAACACCAGGTACCTGGTATGATGCAACTACCCTGAGTACCTGCAACTACAACTCAACCAACAAACTTGCACCCAGGATACCTGTGGAACAAAATACATCTCTTCTCCAAATCAATACTACTAAGCCTACTTATAAACAGAATCCCCGTCTTTCAGGAGTAGTGGAGTCCAGTAACAAACTCTTGAAAAAGGAGTCCTTTCACCATTTGAGCCAGGTCACGTTTTCAGTAACTAGACAGCCCACCTCCAGTGGCCACTGATAGCCTTCAACAAGCACTCAAAACAAACCCGAATGCCTTTGTCACCAAATTACACTTGGATTCACAAAAACTGCTGAGCATTAAAAAAAGATTCAGTAGCAGCGGTATGGAGCACCTTGAACCTGTCTGTCACCTCACAAGCACTTCCACAGGTTATGGGGGGCGTGGTCCAGATCCTTCACTTTCTGGATAACTAGAAAAAAACCCCACACTGCATAAAGCTAATACCCAAATAATATCCCCCACTCAGTAACTACATAAAGCAATTGCTAGATATCTCAAACTGTTTGTCTTTCAAGTATCAAGCTATGCTGTATCAATCACATTACCTTTGTTCTGAACACTAGACTGTAGGCGAATTTAGAGATTACAGCCGTCAGCCCCCACCTTCTGCTGACAGAAACTTATGAGCACTATCCCCTATTCCTCATTCACCAAAGAGCTGCACGTATAAATTTATGCTGCAGGTTTCTCTGAAACGCGATGGTGAAGACGAAAGATGGGAAATTTTGCTGTTTTAGAGAAAAAAAAGAAAATCTGACATTTTGAAGCAGACTTCAAGAGTTTGGGCCTCAAATTCTCCCTCACCCACGTGGAGGAACCGTGAGTGTCTCACCCCCTAGACCCACGCCGGTCTCTCCCACCAGGGCCTCCCGCGTGCCTGGAGGGGCGGCCACCAAGCCGGGGCGGGCGGGCTGACACCCTCCGCTCCCTCTTCGCCCCCGGCCCCTCTCCCGCCCGGGATGGGCCCCCCTCGTCCCGCCGGGGTCGGACGGGCACCTCGGCCAGCGGGACATCCGAGAGGGGCCCGACCCCGGGAGGCTCCTCCTCACGGGAGGCTCGGCCCCGGGAGGTCCCCTCACGGCGGGGCNGGGCTTCTCCCCGCTCAGACATCTTCCCCGCCCCCCAACCCCGCCACGCAGCCGCAAAGCGCGGACGGGGAGGTCGAAACGCCTGCCGTAAAGCAAGCCCGCGCCCCCGCCGCCGGCCGGGCACGGCGGGCTGCCACACTGCTGAAAAAGTGCTCTTCCCGCGCCCGGTGCTGGGCTGAGGGGACGGACCGCCCCTGCCCGGCCGCGGCGGGACTGGGCCTTAAATTAACCTGTCTTTTAACAGCTAATGTCACTTTATATGGCCGCCGTGCCAGGCAGGGCTGGCCGAGGACGCCTGTGAGGTAGAAACAAGCGGTCCCTGTCGCCACGGGTGTTAACGGTCGCTCTGTCCGTCTTCGCGCGGTTCTCGAGTGCCGTTTCTCTTGCCGAAAGGGTTTGGGTTTTTTTTGTTCTTTTTCTACAAAAGTCCTTTAGCATGAAATCAGTGTTGCCGGAGAAGGAAAATAGGCTGTGCTCGGCTGCCTGCAGTACTCCCTTGCAAGTTCCTACTACAGCTATAAATGAAGTAACAGCAGTTGCCAGATTTTTATTTATTTATTTCAGAAACCACAGGTCCCAGAGACATAATAATTGTGAACAGTAAAAAAACCTCTACCAAAGGGGAAAAGTAAACTGCCCACAGGCACAGTGTCTTATCTGCTTTTCGCATAGGGGCAGAAACAAGTCTTTCCTCCCTGAGGGAGACATTCCAGTCTCGAAAAGCGATTCCTTTGAGGGCTGTGACAGAGGTGAGCCATGCCCTGTACGTAAAATTTAATCTTGCATAACCTTGGGAGATAAAGGAGATATGCTTAAAACGGTGCATGTACTATAGTGCTTTTAGCCATAAACAGCCTCTCCTGCAGAACTGTAGGCTCCAATGAAGCATTACATAATATATAGCAAAAGGTTGTAGTTTACAATTCATAAAAGCTCTGCACGGGTCTGTGCTGTAAGATCAAGGTTGTGATAAAAGTGTTTGTGGGAAAACATACAAAGAAAGAATAGGCTTGTTTTTAAAATACGACAGGATGTTTTTAGACTGGCATCATAATTAAGACTAAATCACCACTGTGCTGCAGATCTGTCGAAAGAAGGGCAGGCGCAAAGTTTTCAGTGGTGAGAGTTTTTGACTTCTCCCAGTGGGTGCCCTTGAGCTACTGGAGAGAAGACAGCTCCCCTTCATTTTACAGCTGTCAGCTGATGTCCTCCAGATGGCCAGCTACGCATTCTACTCCACCACATTTCACTGGCTCATCCAAAACATAAGGAAAGTGAAAGCCTCAGCTTGCCTGTGCTTCTTGGCCTGCCTGCAGGAAGGTTCCCCACCCATGCCCAGAATCAACCAGTTCAGTTTCCATCACCGACTTACTGGGCCCAGACCGATCTGTGCCTTCTCCTCTCTTCTGGATGCAAGAGGACTTCCTTTACCAGGTGACAATCCTGCTGGCCCCTCTAGACAGTTCTTAGTCTAAACCACTTGCCTTTTTTTCTTTCTCAGAAGACATGAAAAGCCGATACACCAGGGAAGCTGAGTTTCCAAAAGTCGTAGTACACTTCATCAAGCTTCTATTTAAAGAATTAGTTGTGTGGTTAAACACAAGCTTGAAAGTTCAGAGAATTTGCTTCACTTTGTGCTCTGCCAAGATTCCCTTTGGAAAGCCCCCATGCTTTTCTGTACCTCAGTTTCTCAGCTGCATTATGGGAGAAGGGTTTCTTACATCCCAGGGGGGGCATTATGAAAAGATATATATAGTATCGTTCATGATTTGTTTAATTAGTATGATTCTGCTACATAATTACCATACATATATTAACTAAGAAGTAATAGGACCCTTGACACAGTGTATAGAGGAAAACGGGAGAACAATAAAATATTTTTTAAAAATATTTTTTAAAACTGCCATTAGTTTCAAGTAACGATGATTTAGTGGTATTTTAAAAGCACACGGTGGGTACTTGGGAGGGCTAGATTTGATATACATGGGAGGATTTTGCCAAATGTGAGTTCTCATAGGATTGCAATAGTAAATGTCAAAAAAAAGAATTTCTGGAATGCCTTGAAGACATGGGATCTTAAGAGATGAGCTGTTTTGTTGGGGGATTTTTTCACACACCAGAGTGTTTTTGGATCATTCAGGGCCATTGAAATACTTTTTATATATGTGAGTTGAAAGCAAATCAGACTCACTCCTTTCATTCATCCTCTTCGAGCCACATTTCTTCACAGAAAAGATCACTTCCAAAGCTCATCATCTCTAACCCCTGCTCAAAGTAGGGCCACTTAAAGCCAGTTCCTCATGGCCTTGTTAAGTTCAGTTTTGAATACCTTCAACGCAAGAGATTTGGCAGCCGCTGTGGTCCCCTGTTTTTAGTGTTTGACTGCCCTCATGGTAATCTTTTTTCTTCCTTGTAATGAGTCAGAAATTCCCATGCTTTAATTTGTGTCCCTTGCCCCTTATCCTTGCCTTTCATCCTTTCCCTGTGCATCTGTTTTCTCTACATCCTCTCATCAAGCACCTGTAGACAGCAGTAAGCTCCCTTCTCAACTTTCTCTTAAGGCTGAACAGACCCAGTTCTTTCAGGCTCTCTTCATACATCATGAGCTCCAGTCCCCTGGCTGGCCTAGTGGCCCTCTACTTGACTAAATCCAGCATATCAGTATATTTCTTGTACTGCGGAGCTCAAAACTGGACGCCTGTAAGATGTGGTCTCCTAAGTGCCATATAGAGGGGAAAACCCGCTTCCCTTAACTTACTGGCTAAACTCTTGCTAATAACAGCCTGGTGTGTGGTTAACCACCTTTGCCACAAGGGCACTCTGCTGACTCATGTTCCACTCGCCGTACACCAGGACCTCTGTGTCTTTTTCCACTAGGCTCTTCTGTTGACCCCTAACCTTTACTGTTGGATAAAGCTACTTCTCCCCCAGTGCAGGACTTCACATTTGCCTTTGTTGAACTGCATGAAGTTCCTGTGAATCCATTCCTCCAACCTGTCTAGGACACTCTGCATAGAATCCCTGACCTCCAACTTATCCATCATTCGCCCCCAGTTTAGTATTGTCTGCAAATTTGCTGTTATTGTCCCCCATCACGTCATCCAGGTCATCAGTAAAGACATTAAACAGTACTAGCCCCAGCATGCATCCCTGAATGATGCCACTAGTAACATATAGCCAGTTGGACTTTGTACCATTGATCACTCTTTGAGCCAATGGCCAAGCCAACTTTCTACCCGCCTCGTAGTCTGCTTATGCAGCTATATTTCACCAATTTGACTGTAAGGATACTACAGGAAAACATGTCAAAAGCTTTGCAAAACCTTTACAGCATCCACAGCACCCCTTTTGTCCACCCAACCAGTCATCTCATTGTAAAAGCAATTTATTTCGTCTGGTAAATACATATTGGCTGTTCGCAATTACCTTCTTGGCCTTCGTGTTCTTGGACATGGCTTCCAGAAGGATTTGCTCGATCACCTTCCCAGGTAGACTGGTCTGTCATTCCCTTGATCTTTCTTCTTGCCCTCCTTGAAGACAGGTGTGACCCATATCCAGTCACCAGGAACCTCCCCAGATCACCATAACCTTTCAAAGATGATAGAGTGGCCTCTCAATGACATTGGCCAGCTCCTCCAGCAGCCTTCGTTGCATCCCATCTGGTCTTGTGGACTTGTGTAGGTCCAGTTGGCTTCAGTGCTCCCTGAATTCCGTGCTGGGTACTGCTTCACTCCCACAGAGTGCTACTAGGTTTGAGGAACTAGGAAGCCTAAGGGCAGACCATATCAGTGAAATCCATGGCAAAAAAAGCATTGAGTACCTCAGCCTTTTCTGTGTCCTTTGCCACTGTGTCCCCTGCTCCGTGGAGCAGTGGGCCCATATTTTCCTCAGCCTTCCTTTTGCTGCCAGCGTACCTACAGAAGCCTTTCCTGTTAACCTTCACCTCCCTGTCTGGTTTCAACTCCAGCTGAGCTTTGGCTTTGCTAACACCAGCCCTGCATGCTCAAGCAATGTCTCTGTATTTCTCCTGGGCAGCCCATCTGTGCTTCCACTTTTTGTACACTTCCTTTTTGTGTTGGAGCTCAGCTGGGAGTCCCTTGTACATCCATACTGGCCTCCTGCCACACTTGCTTGATTTTCTGTACATCAGAACAGACTGCTCTTTTTCTTACAGGAGGTTCTCTGAAGATCAACCAGCTGCCCTGGGCCCCATGCCCTCTAGGGCAGTCTCCCATTGGATCCTGCCAGGAAGATTCCAGAGTAAACCAAAATCTGCTTTCCTGAAGTCCAGGGTTGTGATTCTACTACTTACCTTGCTCATTTCTCTCAAGATTTTCAACTCTACAGTCTTGTATTTGCTGCAGCCAAGACTACCCCTTCACATCTTTGACCAGTTCTTTCTTGTTTGCAACATGTCCAGCAAGATGTCTCCCCTGGCATTTCTCTTCCTTGATCTGCTTCAGGTAGTCTATATAAAACAGAAGGACCTCCACCCTTCTGCGTTCTTCTGGTGGTGATCTTTGCAATCAGCTGGTCCAGCTAGCCTAGAACTTTTTTTCTTCAAGAGTAGGCAGTAGAGTATACTTAAGAAAGAGTGTAAGAAATAGCGGTGGTTCAAAGAGACGAAGAGTTAGCTCAGGGTTTCTCAGCTGTGTAGGTAACACTGAATTTTTCCATCCTAAAGATGAAAGGGCTGTGCTGGGAAAGGAGGATACTTGAAACAGAGAGCTAGTGGGAAGAGAGATGAAAGAGCAGAGCCCTGGAAAACGAAGCTGCTTGTTCCCACTGCCCCAGGGAGCATGGAAAAGGCTGGAGAGGCATTCTCCCCGGGCAGTACCTGTTGCTCTCAGACCTCTCCCGTTACTCAGTGGAACAGATAGAAGTCTGGCTTTTTTAAAGCTCCGGCATTTACAGTGGGGCCCCAGCCTTTTGCTGCCCCTGATATTATGCTGCCTTAGGTAACAGTTATTTTACCTATGTACAGAGATACCCCTGCACCTAAATTACCTGATGCTGGCATCTGCTGTATAAAAAGTTTTCCTTCTTATTGATATTAACGGTTTTCTGGGTGTGTATAGGTCAGAATTGCTGAATTAACTGGAGAAAGTAATTTTTTTAATTCTATTAGCTCAATGGGAAAACATAGCCATGGCAACTGAGGTGGATTCTGTTCTGCTTCACATATTGTCAAGAGCCCTGTCAGTTAATCTCCGATTACAGAGGCTGTTTTACTGGTATTTTTGTTAAGAATCTGAAAACACAGCTGGATTTTCAGAACACCAGTGGAGTTTGTAAGTCTGACAGCTAAAATCATAGTTTTTGCCTTATGAAAATAGCAAATTTAGAAACCAATGAGAAAGCATTAACACAGAAACCCATAGCCTCCCTTTTGCATAATGGGAGTGCAACAGCCAGAAAGGCTGCAGTCTTTTTTCCCCTCTGACTTTTGAAAGATTAATGGGTCAAACCTTTAGCTGACTCATGCTCTGAAAGCAAGGAACAGCTCACACATTTAAATCTTGCTGCAGAAGTTCAGGATGATATGGATAAAAGGCATATATTTTATCCATCTGCTAGAGCTAACAACCTGCATAAAAATGGAAGGTGTATCTGAATCAGAAAATGAGACAGCTGCGTTGATCTAACAACTCAACACTACTGAAGGAAGGATGTCTCACCCACCCCCCTTTCCAAACCCTCTCCATGTTCTTAGTTCTGGTTTTCCACCACATCCCTTCCATGGGCTCTGCTTTTCCAAAGGCTATCAATGAGCCAGTTCAGCTCACTAACCCAGAAGAAAATTGATCAAGCAGAAAGTAACTTGATCTTTTCTCTTTAGCAGATGAACGAGACCAGACTTCTGCAAACTCTCTGATGACCACCAAAACTGGTGCAAAGGAAGGCTGGAAGCTGCAACCAGGAGTGGAAGATGGCTGGGAAACAAGATCTCATCCTGATGGTAGTGGTGAGATAAAGCTCAGCAATCTCCTGAAATTTCCCTGTGTGCCACTTTAGTTTGTGGTTTTTCTTCAAGGGTGACAGAGTTTGACCCAAGATACAGGATTATCTATCCTGTTGTAACAACTCTGCTGTAATGGTGACAGAAGGGCAGCAATGTGCAGTTAGCATCACTAAAGCCCTAAACTCAGTCTGTGTCTTCATGGTCAGCAGCAGCCCTGCTCAGACAGTCCCATTCCTGCCCAGCCAACTGATTTCTTCTGCTTCCACCTGCCCTCCCTTTCTCTGCCGGGGAGTGATTTATATAGCTGTGTAATGAATCACACAGGTCAAACAATCTGGCAGAAGAAAACAAACAACATTTCTCCATTTTGCCTAGTTGTATTAGATCAGTTCCCTTGTTTGTTCACGATGTAGCTACACAAACAGTTCTGCTGGCGCAGCGCAGGGAGGGGCACATGAACAATTGGTGGGAAGAGAGGGAGGTGGGAGGAAAAAAGCCAGAATTACTTAAGCCAGTATCGTCACCAAATAAATCCTCATGGACCCACAGCTCATGTGAACAGAGCCTTTAGTCTAGTTTAAAGTGACCTTTCTTCCAGAATAGCTTGTTCTGTGTGTGAAGGAGCTCTCACTGAACCAGCAAGGCACATTTATAGTGTATGAAGCATATTTCCAAAGGGACTTTAGACTCCAGTTTATGGAACAAATGTGGGGGATTTGCAGCCCCTCACTGCTCTGTGACGAAGTCCAATAACAATGCAACCTCCATCATCAACAGGAATTCAGCTGCTGGTTTGGCATGATACACCTGTACAAGCAGCAATTAAAAATACCCTGATTGCTAAAGCCTGATGACCATCCTTTTGGCCATCCCAGAACTTGTTCTAGAAGTGTGAACAGTAAAGCACTAAATCTATCGCTATGGCATCAAAGAATCTGAAAGGCGCCAGTGTAAGAAACTAATGTTCAGATAAACTGTATTTCACGTGCCCTGTCTGTATCGTGAACAGAGGTATGTGCAGCTACCTCCTTAGAATTTTCTCCACATCTTCCCAAAAAAACACTACAACGATGATTCCCACCAAGATTTGCATTCAACTTGGGAAAGATGAAACAGGTCAGGACCATCCAAGGGAAGCCTCGTGCTTCCTGTGTGGAGCAGTCGACACGCTGGAGGGAAGAGATGCCATCCAGAGGGACCTGGACAGGCTTTAGAGGTGGGCCTGTGCCTCATGAAGGTTCAAGCAGGCCAAGTGCAAGGTCCTGCACATGTATCAGGGCAATCACAAGCACAAATACAGGTTGGGCGGAGAATGGCTTGAGAGCAGCCCTGAGGAGAAGGACTTGAGGGTGTTGGTGGATGAGAAGCTCAACATGAGCTGGTAATGTGAGCTCACAGCCCAGAAAGCCAACCACATCCTGGGCTGCATCAAAAGAAGCATGGCCAGCAGGTCGAGGGAGGCAATTCTGCCCCTCTACTCTGCTCTGCTGAGACCCCACCTGGAGTCCTGCATCCACCATTGGAGCCCCCAACATAAGAAGGACACGGACCTGTTGGAGCAAGACCAGAGGAGACCATGAAGATAATCAGATGGCTGGAGCACCTCTCTTATGAAGACAGGTTGAGAGAGTTGGGGTTGTTCAGCCTGGAGAAGAGAAGGCTCCAGGGAGATCTTATAGCGGCCTTCCAGTACCTAAAGGGGGCCTATAGGATAGATGGGGAGGGATTCTTTATCAGGGAGTGGAGTGATAGGACGAGGGGTAACGGTTTCAAACTGAAGGAGGGTAGATTTAGATTGGGTATTAGGAAGAAATTCATTACAGTGAGGGTGGTGAGACACTGGAACAGGTTGCCCAGAGAACCTGTGGCTGTCCCATCCCTGGAGGTGTTCAAGGCCAGGCTGGATGGGGCTTTGAGCAGCCTGGTCTGGTGGGAGGTGTCCCTGCCCATGGCAGGGGGGTTGGAACTAGATAGTCTTTAAGGTCCCTTCCAACTGAAACCATTCTGTGATTCTATGATTACCTCTTGGCGCCTCTTGGTCAGGCTGCTCTTGGCCTGGCTCTCTCCTTAACACCAGGGAATTGTCTTAGATAAACAACTCTGTTACACAGCGAGTTTGTGGGGAAGTTAGGACAGACTCAGGCCTTGTGCCGCATTGTCTGTTCTGTGTAAACATCACTCAGCAAAGGTGCAGCTAATGCAAAAAATATATGGAGAATTGAATAAAACTTTGCAAAATGTGGCTTTTGCCTACATAACTTTTGCTTTTTTTCCCATGCCCCACCCTAGTTTTTCCATGTAATTTACCATGACAATACACTTTCCCTTAAATATTTTTCTATTGAAATAGACACGCGCAACACTTAGCCCAAAATATTTTCCACTGAAACACACACAGCCATGATGACTGTGTTGGCATCATCTTCAGAAGCTACTCGCAGCGCTAAAATATCAGTGCAATGATTGCCTGCAACAAAACCTGATGATTTAGAAATGACTTACAGACATACTTATTCTTTCTAATTCAGGCTTTCTTTAGCTGCATGGTGCGGGAATTATTTGCTGGGAAATATGGTCTGGCACCTAAGGTTAATCTATATTTAAATAAATGGGTTATTCTCTCAGCTCATATTTCAGTTTAATTTTTCAGTAGTTGTACTGGAAAAACTCCAAAGCAACTGTGAAACCTCGTAACAGGGTGGAGGCGCAGATTTGCCAGGAGTGCTAAGGGGGTAACAATCCACACCAGCAGCTGCTGGAGCGGCTCCTGGGTCCTTTCACCTCATGGCTTTGTTGTCGCTCTTTCTTCTCCCCAGAACCCAGCTCCCCAAGGATCTACCTGTCTCAGTGGTGACTGGCAGCTTTCTATTCCTCAACCGTTCCTCTGGTCACACCAGTTCGTGTAAAGCTGTTAACTCTCTTCAAAGAGAGTGTCGTGCCTTCGGTGCTTTTCCCCTGTCACACACAGGGCCTGGGGACAAGTTCACATGCACAAAGATTTATTAGTGGGGTTCATAGCTGAGGGCATACATTGACTCTAATAGTGAAATAGAGAGAGACTGAGAAAGAGAAGGGAAAAGGAGAACTCTTCTTAGTGGGCAGCTGAGAAAAAAGTGAGGGGAGGGTACCCAGAAAGCATCCCCTCTTGGACTCCTCTCTAGCCCCCCCCGTCGTGCTTTTCCCATAGGAAAGATATGATGTTTATTGGGAGCCACTCAAACGCTATTGGCTGTAACTGCTTCTGGTGCAGGTGCCACACGCTGGGTGGTTGTTGAGCTTTGTGCCCCCCATAATGTAAACCAAAAGCTGCAAGCAAAGGGTAGGAGAAGCGGGGAAGAACGGGTGATTCTCACACTGGTGGCAATCGCTTCCCATGAGAACCTCCCGATAACACTGTCGAGGGGGTTTGCAGGTGCAAGGTCATGAGAATAACAACATGAGAACAACAGCATGAGAAAAACAAGGGAAAGATACTGCTCCGGAGGCCCTGGGAAACATTGCCAAGGCAGCCGGAGCAAGAGGACACAGAGCTGGGGGTGGGAAGCAGGTATGGAGTTATGATGGAAGGCCCTTAGCAGCACAGAAGGCCAAGGCACTCCAGGCACTGGTGCCACAGCCCCAGCACACACTGCTGGTATTTGCTGTGACTTTTTATTAGTCACACAGTCACACACTGAGCTGGTGGAAGGCACAATAAAGGAGAATCTTTTCTGAGCCAAAGCATCGTTTTAGCTAGCTGAAAGCCAGGCAGGAAACTACTTCTTAGGGACCCCTCTCCTATGTTCAGCGCCTGTCTTGAGCCAACATTACTGACTGTTTAGATATGCAGTCAGACAGATCAGGGATCTGATCAGACTGAAAACTAACCAAGCCAAAGAGAATAGAGTAGTTTTAAGTACTACACCCAGCATCGGAGAGGAGACAAGAGCAGACAGCTCCATGGGGCCGTTTCTCTGAGCAGCAGCAAGGGCTGAGTTTTTCTTAAACCCGTTGTGAGCGTACACTTCCAGCCACACTTTCCTGTCCTCTTCCTTGTGTGGGCACAAGCTCCACAGTGACCCGGTGCAGGGCACGCATCTAGCCCTGGGTGACACACCTTCCCTTTGTGCTGTTTTCGTTTTCTCCCAACCTGGTTTACCACTTGGCTGCACAAATAGCTGTGTTGGCCTGACAGAAGAGCCTGTGCAGGGGTACGAGCGAGTGCCAAAGGGAACTTAGGGAACAAAATACAAAAGCTGATGCTGCTTTTAAAAATAACAGGTTAAACCATGGCCCAACATGGCTTTGCGCCACTTTTCCACTTGAAGACCTTAAAAGGTTTGGAGATGACACAAACTTGATCTGTCTCTGTGTTGGGTGCTACTGGACTAGCACAGTGCTGTTGCAATCGTGTTGTACTGTTCCTTGCTGCCATCCTTTATTAGTATAGCCCCATTACCGAGTGGGACTCTCCCTTGTTAAGTCTTTTTCAATCTATTCAATACTAATTTAGCTGCTGGAATGGAAAATGGGCACATTCCACACAGAAATGACAAAGAGGTGGGAGGGGACTGAAAATACACTGGGGTATAGGATTAGAATTCCAAAAGCTCTTCACATATTTCTAAAAGGGTCTGAAAATAGCTTTTTAATGGGGATAAATTCAAGATACTACACTTGGGCAGAAGTGTTCAACTGCACCAGCATGGGACAGAGAACACAGAAGTAAGGACCAGGATTCAGGAAGGAGGCTGAGGGAATTATAACAGATAAAAAGTTGAATAATGTCAACTAGCGCAGCTCCTCTGTTTACCCAGTTCCAGGCACTTCAAGAGCAATATGACTCAGCTGGAGAGTGTCCAGAGAAGAACCATCAGGAATGATGAGAGGGCTGAAACCGTGACCTGAAATGGAAAAATGGAACAAACTGGAACTTCTTACCCTAAAGAACAGAAAACCAAGAAGAGAGATGATAATAGACATGAAGGAAAAGAAAGGCCATTGAAAAGAAAAAAATAATCTATTTTCTACAGGACAAGAAGGAATAGGCTTTAATTACAGTAAAGAAGATTCAGTTTATGTATAGGAAAACTATAGGAATAGATAATGGATAGAAATAGATTGCTGTGGAAGATGGTATATGGAGACTTTAAGGTTAGAGAAATGCCAGTCAGGAATATTTTAGGTATGACTGATCCTATGTAAGGTCAATGGGGCCAATGACCTCTTGAGTTCCCTTCTATACAGGTGTGTTCCAGGTGCAGGGCAGGCAAGAAGGAAGCACAGAATTAACAGGGATTAGCAGAGAATAAAATAATCTAACAGATTACATAGCAGCAGAATCAGGAGAAAGTCTCATTGTCTTCTTACCTTTACCCTTAGTGCCAAGGTAAGATTTGAGCTCACGGTAGCTACATATTGTGGATAATCCTTAAGAAACTCAAGAGTTAATATTTCCACAGTGAGTATGCTGTGGATGGTTAGGAAAAAATGGATGGTAGAACAAACTAACTGTGAAAACTGTGAAGCCTTCAGATCCTTCCTGTGTACCATGGCCTATGCTTGGCTGTTTGCTGTGGCTCTTTTGTGGATGAAAGCTGTTGTAATATTGTAAAACAATTATAAGGGTAGCCTTCCTGAGCTGAAGGCCTGCTTTTAAATTGTGTAGCCAAGTGCACAGACAGTCCGAGTGTGTACATGCTCGCTGTTCCTATTCATGGCTTCATGTAAATACTCAGCAGGCTGGCAGGCATCTCTCTCTGTGCGTGTAGAGCAGCTGCGTAGCTGCGCACTGAATTTCGGGCTGAGCATCAGGCACTTTACATCTACTCTTCTCCCACCTGATACCATTCATTTGCCATTGGGCTGCACGTGATCCACACTGCTGGCGATGGATCGACTCTTAACATCTCGACTATAGCTAAAGGAGACGTTAAATGGATGGAAATGACACTCCAGAGGGTACCAGAAATGCTTACTGCTTTTAACTATATATTGTCTGTTGTTTGACTGTATTTGGTGGAAATCATCAGGGCCCGATCCAACTATAAACAAGAAAATCCCTTAGCCTGCTTCCTTCAGCATTATTATCAAAAGACAAGCACAGAAAACCCTTTTAAGAAAATAAATTGGGTTTCTTGTATTAAAATAAAGATATTTGTATACTAATAATCTAGTCAGCTGCTTATAGACAGCAGGATCACTCACTAGTTCCTGACTAGCTATGGGCAATTCACTTTTTTCACTTCCATGTATAAAACTGAAGGAAATAATAATGCTGATTTCCTCACTAATGGACTTTGGACCATTGTTGAGGGAGAGTGCTCTTTTAAGAGCTGCTTTATTATTTTCAGGAGGAAAAAAAAAAACAGATTTTTAAGGACTCAGAGAGCTTTTGAGATGACTTGCTGAGAAAATTGCAGATTTAAGACTGCACGAAAAGCGTGTTACTCAGCCTTCATTCACATGTAGCATCTGTTGTATCCAACTAAATTTGCGTCTCTCTCTTTACCTTTCCCTTGGCACGAAAGCATACTTCTTCTTCCCATAATTTTTAGTTCTGCTTTTATATAACACAACCCGAGTCAGACACAAAGAATGTTGAATTGGAGGTAATCATAGCTAAGGGCCTTCAGACAGAGACAGACTGACCCCAGAGGAGGGTTCAGCAGGAGTAGGATGCTGTCCTGGACACCAGGTCACCAGGAGCTGCAATATTCCCGCCCAAACATTGCCACTGACAAGGAAAGAGTATGAGTGTCTACCCTAAGCAGTTCCATAGTGGAGTTCAATAGCTGTTTCATTTACACTTCATGGATTTTTAAGAGCAGAAGGGGTATTGTATCATCCAGCTTGACCTCCTGTTTAATAAGCACAACAGAATTTTACTGAGTTGGTTAGTGTTGAGCCCAAAATCTCATGTTTATTAAAAGTATTTTCCACAAAGACATCCAGTCCTGAGCTGAAGACTTGAAGAAATGGAAAATCTACTGCTTCCCGTGGTAGTCTGTTCCACTGGTTAACCACTCGCACAGTTGAACAATTGTCCCTTATTTCTCATGTGAAATTTGCCTGGCTCCAGCTCTTGCCGTCTCTTTTTGCTATGTCTCTCTCTGCTAAAGTAGACCTGGTATTTCTTCCCTGGTAAGAATAAATTTTATCAAGCCACTTAGATAAATTTTGTTATCAAGCCACCTAGTAGTCTGTCTCTGGTTTTTTTATTTTTTATTTTTTAAAGATAAAATATACAGGCTCTTCCAGGGTAAAAACCAGCATGCATATTGTAAACAGCTATGACCACAGGAGTACTAGCTGTGAGTGCCCTGTGTACCCTCTTGCCCTGTCCCTCTTCTGGAGGTTACTGTCCCTTGTCCTCTGGCAAGACCTCTCTCCCAGCCCACTTCAGTCCCAAATAGTTTGGTTTGCTTAATTCCTTTAATGGTGAGTGTCTCGGCTCAGCATGACTGGAGGGGGCAACTTTACTGGTATATCTGGGGCAACAGCACCCTTTGGTGGGAGGAGGAGGCTGGGGACCAATGGCTGTCGCAGCTGAGCACAGGAAAGGATCTCCACCCACAGCCATGGGGCTCTGACCCACAGTGCTAGTCCAGCTCTGGTGACAACTCTGTGACGATTTGAGCCAGTCTAATTGCCACAGCCCTGATCAGTCCCTGGCTGTATGATCCCACCCTGTTTCTAGTGCCAACTCTCATGCTCATACGACCCTTGATGACCCACTCCAAGGCAATAAATCAGCAGAAAACTTCCACTTTTTTTTCCTCTGAAGTAGTTTCCTACCAGTTTGGTGCCCAGAACCAGCTCATCAAGGGACTGGACAAATTCCAGTGTCAATGCAGTGGAAGACATTGAAGTCTGTGTTCGTATTATAGATGTCAGCCCCTACAGCCGTTTTTAATCTTGCCTGGGACCATGAGTCACAACCCTGAGTTTCTCTGACCTCATAGTGAAATGCCACAGTCCAACACCAGTCTCGCAATTCATCTGTAGAGCTAAAACCACCTCAAAGCTGACCATTTTATTTATAAAGCCAAGTTTCGATACAATACAGACACACGGAAGTGGTAATATTAGGACAGTATTTTCAAATTGTTGCTGGAGGAGCCTGGCCTACATCTTGGACTACAGACTACAAAGAAAACTGGAGACCAGCATATTTTCGAGGTGTCTGAAAATACCCACTGGAATGCAGCCACTGTGTTAAAGACCTGAACTGGAGGCCAGAGGTTTAGGGAGAAGGTCCTAATTAACAACCTTGACTAAATCTTCAGCTGCGGCACATCAGGATAATGTATAGGCTTCTGCAGAACAGCCTTATTTTACTCTTGGCTCAACAACGTTTAAATGTTTAAATACTGGAAAAGAAAGACTGCCTTGCGTTGGTTTAAGATTTGTAACAATGGTGATCACCTAATCTAGCCTTTCTTTTGTTTTACGCAGGGAATGGCACTTCACACAGAAAGAAGATGTAATATCTTCGTGATACTCACGCTCGTGTACAGACTCCCACAGCAGCTGAACAGGCACTGGCCATCAGGCTGCTGGTCACCATCGTCTGTCATCCCCTTTTGCACGTTCCTCTCGTATGCGCTATAGTTCTGATTCATAGCAATTTGTAAAGTGATAAATTCCTTACCAAAAGGCGGTGATACATCCTCCAGAAGGAGAAGTCTCAAAAGCTTTTGAGTAAAGAAAATAATTCACATATCGCTGTTTTCTAATATAATCCCAGGAATTATTATGGCTCATATTGGCATGGCTTTATTCCTTAAATAGATGTTGGAATGCAGCCAGCTGCCACAAACAATCGAAACAGAGTTATCTACCTGGTTTGTAGGTTGAAGAAATGTGTCCAATGCTAAAACCAGAATGTACTTGGCTTTGCAAGTTCACAGCAATTAAAGATGTGGCTAACTTTAAATGCATATACACACGGAGTTATTGTACACACAGCATTTCCACACCTTCTCAGCTGTAATTACATGCCGTAGTTCCATCAAGGAGTTTAACATTGTGCTGAATTGGGACTTCAGTGTATTCCAGTTTGCAAAGACAAAAAGGCTAAAAGAAGGAAATCAAAAACACCCAGCAAATTCTGCCTTAAGTGAGAGCCTTATTTCATATCAAGAGTGTACAATTTTGGAGACATCCGAAGACAAAGGTTTTACTACATGCATTTTCCCACGTACAGCACGAAACACACCAAGTGTCACTGTAGTGAGAAGGAGGATCTGAAGATCTTTGACAAAGAAATTACAAACATCGTTTCAAGATTAAGCAGATACCACTGTCTCATGCTGTTGGCGCTCAAAGCCAATCAAGGTGATTCAATATAGTTGTAGTGTTTGAAATAAATAGTATTTCCCTTCTTTCTTTTACGCTCACCACTACTGTATTTCAGTGAATCACTTCTTGTGAAAAGCACATGAATGGAAGAATCCCAGTGAGCCTCTTTCAAGCGTTCATTTCATGCACTTCATCGTAGTCTCCCTTCGTTGTCCTGTTTCTAAAATTGTTTCAGCATTTTTCCTTTAATACCTATGTTTTTCCATCATTATGTGATTTTTACTGCCCATCTCTCAACCTTTTCTTTCAGCTATATCCTTTATTAGACACAGTGGCCAAGCTGAGCACATTACTCCACGAATATCCCTTCAGAAACTCTTTGCACTGTCTCCAGGTCTCTCCTTCCTTAAATAGTACTGACTAGTCTGCAGGTTTTGCCTCCCTACTTCTCACCTCTTCACCAGCTCGGTAATGAACGTTCAAAAATAAATCCATGGACACCACTCCAAATGAGGAATATAATACGAGTAGCCCCCAGATGGCAATTTTACAGGTAATAATGCAAGTTGTTTTCCTTATTCCGTAAGCAAGAGTTTAGTTTGGGTAGAAAATGCTTTATTGATGTCAGTTTTATGATGCTTTTCCTTTGGAGAAGTCATGGCGAGTAGAAAGAGCATTTGTTGTCTCATTTAGTCCTTCTCACCAGAACAGATTTTGGGACAGCATTGCTTCTGGCATTTATGACATAGGTGACACTGTCCCCACCATTCACTCCCAGGGCTGTACCACATGTTATTACAGCAAGAGGGCAAGTTCTGCGGTAAGACACCGAGCTGTGAGGACCAGGATGTCTCCTGCCATTTGGCAGCGTGGCCAGGCCATGCTGAGTACTGCAGCTTCTACTCTGGACTTTTTGGCTACTCGGTGTTAACTCCTGGCTGTGATGAATGAGGGTGGAGTAAGTACTTACTGATTTCTCCCATCTCTGGCCTGTGATGGTATTTTACTTCTCTCAGAGAGATTAGTTATTCCTTGTAACTGATTCAAAGGCTCATTCAAGTCCAACTTTCTGTCACCTGATTCTTCCCCTCTTCCTATTTTATTGATGGATTCAGAGTACTATAATGTAAGGGTGAGACAGAAGTTTTCTTTTTAGATGATGTGTGACGAACTGTCATATTTTGGTTGTCTTTCTAGTTTATAATTCAGTTTTGAATTGTAGCTCAACCAGTATCCCAGGCACCCAAGCATGGCTTTGCTACTGGTTGTATACATAAGATCAGAGAATCATAGAATGGTTCGGGTTGGAAGGGACCTTGAAGATCATCCAGTTCCAGCCCCCCTGCCCTGGGCAGGGACACCTCCCACCAGACCAGGCTGCTCAAAGCCCCATCCAGCCTGGCCTTGAACACCTCCAGGGATGGGGCAGCCACAGCTTCTCTGGGCAACCTGTTCCAGTGCCTCACCACCCTCACTGTAAAGAATTTCTTCCTAATATCTAATCTAAATCTCCCCTCTTTCAGTTTAAAACTGTTATCCTTCGTCCTATCACTCCACTCCCTGATAAAGAGTCCCTCCCTATCTTTCCTGTAGGCCCCTTTAGGTGCTGGAAGGCTGCTATAAGGTCTCCCTGGAGCCTTACAACAGGAATGATCTAGAGGTGACACTGAATTTGTATTATGTTACTGATTATCACAGGGACTCTCAGTTCTCAGCTGGGAGGATGTAGCCCTGGGGAACATTCACAACTAGGCACGTTGCTAGGTAGAACACTTATAGCCACAGTATATCACTTTTACCAATATTTAAGATGATTCTATAAAAATTAGACACGTACACACAGTCCAGGGTCATCCAGACTTACCATTGGCAAGGCCAAAATAAGTTTTTGGAAAGAGCATAAAACATCGCACCAGATTTCAACCTAGTAGCCAGCCTACCAATATGACTTTCATATGGGATGCATTTTCCTACTTCTGCTTTCTGAAAGGCATCTTCTGAATCTCCTGAAAATGGCTCATCAGTAACATGACAGCGGATAAGATCAGGAACATCTCTACTCTACGGATCTGCAACTATGGAGCAGCACTAACGAGGGGATGCTCTACACCATGCTCGTCTGCATGATGTAGACAAACATTCAGCAGGAGACTGTGAGCTAGATGAGCTTGACATAAGTCCCGCCAGGACGTCCTACTAGAAAAGGAAGCATGGGGCTGACCGTGTCTCTGTTTTACACCTAAGAAAGCAGTGAAAGGTTAAATGAAGCGCATATTGCTGATGCTTCTTTTCGGAGACCAATATTGGAGTTTCCAGACACAAAATAAACATGAATTCCCCTGTCCCCTCAGCACTAAATCACTGGATGAGCATGCTGTATAATTTTATTCTCTTCTAAAGCTCTACAATGAGTATCCACAGTTTTTAAGTCATGCTACCATTTTATTCTACACTTCTGTGACTTCCTTCCTTAGTCTTTGCTAATAACCTCATTTATTTTCTCCCATTGTCTGTTGTTTCCCAGCATGCTTTGCGAAGAAAACGGATGCTAAAAAATAACCTCATTTCTCTGCTCTGTCTTCTCATTCTTTACCATTCCCCTCAGTCCCTGACTGCACCATGAACAGGATCCACAGGCAACTTGCCATTACATTTCCTATATATCATATGCAAAACATCATGCATATAGGTTGGAAAGCTAAGCAGATGCCAGATGGAAGGTTGTCCTAATTCCTTCCTCCTGTGAAATCATTCTGTACCCTGTTCTGTGGGACAAAATAGCATATGATTATGTAAATAAAGATGTAATCCTAACATATATGCTATAGTTGAACAACTAGTACCCTTATTCTGTAGGTTTTCATGGGTGAAGAAAGAAACAAGCATGTAGAACAAGCATGAAACAAGCACATGTAGAGCCATCGTGAATCTTGACCCATCTGCTTGACTGCTTGGGCTGCTTGAGCTATAGGGACAAAATATACTCATTGTTAGTACAAATGCGTAATTGTCCCATAGCGACTGTCAACATACATACTCTGTGCTGGAACACAGTTACTCACGTATTTTCAGGGATTTTCAGGCAATTTAGATGGGATTCATTGCCCCCAGTGTCCATAGCAGAGGTGACTGTCTCAGCTGATCACCTCGGGGTCCATGTGCAATCAGCAGAGGAAGCACCGTTCACCTACTCTGTTTTAGACATTTACTTTAGGATGGGGCAGTTCCTGTCCTATATGTCTTGCTAAGAGTGTAGTAAAGGGATGCAATACAATCCCAAGACTATTAATCTTAGAATTTAAAAGAAAAATAAGAATAGGTTAACTCAGGGCTTAATATTACAGTCTTTAGTTCCTCTTAGAACCACATTCATATGTGATGTGACTAGGCCCCTGTTGAGTGGATCCTATTAAATAAAGTTTGACATTTTCAAGTATTAATTGAAAAAGATTCGCTTTTTGGAACACGGCTGTGTTACATAAAGGTGACTAATTTCACAGTGCTGCGCAGACACTGCAGCAGATCAAGATGCTGGTGATGAGAAGGGAAGTGACAGTGCCTGGAACTGTAACAGAGAAAGTCGTGTGTAGATGTTACCAAAACATCGGGATCAACAGATTTGAGGCAACAACAATCATTGCAATCAAATGACAAACACCAGATAAGTTCAGTGCCTCTCTTAAAAGTTACTTGTGCGGATGATAAAGCAGCAAGCTGAAGATTAGGTCCTCATCCACAGACAAAATAATGGGTAGAGCACAAGTTGCTGCTACTGAGCACGGAAGAGAGTTAGAAAAACTATTAAGCATATCCCTTGTCCTTGAGAAAAGAAGGGTTATTTCCATTCCAGCAGGTATTCTCCTCCCTTTTTCCTGAGAATTGATACTCTTGCATCTGCAGCCCTTTCTTTATCAAAAAAAACCCATTCCTGCCCATCTGCGAAAGCTTTCGGGCGTCATGCCAGATCAGCAGCATTTCCCAACACACAAGGCATGTTTAGCGTAGAGTGAAAAACAGTTATCCAGAGGCACAGGGCACACAAGGAAGGTAAAGCCGTTGAGGTGCCTGCAAAAGGCTTAGCAGAGTTCAGAGGGAACGCTGGCTGATTTCACTTTGCTGACTGATTTCACTGGGATAGAGTTTGTATGGATTTCTGTTCTTGATGAAGCCCCTGTAGCCATCTATAGCCATTTCTGGCAGCTCCGTTCAGCCACATCGACAGATGCTTTAACCCCAGAGCAGGTGTAGATAGCTGTTTAATGGTGATGGGCACCTGAGCCAGTTCCCTCATCAATTGCTTTTGCCTCCTGACAGCGCCCAGTTTTCATACATTTGGGAAAAGCAAGTTCGGTGAATACATAGTTCTCACCTGTCAAAGATATTTGCATTATTAATTACTGCCATGTAGGAGTTTAATTCTTCCACCGTTTATCTCCTCGCCTAGATTGCACTGGAGATACAACAGAGAGGAGACACCACACAAAACAAAAGACCTGAAGAAACTGCATCTCTGTAAATGACACCCTAGTTTCAAACATGAGGGTTGTTTGAGGGTAGGGTAGGAGGTCTAGAAGGACTTTTTCGAAGTAGGATATTTATCTCATAGAACTGTAACCACAGCCGTACTGCTCTGGGGGGGTTCCAGGCTAGGATGGCACTTGTCAGCCACTCCATAAAATCAGTGGAGGTTTTCTTTCTGTTCTGAAGTAATTCCTCATGAGGTGTTTAAATACCTATTTTCAAAACCTCCATCTGCTTAAGTGAAATAGCATCCTTTGGTAAAAATAACCCTTAGATTATTGTTGTAGCATTGACTGCGTTTTTTCTAGATCAAATGTAGTGGTATCTCAGGGCTTGGCTGTATGTAACACCTTTTCCGGCGTGTTTTATCTGTTTCTTGTTTCTATGGCATGAGATATGTTAGACCATTTTATATACATTACATTTTGGACATATTTGGGACATAGGAAGGCCTTATATTTTGGAAAGTTGTCTCATTTTTCAAGCTATACCAGCTGGTCTAACAAAAGAGCTTACCAATAAACCTCGTCTCACCAATACCCAACTGAAACATAATCCTTTCTCTCTGAGCAACAGATGGTAGAAACCTGCTACAGGCTGGAAGTTTTCTGCCTCCCTTAGGCATGTTCAAGAAGGTTGTGATCTTTTTTCCCTAAAATGTGGTAATTTACAGACACAAACAAAGTAAAAGAATTTTACCCCAAAGCGCATGCTTGCAACAGTGCGTTGGCTTCAGAACCCAGATGAAGTTTTTCAACTGGAAGCATGAAAGAATCAAACCCAGAAGAATGAAGAATTTGTAACAAAGGAAGCACAAGGCTGGTGTTTATGAAAGAGGACAGTGGAAATCTCCACCGGAAAGCTTTGGTGAAAAGTTATTTACCCTGGATTTTTTCAAAATCTGATTGTTCTTATTTACTCGTGCTATGGCGGCTTGGGAGCTGTTGAGCTCAGCACTGCATACACGTGGGCAAATACCTTTACAATCTAAATCCAAGACAAAAGACAGCAGACCTATACGGAGAGCAAGAAAACAATGCAACTGCATTAGTCAGCAAGACAGCATGTATTGCCAAGTATTTTCTAGGCATCAGGGCCAAGGAGAGCTACGAGGAGGAATCTGCAGGAGAACAATGAACAGGGCTGATGATAGATATTTAATGGGAACAGGTTTTTTTCCAGAAACGTGGCAAACACGAGGAAGAAGAAGGAGCCGCTCTCTCAATATGGATGATAGGAAGAGACAGGAAGGAAAAGCTGTGTGCCTCAGTGAAGGTGAGGAGACCCAGCTGAGGTTTGATGAGCACAGAAGGGGAAGCCAGTGAAACAGTATAGATGTGGCTATGCAAATAATATCTGGATTGCGCATAATAACTGCATAGAGTTACCCATAGTCTGAGTAAAGTTATCCATGAGTTTCAAGTAGTTTGATTCTAGCCAATTTCTGCACCTTGCTCATGAAAAAGAACCTAAAGTTTACACAGAATTTTTGTTTGTGAGATGCATAGGAAAGCCTTTATCTTAGGGGAACCTAAACGATCAAGACAGTCTGTATTTAAATGAATTCAAAAGAGGGCAAAGAATTCAAAACTGATACCCAGCACATGGGTCCGATTGGCACACAAAGTCATGATACAGTACAGGGGAACTGAGAAAAATGATAAATAGGTTTTGGTACCAAAGGCTGAAATGTCTCCCTTAGTTAGATGGCGTATAAACCCTCTACACAACCACAGGATGAGATATTTTACTTTGGACAGAAGGGATAGGACTCAGACATCACTATTAAATGTATATCTACATCTGAGCCAATCACCAAGCTCCCTGTATAGACAATGGAGATCTATTATGTGGATTTGAGGGCAAAATCTGTTTCATTCAGGCTAAATATGTAACACAGACCAGTTCTGAATAAAAAGGTCCCTAACCTTGGTCCCTAAAAATGTCTATTTCTCTCCACTGCCTACAAAAGGCACTTCAGATGCCTAATCTAGCTGCAGACATCTATGCTACAGATGCCTGATGTTAGGTGAGATGACTCTCAACCCTTGAGGCAGATCTGGAACAGAACTGGAAGTCTCCGAAGTAGACTCAGTAGATTAATACACATGTGAGTGTGAGACTTCCCAGAGATAAAGTGCGAAGAGGTCAGAGGTCTGTATGTTTGTGCGTGTGTGTGCGGCTCGTCGATCTGTCATGCATGAAATAGGTGCTTTCAGAAAGAACGGAAAAGTCCCTGCTCTAGACGGAGTCTCGCGCTGCATTGCACATTAGCTATACTAGCATAAGGAAAGCACCAAATGATTTCCCTGATGATTACAGTTAAGCCCAGTTCCAAGAATACTGTCTGTGTATCCAGCAAACTCTCTTGGACATGTACATTTCCTTTGGCTCTAAAGTACTAGGGCTACAAAATACCATATAAGTGCATGAAATGTCCAGAGTATTTTTTCCTTGAAAAGAAAGCTTTTGTCGTTGCAAAGCTGAGCGCAGCCAATATATGTCTGTCTTACTGCTGGCAAGGAGAGGCGAGCATCCTGTGCACATGGCACATCTGCAAATAAAGCAGATCTGGCATGAAATTTTAAGTTGTCTCTCATTTCCCACCCAGATATCTCTCAGCTGTGGATGAAGGGTATTTGGAGATAAGCATGGTTTTGAAATAGTAACTTCGTTAAAGAAAGCCAAAGCTTAACATTTGAATTAGAATCTCACCACTGCAATAAACTGAACCGTGCCAGGATGAATCCTTTGAATGGATAAATGAGAACTGTGTGAAAAAATAAAACAATAAATGCTGTGAGGTAGTAAATCTAAAGTCTTTGTTTGCCTTGGTAAATCACCATATCAGGCCTATATGCAGGGAAAGGATGAAAACACTTTGTGACTTTTGGCCTGTACAAATAAATAAAGATTCATAAGTTACAAGCAAAGGGGAGAAAGAAAAAAAAAAAAGATAATTTGTTGCTTCACCAATTCCTGTGGTTAGAAAGTATTTGGGTAATGATGGGATATCAATAATAACCAGGAAGTAGAACAACAACCAACATAAAATAGCAAACTCTAAGGCAATCAGCCCAGAGTTTTCCATCAAAGTCAGCTCAGAAAGAAAAAAAAAAAAGGCAGATTTAAAATAACTATTGTGGATGAACTCACCACTGTGTTTCTACAGGCCGATGACACGATGACTGCTTTGATTTCAATGTGATGTAAAGCCAGACCAACACGCTGTTGACATAGACCCATTGTTTCATACCAGCGGAAATGTTGTTGAGTTAACGGGACAGGTCCTGACTGATTCAGACCAGAATCTGATATTGGAATAAGCCAACTGAAGCAGATTATTTGATCCTAGTGGAGAACTTTTAGTCCTCAGACTTCCCCAGGCTGTAGACAGATCAAGTGTCAGGTAGCTGGATACAGTGAAGGACCAGCGGCTGCAATGAAATTCCTGAAGCCCGTTGAATTTCTCCTTGTGCAGAGACAATACAGGACCAATATATATAAATCCTGCGGGATCTACCCTGTAAGGTCGTAAGCCTAAATTTGCGCTGAGGACAGTACAGGGCCAGGGTGAAGCAGTATGCTACAGCAATCTAGTGTGCAGGTCATGTAGCTGCACCAGGGATGGCAACGTATGACAATGCAGAAGGAGACAATGATGGTACCTGGGCAAGAAATCCCCTGTGCCAAGACTCACGTTGATGATGTCACAACCTTGGCAGAGCTTTGTAAATACTCTCAAATGTCTGTTTGGAGATGCAGACCACAGCTTTGGCTTGAGCTGTCTTCTGTTCCGCAGGGTGATGAAAATGCCTTCATAGGAAAGAGGTGGCCCCTGGCAAAATCTCCCGTCGCAGCACATTGGCTGCCCGTGTCCTCCCAAGAGGGTGCTGCATAGCAGTAGCCCTGCCTACATCACATCGTTTTGTGAGCTCCTACAAACAGAAGAACTCCACGTACTTACAAATGATTTTATTTATTCTGTTAGAACAGCATATGTTTTAATAACCATCTATGAATTTGGAAAAGTCATAGCAATTTGCCCACACATGAAAAACTAGAAGGCAGAGTTTTCTTTCCACTTTACTATCAGTCATCTCTGCCCCTACTCTGAAGCTTGAAGACATCAGATTCAATACAGCATTATTATTTAATGATGAGTTCTCCTGTATCAAGGCAATTAGCAGACTATGTAAGTACCTAAACGAAGCTTATGAGCAGTTTTAATGTCTTAACAAATTAGCATTCAGTTAAATTTGTGCTACATTGTGTTGAACTGCAGAACCCCAACATCAGAAACAGGAACCCCTGGTTCCCCCTGTGCATGCTAAGAAAGCGCGAGGTCCCTTTCCGAAAGGAAATCTAAATTCATCCTGAGCATCATTTGGACGTCTGAGTCAAAGGTTTAGTAACATGTCTAGCCAAGCCGCAGAACGTTTTCACATCTGGATGTGTCCCATTTGCTAAACTGCTTCAGTCTGTGAACAATTCCAAAATACACTGGGCTTTATTATTGTAAAAGAATGTAATGTTATATAACCAAACGTGAAAGCACATATTGTGGAATATTTCAGAAAGAACAACATGTTAAAACTGCGCTTTTAAAACAAGGTTTGAATTTAACGGAGAAAATGGCCTCAACTGGTCTGCATATGTCAATAGTTTACTTTACATAATCGGCTGAGGGCAGAGCAGCCTGCCAGGAGAACTGCTTTTAAAATTAAAATCACACCGGTGGAATGGGAATAGCTTTCTAACCTTCGGAGCAGAGATGGGCCTAAGCCGCAAATGTCAGATCTGGGTTGTTCAAAAGTTTGAAGCATTTAGATCCTGGAGTATCGCCCCGCTAAGTCTTTGAAGCAGATTTAGAAGTTATCCTCAAGGACTTATGGCTGTGTCTCTCTTAATAGTATACAAAGAAATCCTGAAAGGTTATAAAAATAAGATCTTGGGATGGAGGTGGATTTTCTGTGAGATATTTGCAATATCAAGACTGACTTTGCCCTGGTTTTATTGAATGGCTTCTTAGGCTCTGGAAAGTATCTTCAGTGCTTCTTCAACCTTAACTTCTAAGTTGAGGGCTGCCAAAATATCAAACAAGCTCATTCCAGGCCCAGATACGTGGCTGTGTTAGGAAGGAGATTGTGGTGCAGTGGAAAAATGCCAGCCCAGACCTTTCGGAGACCTTTTGGAAAGGCCTGTCTCGGATTCCTGCCTATAGAAAAAGAGAAGCAGCCTTCCACCTTACAACAGTACTGTGGGAATATGTGAGAAATATGTGTTTTCTTGGAATAGGCACCACTTACTGACAAGGTATCATGGCAAAGAAAGGTGTTAAAGATTTTCATAAGCAGAAGGTTTAATGTAAAAGAGAGGAGTGGACACCAAAGCAGACTCCCTTTTAATTCTTTGAGTTTTCTTTTATGTATCATAAAGACGGATCATCTGTAAGTTCTCTGTTCCTCTGGAGTTTTTGTGCTTTATTATGCTGCAGAATTGCCTTTTTTTTTTCTTTTTTCAATTTGGAGTTTAATAGCTCATCAGCTAGTTCTGGTCCTCTCTGTCACTTTCTAGGCTTGACATTCAAGGCTTGACATCCTCATTTGCTGGATGAAGAACGGACAACTAACAACCCTCAGGATAACACTGCTCCCCATTTCTGCACTGCTATTATCTAAGGAGGATACCAGCGTGCTTAATAAACTATGGGCAAAGTCTACCTCTTAGATACTTAAAGGCTGAGGGATTTGGGTCTCTTCAGTCTGGAAAAAAGACGGCTGAGGGGGGATCTTATCAACGCTTATAAATACTTCAAGGGTGGGTGTCAGGAGGATGGGGCCAGGCTCTTTTCAGTGGTGCCCGGCAACAGGACAAGAGGTAATGGGCACAAACTTGAGCATGGGAAGTTCCACCTAAACATGAGGAGGAACTTCTTTCCTGTGAGGGTGGCAGAGCCCTGGCACAGGCTGCCCAGAGAGGTGGTGGAGTCTCCGTCTCTGGAGACATTCCAACCCCGCCTGGACGCGTTCCTGTGCCACCTGCTCTGGGTGACCCTGCTCTGGCAGGGGGTTGGACTAGATGATCTCCAGAGGTCCCTTCCAACCCTGTGATTCTATGATTCTATGATACGCAGCTTCTCTCTACATCGAAGAGGATGAATATGGTTCTCTTTGTAGAGATACCCCTCTCGAGTCGCATTTCAGTAGCAGGCAATCTCTGCGGTGGGAAACACAGCAGCCTTTCCCATTCTGTGCCACCAGGATTACACAAAGGAAGGGAAGTGAGGAATACGTCATCCCACTGAAACTACAGAGAAAATTCAGGAAGAAAGAAAAACATCTGAGTTGGAAGGTAGCCACGTCTCAGAGGTTAACACCCTCCTTCTGTGAAAAGTGCCATAGTCATAATGATAAAAAAGTGGTCAAGGCCTCATGTTTCATTCAAAGGAAGGTTTTTCAATTTAATTTCCATTTTTAAAAATATAAAGATTCAGAGCAACGCAGTTCTTTCTAGGCATACTAGTGTTCTGGGTAAAACGTGCAACATATAGGATAACTTTTTTGGTTAGGAAATCTTTTAAAATGTGGCGTGTGTCAGAATCCCGTGAGTAAATCAATTAATAGTTCTTAGCCTATGGCTTATTTGTGAATCATTTGTTTGCATACTTTACTACCCATTACTCATGGCGTGTGGCCGATTGCTTAAGTCTTCGACTTCGCTGCAAAAGGAATCTGTTCTTCACTTGGAGGTACCTGGGCCAGATCAGCTTCGCTCCCCCAGCTGCATTTTTCCTTGCGTTTACAGAGATGGAAACCGCTGTGCCTTGCTTCCATTAGGATTTACACTGGGATAGCCAGCTGGAGAAAGACAGCTATTTTAATGGAAAAAACCACTGGGCTTGTGTTTGTTTTCTGTTTGCTTTGCAGCGAACATGTAATTTTTGTCCAAGACATTGTTTCAGCTCCCTAATTGAATGACGGAAATTTTTAAAGCAGAACAATGAAATGGCATTCTTCTGAAGAAAAAAAAAAAAAAAAAAATCTGGTTGTCATCCAACTATTTGCAAATTATTCTGATTGCAGAAGCCAGAGTAAAACAAACTCATTGAAGTATTTGTGAATACATTTGGTATTTTGTATTTTTCAATAGATTCTGCTTACTGCCACACTTGGGCATTGCTCCGTGAAGAGAAGGGAATCCTATTTCCCATCCGGCATCACCGGTTTCTCATCCCATTTGATCTTACTCAGTAAATAAAGTCATGCACCACAGGAACGCAGCTTTCCTCCATCTTATGTTCCATGAAGCTTTAACTCATTCTGATAAGAAACAAGATATCTAGAGGTAAGCAGGAGGCCCAGCTAAAAATATAACCAAATTAAAAACTCACTTTTTGAATGCCTTTCTTGTTATTTAAGGTCTGCTTGTCAAGTGAGGTGACATTCAGCATTGAACTGGATCTCACAATCTCAGCCTTAGTTATTTCTGCTTAATGCAATAACCTCTTGAATGAAATAGTTTATTTCCTGGCAAAGGGCTTAACAGAGAAATTAGACTGTGCTCTGGCATGGCACTTAAATTGGCTTCCAGAAAGCTTGTGATTATCTTCTGAAGCCGGCTGAGCCAAGAGTCTGTTCTTTATCAGTGCTTCTTGGTCTGTTCTCTCCTTTTCATACCAGTTCCACACAGGACTTCAAGCTAATGGTTAGGACTGCTTGGGAAACTGCTCTAATTTGGTTCAGGACATCACTTGTAATTTTATTGTAGCTTCTTCATTTTGTTGCTGCAGACTGTGTCTTGTGCATGTATAGGAACCTTGGTCATCCTCTTCTGAAAAAATGACTCAAGCTTTTAACCGACTAATAATCTCAGTTATTATTGATTATTCTTCCACCCGTTTTCCCTTTCACCCAGGTACTGCTCCACCTGGTTACTCTTCCAAAGTCAAAGTGCTGAACCTCACAATTTTGTTCTTGTCTAATACTGAAGTCAATGGAAAGGTTCATATTGACTTCAGTGTCTCTGGGTTATGGTCTAGGTCTAGAAAGATATCTTCAATTTATGATACTCCTCATAGCTTAAGACATAAGTGCTTACCCCTGGGAATGTAATTCACAGTGCTAAGTGGGCACTTACTTAAAAAATACAATTATCTTTTTCAGCTTCTACAAAGAGAATTGCACCTCATTCCTAGCAGATAATACCATTATTATCGTTCCAGGACACACTAGCATCTCAACAGAGAAGCCAATATTCAGCCAGTATATCATTAATGAAATTAGCTTCTCTGAAAGGTTGTCCCTCCAGAAAAAGACTGGAACATGTGGGATGGAAAAGATGCTAAAGCTTCCATCGCTGCTGTTTATCCAGTTCTTGTTTTTTAATAAAGTCCAAAAAGACACATTATTCTGTCAACATGAGTTTATCAGAGGGGCAACCTGATGGCGTAAAAGAGAACAACTTTCATTACCAGTATAATAAATCCATCACAGAGGACTATAGAATGACTTGCTTCTGTCCTTGAGACATACCCTCTGCAGGTAAAGAGGTAGGTCGTCCCCTCGCCATGTGTTTTTTAGTCTATTAGCTTGGAAATGCCCGCAAACTTGCAGAAAATGGCAGGCAGTATGAGGTTTGTGACAGACATTCCCATGTAGGGAAAGGGGACTGCAAGTGTGAAACATTTTTCAGTGTGCTGCTGGCCAGTCTTGAAATCATTGCAACTTCCAGCCTACAAGCGAGTCACCAGGAGGTGAAAAACTTCAAATCCCTTCTTACTAATCCCTTGAGCTGATCAGGACCTTTCCTCTCTTGGGCACGAATGAAAAAATTAATTTTCCAGAATGCTAAAAACAACATCTCCATCTAAGCATTTTTGCATATGCAGGCAAAACACGCAAACCCATTAAAGCAATGACAGAAAAGTCCAGAGGAATGTGAGCTATTTTAAAGTGAGAGAATGTCACAGAGGCTCCTACTTGAAACTTCTGCACTTTGCTAGAGAAAAAGACCCTTTCCATGGTTCGTTCCGTCGTCCTGGAGAACTCTACAAACCTATTTAATTCTGGAGAGTGATCAACTTTGGAAGAAGTTCATAGAAACAACTTTTGCGTTATTGCCTAACAACAGGACACTGAGTTCAGGGAAGAAAACAGCAGGAACCACTGCCTGCATGGTGCCATAAGAAAGGTCCTTCAACCCTGATCTGAATTGCTGGCAACTCTCAAGAAGTTCAGGTGTAGCTGGTCAACACCAGGTTCCAAAGCTGAAGTCTATGGAGAAGTTACTGGCAGCATGCAGGGAACTTGCTCTCCTCTCCCTTGCTTTCCAGCCACTAATTTGCTTTAAAGGAGAACCTAAAAATACATCAAATGCTTCCTGATAAATATTTTTCCGGGTATGCTGTTTCTGGACTTGCCATAGGGCTGTTGTGAGAGTGAAATGTTCTACCAGCCATTCTCTTTGCTAAGATGCCCAGCACATAATGACTGTTTAAGAGCCTGGAATTTGAATGTCAGTAGATCCAAAGCAGAGGAAAGCCGAAAAATTTCATAGCTCCAACAGGGATGTGGAAAAGCTTCCTGGTTTAAAAAAGTAATAATAATAAAAAAGCCAGTGAAAACTGGTAACTCCACATTTACGCCTGGTGTTATGTGATCCTTCCTCCCTTTGAGTTACAGTGGATACCTTGTTCCACCTTCAGAAAACATCCGGCTCAGTGGAAGGAGGATGTTTGTTCTGTTCTTCTGAAGAAGTTTGAAGCGGAGCCCAGGCTGGGGCCCCTGATGAAAGGCTTCGTGATGCCACACTCCCATGAGGAGATTTTGAAGGAATCCAATTTGCGGTGAGATACAAACAAAACCGTTTACTTGAACAGGTTTTTCCCCTTTGCGCGTGATGCAATCCTCCTTTTAAGCTGGTGGATTCCTGTCGTCCAGTTTTACTAAGGCACACACTGACTTATTGTGCGCAGCCAGTTATAATGTTAAAAAACGTTGAGTGCTCTGACTATTGTGGTGGGGTTATTTGCAATTACGAATTACCAGAGTTTTCAAATTTGCTGGCGAAATTTTTGGTCCTAGCAACGTGTTTCTCAGCTAATAATCTAGGTCACCTGGATATTTTTAAGGCTGATGTCATTCTTTGTTTCTTTATGATGACGGCAGAAGGTATAAAAGGAGTTTGTCTGTTTTACATTTATCCTGGAAAAGAGATTGGAGAACTTGCAAAAGCCTTAGATGAAGTAGCCAAAAAATGAGTTTTAACAGCACAAAGTATTTTTCCACTGTTTAAAGCATAGAATTTTCATTTATTTCTGTTGTTGCTACCAATTAAATTCAATTTCTGGCACATACCCTGAAGAAAACCGTATCTGTTCAGGATCTCATGCCTTATATTTATTTAGCTGAAACTGCTGAAAAATTCTCTGCTGAAACAAAGGAGAAAGCTGATTTCCACATTTTTAAAAGATAAACAACAATCAAACCAATTCCCAAACAAATAGATTGTGATGGCTCTAAAAATGTGCAAGCGAAACCATCCCTGTCTCAGATGCCTGGTTCTTATATTAAACCCAGGGCAGTTTATCTTTCTACACTGTACCAATGTGAGAAGGTCAGTGGTGCTCTGTGTGTGCGTGCCAAATTCTCCTGAAACTGCAATCCTGTCTTCTTTATCTAATAACTGGCCAACTGGGGCCATGCTTGGCTGCTGTTGACATCAGTGATTCTACTGAAGGGACTGCGTAAACAGTTAAATGCCTAAAAGTGCTCATCCATGGAAAAATGCCCCTCCAGTCAGAATTGCATTAGCTTTACAGTAGCAGAATCAAGGTCAGAGACTTGCCCCCTATCATTATCAGTGCTAATGACACATTCACTGAAGATGGCAGCTTCTGCCTCTGAATGCGGGATGGAAATAAAACCACAATCAAGGGGTTTTTTGGACTATGCGTTTGTCTTGTAGTGCTGGTCCTCATGTCTGTACTCCGCTCTGGTGAGACCCCACCTGGAGTACTGTGTCCAGCTCTGGAGCCCTCAGCACAGGAAAGACATGGACCTGTTGGAGCGGGTCCAGAGGAGGGCCACGAAGATGCTCAGAGGGCTGGAGCACCTCTGCTGTGAGGACAGGCTGAGAGAGCTGGGGTTGTTCAGCCTGGAGAAGAGAAGGCTCTGGGGAGACCTTATAGCGGCGTTTCAGTACTTAAAGGGGGCTTATAAGAAAGATGGGGACAGACTTTTTAGCAGGGCCTATGGTGATAGGACAAGAGGTAATGGCTTTAAACTAAAAGGGCGTAGATTCAGACTAGATATAAGGAAGAAAATTTTTACACTGAGGGTGGAGAAACAGTGGCCCAGGTTTCCCAGAGAGGTGGGAGATGCCCCATCCCTGGAAACATTCCAGGTCAGGTTCGACAGGGCTCTGAGCAACCTGATGTAGTTGAAGCTGTCCCTGCTCATTGCAGGGGTGTTGGAACTAGATGATCTTTAAGGTCCCCTCCTACCCAACCCATTCTGTGATTCTATGATTTTATGACTCTATGACTCTATGATTCTACGAATTGTTCAGTAGATGCCAAACACACTGCTTAGAAAAAGTCAAATGGTCACCATGCTCTGCCAGTACAGCCTGCTCCTGTAAAGCCACTTTGGCGTGATCTTGTATCTAGCACAGAGCTAGAAAGGCTTAAGAGCATTTTTGTCAATCAAGCTTCTTGTTTGTTAAATAGCAAACGGAGTGGATCAGATTGTTTCAGTTCCAGCTCCAGCGGGTACAGCTGCTGTTTGATCTTGGCATCTTCCTTTCAAGCTTCACTGTGTGAAAGTGGTGACATTTTTATTTGTTTATTTGCAAAAAGTCCTTGTGAACATATCCACTTCTCCATTTGGGGCTAATTTCATGGTGTTCAAATAATTTAAGTTTTAATTCTTCTCTTGCTGCCGCATGGGGAAGCTACAGAGAGCTATTTTCACTTCTGACATCTCGAGCAGGAGCAGACCACATCTGGGTTTGACTTCTTTTGACGACGTTTGAGAAATTCCATTGCTTGAGGCGTTCTGCAAAGAAATACAAGGAGACAAAATCATCATTACGTAATGCCTTGGTCTGGATGTCTTGGACCAGGGAAGCTAGCCAGAAATACTGTCCTTATTATACGGGATGGACTCAGAACCCTTGAGCTCCACTGATTTTGGACCAACAGGGGTGACACAGGTGCGCCTCCTCTAAAAATCACAACCCCAAGAGTAATGACAGCCAGTCTGGCCTCTAGCATAAATTAAAGCAAAGAGTGACATCTACTCTACTGCTCATTACTCCAGCAAAACAACCTTACAAACAAATTTCAAATTCGTAAAAGAGTATTTATAAAGAGCATAATCTTGTCCAAGTGGTGTAAGAACATCTCAATAATAGCCTCTATGCGTTATATAGAATGAAAACAACTGATCAGATACCCTACATAAACACGCTCTTGTCTTTGTGGTTTATCCATTACAATATTAAGAAAATGCTATGCAAAAATTCACTTTAAACGTTTCATTAACCTTCTTAACTCTGACCCGGCATGATGATACATGCTGAGAAACTAACAATATATTTTGCATAGCAAATATATGTCTGTGTCCCAGTAGTTTCTGAGCACAGAATAAATAAACATGGATTTTCCAGCTGTACCAGCTGAGGAAATTAAAGACCCTCCTCAGTAAAGCACTTAGCATCCTGTTAATTTGAATAGCTCCCCAAATAAATGACCCTTTCCCTTAACAAGAAGTTAGGGGCAGCAAATAAGCAAATTTGCATATGGGAAATACTTATTATTCACCAGCACTAAATGTTTCCTGTTCAAGTTGGCAACTGAGAAGAATCTAGTTCTCTATAGTGTTTTATTGAGGAGCTAGGAAGATATTGGGAGAGGGAAGATACTACTCATGTCTACCTGAGAAAATAAGCTAAAGCCAGCCTTGATAATTCTGCTGAAGTACTCCCACATTCTATATCAAATGGGCTCTTAGTTCCTTGTTTAAATCCGTATCTAAATACGACAGGTCTGAGGAAGGTTCAGGATTAATGTTGGTGGATTCTAATAATACAAACAAGCTTTCAGGATCTTTTAAAAAAAATACATGATAACTACAAAGTCAAAGATTAACTTTCCCAAGATTTTCCAAAGTGTCTATGATTTTTGGTAATACACTGTGACCACTGAAAAGGGCTCAGTTTCACAGCTGAGGAGCACAGTTTTTCCAAAAACAGGCTTTCTGAGATATTTCAAGGAGGCCACTCAGATATTAAAGATGTTGGTGCGTTCAACTCACCAATATCTTTGGAAAATCTTAGCCACAGGGGAACTGACTTCTTCATAATGTTGCAAGCTGTATGAGATAACCAGCTTGGCTTTACTTTTCTGGCTAGCTCATAATGCAGCCCCTTCTGAGAAAAGCAATGAAAACACAGTTTGCTTGAAGTATTGCAAGAGGCCGTACCATTAGGGAAGCAGAAGAATCTTATATTCCTCTCGCTGTGCGACAAAATCCAACCACTGACGCTCAGATGTCCTCTCTAAGCGACCTAAGAGAAGCTACCTCACCATTTTGGCAGCCCCCCAGAGCGTGCCTTGTGTGTCCAAAGTTGGGGAAAAAAAGGCCAGAGAGGCAAATGATTTTGCAGGAAGATTGACACCAAAAAAAAAAAATAAAAGCGCGACTGGAGTATTTTTCACAGAAGCAAATATTTCACACAGTTTTACTTTCAAAGGCCTGGTCATGGCTTTTGTTCAGTTTCTTTTGTACTTGGCTAGATCCCAGCGTACGATTTGCAGAACACGTTCTGCCTTTCCTGTACCTATGGGGTTTTTTGGTAGCGCAGGATTAGCATCTGTTAAAAGCCACATCTTGGTGATCTCAAGGCAGCATATTCAACTGCACTGGCCAATATCTTATGTTAACAAGATCAGTAGCAGTGCGGGGGTTATACGACTGGGGGAACAGCTCATCTTGGGCACCTCATCAGTCATTAGCAGTCACTGTAAAAGCGATAGGTTTCCAACAGTGACCGAAGGTGGATATCGAATGTCACAGCATCCAGAATTAAGTGGTTTTAGGTTGGGGGCTTTTGTTTAAACAGCTGTTTAAATGGCGTAAGACTGGCCCGTTGCAAATATGTAGCTATTTCACATGGAGCACTGCATACACAAATAACACCAGAAAATAAAACTAGAAAACTAAGTTCTTTCCTTCAGCTGCATGGGCGCCCCAGTGCATGTCGGATGCCCTATTCCAGTGATGCAGCCATGGATCTACTGGGATGCCCGATGTTATATAAAAAGCACAAGAACCTCCTGGTAAATCTAGCTCAGAAAAAGAAGGTACACAAGCATGTATGAGGGATGCCAAGAGACTGTAGCTTGGCTTAAGAGCCGTGCATTTAAATCTGCAGAGAAAGCCTCTGACACAGAGTTGTGTAAGGGGTTTGAAAATCTGCAATTATTCCATGGCAGCTGTTCTACCCATGTCAGTAGGAGCATCCCACTGCACTGGACAGACAGTCTGGCCTTGGTGCGGAGAGAGGCAAAGGAGAGAAGAAGCAGCTGAGAATGGAGCACAGAGATGAAGAAGATGTCTTCATGTCACCCCAACCTCTGGCTTTTATTTGAGTGTTGTCTTTACCCACCTTCCCGCATCCCACAAAAACTTCACATCATGTCCTCTCAGCAAGAGGACTGTCCTAAATCACACAAGGGCAGAGAGCTCCTCAAAGCCTTCCTACAATTCCTATGTGACACTGAGCAGACAAGCTCTTTAGGCCACTCTCCACTTTCTCTTCCAGTGCAAGAGCATGGGGCCATCAGGTGAAGCTCGGAGAGGCCAGGTGTGGAACAAACAAAAGGAGATGGTTCTTCATTCAACGGTTTGGCCACTGTCCCTTTTGTCTCTGTGTTTTAGGGACAGGGATTAACCCAACTCTGAGACAACTTCGAAGCCCTCCCTCAGAACCTAAGAAGGGCTGCAGAAAGAGAGAAGGCAGAGAAAAGAAGCCAAATGACTACAGGGAACAGTGACTGAAAAGAAGGAAAGAGATGGCAACAAAAGTTTAAACATTTAAAAGCAAGGAAATGCAGGGGGACAAAGAGCAGTGAGCTTCCAACAGCACCACCACTCTGGTAAGCTGCCAAAACAGCAGTGCCGTTCTGTCCAGGAGCAGAAGGATGAATGGAAATAAGCCTCATAGTCTGGGGGATCAGTCAAGCTTCATCCTCCTGTTAACACAACTGGCTGGCTTGGCCAAGGCCAGAAGGAGGTAGGTGAGGAGGTCCCACAACGTGGTGGGGTCTCAGCTGGGACAAGTGTAAATAGAAAGGTGAGGAAAAAAGTGGAGTCTCAGGAAGAGATTCTGGGGAAACTGAAAGAGGGAATGCAGCCTGGCAAACTGGATCTAAATGTGTGCTAGGCCTCATGTTGCAAAAAAGGCATAAGTCAAGAAACATCTTGAGCTGCTCTATGAACATGTTTGTGTCATAGAACCATAGAACGGTTTGGGTTGGAAGGGGCCTTTAAAGGTCATCTAGTCCACCCCCTGCCATGGGCAGGGCTGTCTTTCACTAGACCATGTTGCTCAGAGCCCCGTCCAACCTGACCTTGAACACGTCAAGGAATGGGGCATCCGCAACTTCTGTGGGCAGCTTGTTCCAGTGTCTCACCAGCCTCATCGTAAAACAATTCACTGCTTGAGTGGGAATTTTCCACTTTATGTCCATAGTGATCAGAGGGATTAGATCAGAATATAAACGGGGAGACTGGATACCAGGCTAACTAAGATCAGTAAACAAGAAAACATGAAAAGAAGAAGAAATCTCACTCTCAGGACAGAACATCTTGGCTAGTGATTCCCCTGGATATAGGAAGTGAAGGCACAGAGAAAGGATGATGACTGGATTCTCCTTGCATGTGTTTCCAACAGAGCTTGGCACTGTTACCAGTACAGTTTTGGTAGTGCTGAGAAGTCAGGGATCCTGGCCACAAGGCTGTCAGTGCTGTATGTGCCAGCAGGCCTCAGCTCTCAAGTCCACAATGAATACAAGAAACAAGAAGAGAGAATAAACAGACAGGGAGACTTTAAAGAAAATGGCAGGTTAAGGAGGGAACACCTATCTGTCTTAGCCATGACATTTAGAAGACACCTATCACCTTGTTTTCTAAACCCCAACCAAAATTAAAGAATGTCCTAGAGTTCAGAGGAACCACATATTTCTCTCTGCTCCCCTGGAATGACAGTAGTAGGTGAACTGAGTCTTAAACAGACGATGCATAGAGGCATCTCCTTCCTTTTCCGGAAACTGGAGTCAGTACTGAGACAGGCAGCTGGATGGAGGAAGACCGGCTTGTGGCATAAATTTAAGTACAAGAACACAGATTTTTTTTGCCAGGTACCAGCTGTTTTGGAGACTCATTCAGATGATTTTTAAGTATAGGAGTTGCTTCATCTAGCCTAGAGTTCATAATTCTCTCGGGGAATCCTACGCAGCTCCCACAAGGAATGCCTTGTCCTAAGGGTGAGGGGAAGATGCCTATCTATCACTATGACATTCACCCACTAGGATACAGGCTTCCTATCAAGTTTGAGGCCCTGTTTCAGCCCCTGTCCTTAGATTACATATCTTGTTCACTGGGAGCTACAGTCTTTGTAAATGCATTCCAAATTCTGCTTGATTTAATCAGCGTAATTTTCTCTTCCCTAATGGATTGGCCTTTCCTTCTGTGGGCCAGGAAGGTTTCAGCTGCAGCGAGAGCAGGGAGGGCTCACTGGTGTCACAGCAAACCGTTCACCATCCTGTTGTTCAGGGTTTGTTCCTCGCTCCATTACCAGCAGCTCCTCCTCTCAAGGTCCACTTCAACTCAGGGAACTTTGCAAGAAGCCCTGTCACTTCTTACGGCCACCTTGCTGCCCCTGTAAATACAGGCTCCTTATAAACTCTGTGTCACTGACTGGCTGCCTCCTGTCTCTGCAGTGACAAACTGCAACCTTCAGCTCAGCCTGATGGAAAATTTATGCCATCGCAAAACTCCCTCTTCCCTCCTTTTGTCATCCCCAGGACCTCACAGAGACCTGACCTCCAAAGGCTGTGGCGGAGCTGCTTTTAACAGGCTCCAAGGAACGGTAGGAGTTTGCCCCAGACCAGCCGCCACATCCTGACTTTCTCCTCCCACCCTCAACTTCAGCCAGAATTTAATAAATTTGGCTCTTTTCCAAGAGTGGAAACAAAGGAGAGAATATCGCCTTTAATCTGCATGTCTTGCTTTCCCCATCAGTAAAAGAAAGGCAATAAAACACATCTGCACATCTGCATCTGTCGTGAAGGATAAATTAGTTAATGCCTGTAAAGCATTCTGTAATTGCTCAAAATGTTGTAATGAGAAGTGTGAGCAGCGTGTGAAAAAGGGATCACCTTCAGAGCCCCAGTGACGCCTTACAGAAAGGGCCATTCTAAGAACAGCAGCGCTGGATACTGAGCCCACTCCTAACGCTGATGAAAACATTGTACTGACGGAAGTGGGGAAAAGCCACCGCCTGTGGGAAGAGCCATCCACGTTGGCCTAAAGCTCTTCCTTTGCTCAGAAGGAAAATAACTAGTTGTGGAGGTGCAAGAGGTGCCTACCTGCCGTGATTTGAGAGGTAAGGAGGTATCAGGAAACCTGTTGTACTGCTATTACACAGCACAAAGTGTGCGCTTGGCCGGCGACCAGATGTGAAGGAGTCTGTGGGACTATGCAAAGGACATTAAAAGAGGCGCTATCAGCAGCCCAGATCTGGAAACATCATGACTCAGATTTCATTACCATGAAATTTGCTTAAAAATCTCTACATTTCCTATAGGTAGCAGTTGTGGAGAGGGGTTCCCCTTGCTTCTAACTTCTCAGCCCTGCATTCATCAGTCCTTTCTTTGCAACTCTGAACAGGAGAAACCTTCCCAAGAAATAAACAAAAGTATTTCTCACATAACCACTCAATTCCAGAAGCTGGGGTTTAACGTAAAATGCAAAGAATTAGAAATGTCAACAGCAGAGCTAACAGCTCGGTGAAGTATCCCCTGTTCTTGGCAAAAGCTTCCTACAGGTGGCAAGTTTGGGCTCTGCTCTGTCTGCTTCTCATAAAGCACAGAAAAGGGCAGGTTGAGGGAAGGACACCTGTCACAACACGGTCCCTCCCGTGTAAAATCAGCTCTACGCAGCGAGGACTATTGCTAAGGTATAAAGGCTGCAGAGATTTGTACTGATCTGCTGAGCAAGTGACTTCAGAAATAGGTACGGCTTCTATCTGTCCTCGCATTTTTGAGTCATTAGCCAGCAAGGCTGTGGCTCAGTTGCTTTCCTGCTACATGAACAGCAATATTTACAGCACCCAGAAATAGACTGAGGAGGCGAGACACCCAATCAGTCTGAAAGCCAAAGAGCTTAGCCGGTTCCATAATTACGTTTTAAAATACCTGCAGTCACATCTGCAGAGCCGAGCAGGGTATGTATTCTCCTCCCCCTTCCTCCTCCTTTCCATGGGAAAGGTATGGTGCTGTGATGCACTGTCCGAGGGCTAAGGTCATGTTTGCTTTGATCTGATAACAAATCGTATAATAATAGCTCGTTGGCATTCAAGAAAAAAAAAACAACCTGCTTGTTTTAACTTGTGGTTTGTCATCAGAAGTGGAAACAAGGATTACTTCTTTTCAGGGACACGTCAAATGAAGGACTATTTGCAGGAGCCAAATTCCAGACAACTGGTCCACTCTGCAGCAAGAAGACAATAAACCCCAGGTTTTAATATAGCTTCCAGCTACCTCTTGTTCAGGAAATTTGGATGGTTGTGAGGTGGCGTGGGCTTGAAACCCAGCAGGTGCCAGGATCTATTCTTACTTCTGCTACAGGCTTGCTTTGCAGCTGCTTATTAGTTTCTAGAGAGGAACTGAAGAGTTCAATCTTACTTAAAATAAATTCCAGGGCATATCACCTTTGGCAAGCTTCTGTACGGAGATAATAGTGTTTACTCCTTAAGCTTTACAAGGGTATTGGGGCTGTTATTACAACTGTAGTACTTTGACCATGTAAATGCTACGTTGTCATAATTTTCTCTCCTTCGCTCTGTTATGTCTAAAACAGGACTTCGAGATTTATAGGTCTCTCAGTCATCCTTCTTTCCTGGGTGTCAAAGGCATCAGGAAATCATGCTCGCCTGTGACAAAAGCCTGTGAGTCAATATTAAATACAGCTGAGGCTTTGACTCCCTTTTGGAGCTTGTTATTACATCACTAGAAGAAAAGGTAACCTGGTTAGAAGCCATAAATCAGGGATGCATAATTTATCACCTGCTCTGTGGGCACCGATGGCACGCACAGGATCGCCTTCTTGGAAAAGCTGGGCCTCTGACACCACTGAGTTTCATTATTTCAGAATCAATATTATCAACAAACCATTATTCCTCCTTCAGAAGCAGATTTTTACTGCAAATAAATACGCTTCCAATTCTGTCTTCTTCAGAACTGTAACTCACATTGTATTCCTTGGAATAAAAATGCTATTTTCAACATTAATATCTTAACTACCACTTTACCTTGTGACTACAAACTCTTTCCAGCGCCAGTACAGAACTCCTGTACAGCCCTTTGGATATGGGCAGAAATTCTGATATATAAAACACTCCTTCAGTTAAAAGGTCACTTAAGAATTCTGGTTTTTAAATGCTTCAACTCTTTTTTGCTATTTGAAACCCTCTAAAGCCTCAAATGAAGATCTCTGTCTTTCTTCCTCAGCAACAGAAGTCCTGGTGCCTTGCTTAGTCATTTTGAAAGGCTGAATTCTCACCGTTTTATTTAAGAATGGGAAGAAAAGCAGTGGCGTATTCTGTTTCGCGTTTGTTAAATACATAAATGAGATGATCAGCCGCAGGGGACTGGGAAGGGAGGACGGCTGGAAGATAAATCACAGTGGAAATTCAGTAACCGTATTTCTCTTTTTAAATAGCTTTGCAATAGTTTCAAAAGACATTATTTATAGAGCACCACATGCAACAGAAGTTTAACAGGCAGGGCAGACAGAAGGTTTCTGTCCCAAAGCGTGGTTCAATATTCAGTCACTGGAGTGCCAAAGACCACTGGCACAATTTTCATATCCCCAAACTCCCACTCTTGCCTGCACGTTCCCACCTCTCATCGCCTTTCCTCTGCGCCGACGCACTTTGGAGCCACATCACAAATTGGATCAGGAAACTCTGATCCAACTGCAAAAATAACCCTGCAAAAAAGGGCCAGTGATATTTTTTGGTCAGGGAAGTTCCTTGGTCGCATTCATCACCCAGCAGCACAAATGCTGCATGCACAAGGGCAGGGCACGAGGAAGGGATGGCCATTGTGGGAGGGGGAGAGGAGTGTCACAGTGTCCGCTTAAGCCACCAGCAATGCCGACAGGCTGATTATTAAACTAGTCCTCTGGAGCCTTCACCCCGATGGTCTGTAGACAGGCTTCGCTTTAGACATGGTGAGTCATTCCCGTCACTAAATGGCACTATTCACAGCAAAGAAAGCCTAAGGTTGTCCCCAGTTCTTGTGATTTTTGTGGGAGCCTGGAGTCATGTTACCCATGTGAGGATCTCAGCATCCCTTTGGAAAGGTCAGTTTAGCTTGCATCCCTCCTGGCTGTGGAGGAAAAAAGCATGAAAGGGATATCCTAACAACAGCTCAAAAAGCTGAAAGCAAAGAGAATAATCTCACACCCATACGAGAAAAAATGTAAGCACTCCATAGCCCGTGCTGTGCCAAATGTATGGCTTTTATTTAATTCTTCTATATTAGCTATTTTGTTTGCTGTTCATTAAGGGAAAAGCAGCTTTCAATGCATCCTACTTTAAAAAGTGTGTGCCAAGAAGAGAGCAACGGAGTGTAGAACAGGATTAGGGGCACAAGAAGACCCAGGGGCAAACCGTTTTGGGAGGAAGGGAAGGGGGGAGAGGGCAGGAAGAGAAGGACATGGAAAGCAAGGACAAGATGGAAGAAATGTCAGGAAGGAGATAGAGAAGACCTAACGGTACATTTGCTCCATGCAACGAATGAACTAGCTGGGTTGCAGCACACAGTGTAGGTATTCTAGCTCAGCAATCCGTCTCATTACTACACCTACCTGCTCAGTAGGCTGCTATAGGCTGCTCTGTAGGCGTAGCCTGAATTGTATTGACCTTGAAAAGAAAAATAAAGACCTCTGGAAAGATGCGGGAGGTGAGGGGAGACCAAAGGAAGGCATTGAAACCTGGGGAGAAGAAAATAGCTGGCCAAGCAGATGAGATACATGGATTTTATGGCTGGTTTCAGCTAGATTACGGGGAACGAGAGAGTTTGGGAGGCTCATTAGGAAATTTTTTCCTGTATTTTGTCATGCGTGGGCCACACAGAGATCATAGGTAGATACTCACATGTTCTGACCAATGGAACTTTTTAATTAAACAGAGGGTTGCTTTAGCATGATGCTGTGCAAGCTTCAGTTTCAATCATCAAAGCTGCTTCTGTTCCTGTGCTACAACAAATGCCCTTGCAGTTTCTTGGGGCTCAGAGAAGTGTCAGCACAGTTCCAAGGCAGAGCATGTGACTCCGGAGACTCGTGTCGTGCATGGGATCAAAGTTGTGTCAAAAGCCCAGTACTCATGGGAAATCCTCTTGATAATTAACATTTATATAACGACTCCTTTACTGGCCAAACACATGTTTACATTCCTCCAGTCTGTTTTTTTTCAAGAGACAGTGCTGGCCAGAAGTTTTTGCAAGAGCACTGGAATTAGGTCTTTGTTTTCAGCTATGCTCCATCTACCCATGAGATGTTTAGCAAGTCTCTAAGGGGACAAATGCTCCCACACATCCCTTTGTTTACCAAAGAACCTGGATGCATTCTGCTTTTGTTGAGAGTACGTATCAGGGAGAAGTGCCAGAGAGCCTGTGGGGTGACTGAGCCTTCCTACCTCCCCCCACCAATGGGGTATGGCGTTGGGATAGAAAAGAGATCTGAGGATCTTTGAAGAAGGATGCCCAACAAATGTCTGTCACCTAAAGAGGTCACAGCTCTGTGGAGTGTCCTGCAAAGGGAATCAGTGGCATCTGCTTCAGGAAAGCCAAGATTTCTCTCTCACCCTCAAGTCTTTGGGGCCTTTCTTGTCTTTGTGCCTCCTGTCTTGTTGTTTATTGTCTGTAAAATGGATGGGCTACAATAATCTTCACCCACTGTGACTATCAGATACATCTTACAGACAGTCTGATGTCCATAATCATCAAAGTCTCAGGAGATGGAACAAGAGTAAGATGTTGGACCAGTTGGCTTTTGAGTAACTCCTCTCCTGATTGCAAGTTCCCCTTCAATCTGGCTCACAGCCCCAGAACTATCAAAATTATTTAATTATTTAATTATTTAATTCTGGCTCACCACCTCACTCAGGACTGCTACAACCTCACGAACAGTCAGAAACCCAAATTTAGGAACTATTGCCTAACAGGGTTCATGTTCTACCGTGGTTTCTGAAGGATAGCTTTTTAACAGGCAAACCATCTGTGCAGGGGAAAGTCAGTCCTATGAAACGATGAGGTGTCCTTTCTAGGAGACAAAATGATCTGGATTAGAGAAACACCAAGAGATATGTTCTGTGATGCAATTTGGGAAAGTTCTTCAGGTAACTGTTTCTTCTGAAGCTGTGAAATGTCACATCTGGGAATGAGGCAATCTTCATAATTAAGTTCTCAAAAAAAAAAAAAGTAGGCATTTCTAAAGATAGAAAAGTCCAGTAAATGTAAATTTGTAGCTGTCTGCACATAACCCTCTAGTATAGGGGCTGGTGTTGCTCCCAAACTGAGCTGGGCTGTCTACAGAGAAGTGAATGGTGAGAGCAGCTGCCACATGCACTGATTTATTTCATATCCTTCATAACCTTACTGGCAGGAATTCAAATTGCAATCTAAAACAGTAAAACTTTGCAGGGAGGGTAGTAATATGTCCCTCCTCAAGGATTTTCTCTGGATTCAGTCCTCCCTGCCTCAGGAAGAATCAGTTTTACCTTTTTGTAACAGGACCGGTTTGAAGCCCGCATCTGATTTCATCAGAGGCTTCCTTATTGGATTTTTCCGAAGTTTTTCATGACTCTTGAGAGTATCTTTGCTTAAGAATTTGTGTTTGAGAATGACAGAATTCTGCCCTTAAATTTGCACAAGAAAGTATCTACATAGTAAGACAGTGCAGTTCCATCATGCCCAGGGAGGGAACACATCTAGGCTAGACGTTGTAAGCACTAATAAGATGTTTACTCAGTCGATGTTTGTTCCTGTTTAATAAACAATTTATCCCATGTTAATATTATACCTCTAACCTCATCAAAACCCATCTTATGCAAGTGGGCACACAGAAATGAAAAAGCGGTGGCTTTTAACATCTTAACGTTTGAAAATGTTGCAATTCCATTTGCGATAAAAGACTGGATTCCCAAATAAACAAAACTGTTCGTAGGGCATGGTGTTACTCTGTGCCAGTAAGAATGCCAGGGTTTGGCAAAAGGAGCTTGCCGATTTCAATACGGAAGTAGTTTTCCTCAAAATTTTCATGTCACTGATAATCACTTCTCTAGATTTTGTTCCTTTCAACAACTTTAAAACTGCTCTTCTGTTCTGTCAAAATACGTAGACTAGTCTCTGGTAAACCACCATATTTGATTTAGTTGAATATGTTTTAATAACATTTTCGGTTAGCATAGTTAGTTCACGTGCCAAGTATTACATTTTTTCATTCCCCACAAAATCAGGACAAACTGTACGTCTCCTGCTGTGTCCGAAGCTGATTTGGCAGACTTTCAGCTATGCTAATTAAAGAATAGAGCAATCCTATTTTTATCTGATTTTAAAATACTACAAATACACTGCTGGCATTTTTACTTGTTTTGATGCAAAATTAGTTAATTGCGCCAAAAGTTCAGTAGTTTTCTGCTATTCCTTTTCACATCCATGCACAGACCCAGGCTCAGATAGATACATGCCATAATGCTAAGAGATAACATAATGCTAACAATTATAAAGATTTATCAAATCCACTTTCAGGACAAGGCTTAAGAATATAGATTTGGATAAACTTCAGTAAACAGAGTGCCATGGAACAGAGGAAAAGGTAAAAGAATGAGAATAGCAATGCCAAGGTTTAAAGACCTTTACTGAACAAAACTTGCTACGATACCAAAAAGTTCTGTTTCGAAAAGAATGTTTCTAATGTTTCTGAACACTTTTTTTAACCATTTAAAAAATATTTACTAAATGATGTTATTAGCATTAAGCATTCCAGCCACCAGACTTTAAAATATTGTGGATCTAAAAAAAAAAAAAAAGTGATTAATATAATGTCCCAAGAGTAAAAGAGTTTTGTTAATTTGAAAATAAAAGTGTTGAGATCGGGCAGGCACTGAATTTGCAGTACCAGCTCCCTCCTCCTCACCTACACAACTCATTTCTCTACTGCATTGGCATTGCTGGCCGTACTCTTAGCTTACAGGGGCAAAACCTATTCTGTTTGAAGTCCGTGGGCATTTTGCCATAGATTCAATAGGAACAGAATTTGGCATCTGAAAGCATACTGCCTGTGATGAAATATGGACCTGCAAAGTATTTGATCTATGGTTTTACCTGCCTACGCTACCGCTTTCTGTACAGCTGCTCTTAGTTAAATGTTCTTTTAGGCACCTGATCTTTCAGGTCAACAAGCAGTTGCACAAACTACTTATCTTCTCCCGTTTCCTCCAACTGGCTTATGTGGTCTGAATCAGTTCAATGCAGCTGATAATCATTTTTTGTTCTTTATCTTTCGCTGTTTTTTGGGTTGCGAGGGCTAAAAACCACAGGTGTGCAGAATGTTCATCGGCATCTTGCTTTTGTAGTTCTTCCCGGGTTTCAGCTACTGTTGCAATGCATGGTCTTTAGCAATGAAGTCTTTAGCATTCTTGGAGAATGTTAAAAGTGAACAGCAACACATGCAGGGTTAGTGTCTGACTTGAGAATATCCCAGTGCCATTTGAGAGACTATAATCCTTTCTTTTGGAGCATTCTTCCTTCATTATTCCTTTGGTAGCAAGCACTGCCAACATGTCTGGCTTTCCAATGAAAAGGGACACTATGGAAAGGCAAGGGAGGGCTTAATTGATTAGCAAAACCACACAGAAGAAGTGGTCCGAAGAGAAGAATTGGATAGGTGGAGGCATTAGAAATGAGATACAGATCCTTTACCACTCTTTGCTCCTCAATTCAGATAAAAATGACCAGTAAAAATTCTGGTGATTTTGCGATCCATGGAAAGTGAATGTGTTGGCCTGCAGCCAGTTCCCAGTGGAAAGGTCCGCATCCCACAGCTTCCAACACAGTAGGCGTCTTCTGATCCGAAGTCACAGAAGTTTATTGCCAGATTCACTTGAAGCTTTAAACCAATATGGATTTACCAGGAGGCTACCAAGGGAATTTTAGCCTTTTCGTAGCCCCTCTCCCACTCCACCGCTGCAATGCTGGCAATTCACTTGTTCCCAGCGTATCACCTCATCTCCCGTACCTCAAGTCCATCTGCAAGTGGTGGGGAGACAGAGAGGAGGCACGACCTGGGGCAGAACGGTGAGTACATATTCTCCCGCATTTGGCCCTCCGCTGTGGGATGTCCCCGAGGCTGATGAGCTGGCAGAAAGGTGGGTTGCCTGATGTATGGTTGCGCAGGCAGCGCTGTGTCCCTGCCATTCACATCTGGCCTGCATCTGTCCCTGGCCTCAGCAGAGGAAACAAGCAGAACATCTAATCCGATCACTTCTAGACAGGGGTCGTGGCTGAAGCACATTATCAAGACAAGCCTGCACCACTGCTACTCAGAAAGTATTGCTTTTTGAGCTCTAAGAAATAAAACTAGGAAACACAGGATGACAGAGAAGGTGAGAACAGTCTCTCCAATATTCCTTGTAATTCTTTCCTTCTCAGAGCCTGAAAAACAAAGCCATTTTAAATATCTAGTTCATTTCTTTTTTTTATGCATTTCCTCCATTTCACTGAATGGAAAGCACTTTCATTTACGGACTCGTGTGCACTAGAATGAATTAGGACAAATCCTCTATTGATTTTAAGATTCAGAATAGCTTATACACCATCAGAATGTTGGGAGGCATTTAGTTAATGTCCTTTTCAGTGCAGCAGTTTGATTTAATCACCATGAAGTCTGCCCACATGTAAATGCAGTCACTGACCCCTGAAGCACCGAGCCAAACACTGATAGCCTGACTCACTCCGGCGGGCAAGATTCCGATCTCACATAAAGACCAGGGAGCGGGACCTACCGATACAAGGCCTGAAACCAACTCATTGGCATAAATGGATTTATTCATTTGAGGAAGGGAACCAGGATTTACTTTTGCTGCACAGACCCGGTCGTGAGAATACTTTTCACACATAGGTTTTCTTCTGGGTGAGAAGCCCCATTCAAGTCAGCATTGGCAGGACTGGACCCAGCTATTTACTCTCTATAGTTGGCATTGCCAGCATCAACATTTTTGTTTCAGTTCCACATCAAAATTCATGTGGGTTTAAAGCTTTCCCAGACGTAGAGCACGAGCACATGAGCCTCAACATTAATGAGGGAATCTATTAAGCTCTGCTGCACGTATGTCTGTGCAAGAGTGTGAGCGTAAGTACCAATTATAGCTTGGCAGCAGGCTGAAGTGGCTGTTCCATTCATACCCTGCATTTGCGTTTGCTTATAACTTTCCTTAAAAATATTCCTTTGGGGCTGAAGTGTGTTATCCTTGCTTTTGGCTCAAAGGTGACCAATGGAAATGATAGGAGCTGCTTCGGTGTTACAGGAGCCCGAAAGGAATGCGGTTCCTGCTGCACTCGCCCTGCTGGCTTGGTGCTTGTGAACTGGCAGGGGAGTGAAATGAATGACAGTGCCCTCTCAGGAGTGCCCAGAGAAGGATTCTTATCAAATGCTATCTCCTGCCAACTCTCATGAACACTGCCAGCCTGGAACGATGGGGAGAAGTATTTGGCAGCAAGGCCCGAGGTTTTCAAGATGAAACAGGGGGAAGGGATGGAGACAGTGTCACTAGTTGGGACCAGGCCACTTGTTTTTCCTGTACGGAAGATGGTATCTAGAAATTTTGGGGAAGTATATTGGTGTGCTTATCATGCTGGTAAGGCTGTGTTGCAAAGTTTGTTTTTCCCCTTGGAGCGTCTGAGTGAGTTACTCTGAGAGTGCCCGATGCCGAGAAAGGATGTGTAAAAAGAAGTCCTTAGGAAAGAGCAGCAGGAGTGCATTAGGAATGGTTGCTGATGGGCAATGTATGGCAGACACAGGGGACCGCTCACCTCTCGCTCTTCAGAGGTGTCAGTGTTTGACACATCCACTGGTAAGTGTGAACAAAATGTAGGGGAGCTTGTTTCCTTTCTCTCTCACACACGAAAAGGCATTTGTTACGCACATTTGCCTGCCAGGTAGCAATCCTGGGTTTGAAGGCATTTGCTTACAGCATTAACGACATGATCAATTTTGCAACGTGCAAGTTTCATGTCAAGGCAAGGAGAGGAAGGTGTTATAACACACAACAGAATTCAGAAGCACCATATTTGTTTTCCACCTCTACTTAGATCTTCCCTATGGCATGGGAGCTCCTACCCAGATATCCTGCTCCTAAGTGAAGGCAGTACAATTAGTTCTTATTGCTCCCCTCCTGTGAAACGGTACTGACTCACTTTTCTCCCTTCCTACCTGCTTTTCTCATGTCAGAGTTACATTAGCTCTCAGGCAGCTGCTTTTTTCCTTGACAAAGTCAGCTTCCTTTTGGGGAACAGAACGGCAAGGGATAACAACTACTGGAGCTGCATGAGAAGGTGACACAAGCTGCAGAGCTCAGAACACTCTGTATGAGGAAGGACGGTGGATATTGTTCTTACATAGAGGCACAAAAGAGGAAATGTGAGAGGAACAAAAGAAACATCAAACCTGTCACCATTTCCAGAAAGAGGGAAGAACATTCAAAAAGAGATGCCCGATTCAACACGGACTTGAGGAAGTTGGCTTTTTCTGCAAGGACAAGATTTGGACTAGATGCGAGGACAGCAAGGAGCTAGAAGAAAAGCAGGTGCTGTGAGAGGAATGCAGAGCAATAGGTGATTTCAGCAGCACCATTCTGGGTAGGCTCAAGGTGGGTATTTAGATGGAAGAGGGGGATGGATTTGGAGCAGGAATGAACTGAGCATGGAATAACGATCATTAGGAAAGGAAGGAGCTGAGTACTTAAAGTTTGAAGGATCAGAAACATCATTTCATACAAATTGGACACGAGAGAAGCAAAAGTAAAATCCGGTGTGTCATCATATTATGTGTGAGCAAGAGGACTGTTGGAGTGGCGGAAAGAGGTATCAATTAAAAAAGTATCCCAACTCCATTGCCTGTTGTGGCTTTTTTGCGATCCTCCAGCAGTCCTCGATGGTCATGCCTCCTCCTCCCCCCACATGGAATCTGCCATCTTTGCATACCTCTGCTGCCTGCCTGATCTGCTTCTTTATGTTTATCTTCCTAGAGGTGTTACAAGATCAAATTAATTATTGTCCATAAAATTCTTTGATGAAGTTGCTATGGTGATGCAAATTATATTGAATTCTTATTATAGTCAAGTTGGAGTATGACTAAATGTCTTTCATAGAAAAGCAACATTGGGTAAATCTTTGCCAAACCATTTTGAAAATGGTTTTGAAATTATTAAATGGACAGAGTTCTACTAGGCTGGGCAAAATTAGGCTACGCAGAAGTGCATCAATAACCTTAGACTGCTGTATACAGTCAGTGCGTGGCCTGGTTCTAGCCGTGCAGCTGCTCTGGAGGTCCACGTTGCCAGAGGTACATGAGAAATGAACCATATATGTAGTCCTAAGAGGCCATGGATGGGGGAAAAGTCATAGCTAACTACATTCCAGAAGCCTAAGAGCTGGTGTTTTCTGTTTCCTACAGTCTGTTCTTTTCTATATCTTACGTCTCTAACTCAAACAGATGCTAAATTCCTGGGGCTGACATCAAATTCACCTTTCCTTAAAAGCTGGGGAAAACACTATAACCCTTAACAGCAAATGAAACTATGGTGATCCCTGAAATGGGTCACGGGAAACATCTGGATTGTAGCATGTTTCCAAATCATTTATACAACACTGAAAGTGTTTCCCAACCTTATTCAGGCGGCTTCGCTGCCTCTGCCTTTCCTCCCTCTTGTCTCCTTGCCCCATCGCTGTCCCTCTTACCATTCCCTTCAGCATGCCATCGGCCCAGCCTTATTTCATAATTTTTGCCTCTCTGCAACTTTTCTTCATCAGCCTCCTTCACTTCCCAGATTATGGTTGCTGGGGTTTTTTTGTTGCTTTTTCCAGATACGTCGGCAAATCCTTGGTAATGAGCCTGCTACAGTTTATTAGCCTGTGCTCAGGTTTGTGCCTCACCAGCTTTGTGCCCCAGAAGAGCTGTTTTCCAATAGACCTGAAATTCAGCCAAAACACCTGTTTTAAATCTGAAGCTACATTCAATTAAGAGTGCCCCCCAACCCACAGCTTTCCTCATCGTTTGCAATAGTATGGAGGGCGGAGGAAGGCGCGGATGCCAGCAGCCCTGTGAACACCAAAGCACCCAGTCAGATTGCAGGCATTACAGCGCGGCAGGCACCACACAGACTAGAAATGACATTGTTGCAAGAAAGTGATATACATAATAAATTACAGAGGTCATGCTGAGGCAAGGTTTTCAGCACTATACAATACACATGGGGAGAAAGAGCCCTGTCAGCTTGTCTGTCCTTCCAGGATAGCTGGATGCCAGTGAAACACTGACACTTTTGGGAGCTTGTGAATGCAAGATAGAGCATTTTCGCAGGAGCTGGATCCAGACTCTGGAAGAACTTTTCACAAGAGAAAAGAATGTTGTTTAGATTTGCCACTTCGCTAAATATAGGACTCCTATCTTTGCATTAGTTTCCCTTCAGATATGTACTCCTTTCTCCTTTCATTCTCAAGCACACCCAGGCACACAAACAAAACCAAATGAGTTGTAAACTAATCAAACTTGTTTTCTTCAGGTTGGAAAGGAAAAGAGATAATATTTTGATTTCAATTTCCAAATCTTTGGGAGGTGCTCAGATATTATCTATCACAATGCTTCAAGCTCCTCACTGTAATGGTGTCAAGTGGCTCCCAAGCAATTAAAAAGCAACAAACAATTACAAAAATAAGTTCTCCCATCACTTCTCTCTCCCATTTCTGCTTATGAACAAAAATAACGAGCAGAATTTTTAACTGAGTGGGTAAAACTATGAGGTTTCTGTGCGTATGAAGAGCCGTAAAAAGGCTAAATTTATTTTTGGTTTTGGACCTCTAAGACTGAGGTCACTTTTTGTCCCCTTAGGAATGAGATATTTTATCCAAATCTGGTCTCAGTAACTCCTGGAGTTGCAAGCTTCCTCTGCTTGGATAGTTTCAGTGTTCCTGCAGAAAGCGACAGGCATAATCAGAGAGCTGATGGAGCCTAAATTACTTCGGGCAAATCCATGGAACTTCTCCAAATAACTACTCGAAGGGGGGTGTTGAAATCCTGGTCCTAGCTGAAGACAGCATAAAATAATACCAGCAGCATCAAAATTATTTATATCTCTGATTTACCGTATAACTTGGAAACAATACAAAAATATGATGTATTGACAGTGATACATGTTATCATATCAATAGCCTATAGCAGTCTCTGTGTTTTCAGGGTGCGAGGGTTTATGCTAAAGCTGTCTTATCTCAGTGTCCGCTGCTGTGTATGTCAGTGATTTATTCCCCCAGCATGGATATTTGGGACTCCAGAAGCAGTTCAGAAGGAGCCAAGAAATACAAACACGACAGTATCTTCAAAGAGCCTGGCATGATGAAGGAAGCAAGTTCTACATGTGCAAGCGTTCCTTCCACACACACAGCAATGGCATTATTTGTGTTCAGCTTTGGCCAGATGTCCTTCCTCTGACACCGATTTTCCTTACGCATTATAAACAGATAATCCTACTTATATATCCTGTCAAGCAGACAGAGCTGAGTATCATTTGTATACTGGTTCTATTTAAGTTGCCTAGTAAATATTTCAGTGGCTTCATGGATGAGGGACAGTTCCAAGACAACTCATCAGGAGGCACTTATGGAGAGGAAGAACATTCGTCTGTTGGAATCCTGTGGTTTCACTGTATTATTCGCTGCTGTGTCTTTAGGAAGGAGGAGAAGAGCCCTGTTGTAACAAGTAACGAAAGTTGCAGATAGCTGGGACTATCTGCAATGCCTGCGCTTTGGTAACGCACAGGAGGAGCTAACGACTCCAGTCGCTGTTCCTCATTGTCCACCACTGCGTCTGGGTCATAGAAGTACCAGGCTTACAGAAGGCATGTTAAGGAACAGTTAGCTAACTTTTATGAACAGAAATATTAAGTAACTTTGTACAAAATCCCAGCAAGCCAAGGACAAAGCCACTAAGCCCAAGACCCCTGAGAAGCATTAGCTGAGCAGCAAAACAGCAGGAGGCTGATCATGAAAGACCTGAAAACCACCATTTTTTTTTTTTTTTTAATGCTTGCCATAATGTGCATTCGAGAAATTTTTGTCAAGCTTTCAAATAAAAATAACTCCTGGTCTAGCGGGAGGTGTCCTTGCCCATGGCAGGGGNCGGAGCCGCCGCCGCCACGCCACGCCCCAACGGTCGCCCCGCAACGGCCACGGCCGCGCCCGCGCAGGGGCGCGCGCGGCCCCACGTGACACTCNATTAGCTGAGCAGCAAAACAGCAGGAGGCTGATCATGAAAGACCTGAAAACCACCATTTTTTTTTTTTTTAATGCTTGCCATAATGTGCATTCGAGAAATTTTTGTCAAGCTTTCAAATAAAAATAACTCCTGGTCTAGCGGGAGGTGTCCTTGCCCATGGCAGGGGGGTTAGAACTAGGTAATCTTTAAGGTCCCTTCAAACCTAAACCATTCTACGGTTCTATCATTCTAACTCTGAGGATAAGCACGATGGCAGCAGCCGCACAGCTCGAAACTCCTCACTACTTGCAAGCAGATGTTCCCTTTACACTTCCATTGTCTGAGGTGACACTGGAAGGAGTTTCCACAAAACTTTGCAAGCTGAGAAATAAAAAAAACCAAACCAAACAAAAAAAACCCCAAAACTTCCTTCAGGGCCGGAGACACCCCACTCGCTCCACCAGATTTTTACCCAGCGCTTAACCCCAGCAGCGGCCCACCATCGCTCCCACCCACCCGCTAAGGGGAGGGGATGCCGCCCC
>VWZL01001851.1:134199-232150 GCA_013396915.1 Stercorarius parasiticus
GGGGGGCGGGGGGGCGTAGGATCGGGGACGTGGCGATGGAGGACTCGGGAGAGGCTGTTCAGCGTATCTGCTCTCCAGAAGGGGCCTTACTAGCTCTTCCCTATGCACAGGGCCCTGGACAATGTGAGTTTCTGAAGGACAGGACTATCCCTGTACCCCTTCCTTGAAGAGAGGGAACTACAGAGGCCAAGCAGAGGAATGGGCTGTAATTTCCTTACTAATTGATCTCATTTGTGTTTTGCTACGGCAGTGCTCGCCCGTTCTGTAGAGGAGGTGCAGGAGTTTCAAGAACGAATAGCAGATCAGTTATCTTAATTCTTTCCCATGTAGTCTACTAGACAAAAGAAAAAATTGTTTCTTTATCATTCTTGTAACTCTTCCATGTAGAAGAAGATGTCAATGAGAGCCTGAGGAACTAAGTCTGTCAGTAAGGATGTTTTTCTTAGTGTTATCCTTTCTAGTCTTTCTCCTTTGCTTGGGAAGATGGGCCTAAGAGGACTTCTTTATACCTTCAGTACCTGAGCTTAACATCCCATACAGGACTGGCCATTTTTCAGCTTCTATTAAAAATAGATCCAAAATGGGAAGGCGTAAAAGGTTTTCTATCAACTCTGTTCCATCCAAGTGATTATGAAGAGAATGATGAGCACTGAAGTTCATATTAGTGTGTCTTCCACTAAGCTGTAAGGTCACAGGACTGAGGATGTTCTTGGCTTGAATACCTGATTATCTTGCATCTATTTATTTCAGGCTTTTTAAGGATGCTTCTCCCCCCCGCCCTCCTTCCCCCAATATGTAATGAAAGATACTGGAGAGAGATGTGTGGCTATGCCTTGTGTATGTGTGCTTTCTCCTTTCCTCCCACCCACATCTGTGAGGAGAAGGTTGGGTCTTCATGTGCCTCGAATTTGTGCCTTCTGAGTTGCTCTATATACCAGATAATAGTACTAGGATTAATTGTATTTTGGTTATTTCATCTTTCTGCCAAAATAAGTCTGACTTAAAAGGTTTAAGGAATTCTTGTTCTGTGAGTAGGTGAGAGGGTTGTGATCAATTTTTTTAGGGTAGCCGCTGAACAGCTGCCTTAGTTTCTTTCTGGTATTCCCTCTTCCATTTCATTTCTTGTCTGAAGACTGAGTAGTAACTGAGTGGCTTTGTTATTTTTGGTCAGCCCAGGGCGTCAGAAGGCTGAGGAAAGCTTTGGGCTTTAAGTAGCTTGGTCCCAGGTAGAGAAAACACCTTGACATATGGCTTATATATGAAGTCGTGGTGTTACTGGATTTCACACAACAGAAGGGAGGCTTTCTGGAAAAAAACTTTGTTAGTTTTAGCCTGGAATAGTGCAAAAAGTGCAGTTACAGCAATAGGGCATTTAGCAGCCAAATTATTTCATGGTATAAGCTTTATGAAAAAGAACATCAGAAAGGAACGTCAAACTGACCAGACAACTGCTTTTCAGACTGGCGTGTGCATAAAGGGTGGTGGCCTGAACCGTGTATAGGGGACATCCTAATTGAGACCTATAGGATGCTGCTGTAGAAGGGTGCTTGAACTTCCTTAGAAAGCTATCTGGTAGTTGCTGCATGAGAAGCCCATTTCTGAATTTCCCTTGTCTACTCTAGGTTCCAGTTCCTGCCTCTTTCTCAGAGTATTTTTGTATCAGAGCAAAGCAATCTTATTTTTTATTAGTTTTACTACTAGTCACTTTTTTTTTTGGTGTTTAAAATAGATCATGGGTAGATAAGCTTTGTGTGCTGTAATAAGTTTATTGGGAGTCTCTGTTCCTGGCATCAGGAAATGACACACAGTTTTGTATTTTGAAAATTTGCTTTGTTCATACCGTTTATGGTTGTATGTTTAAAAATGAAGACTTTTTGCACAAGCTGTGACTCAAGCCCCACCTCTGAATTACTTGCACATGTCTTCCTTTTACAACAAACAGTTTAACTACTAGATAAGTCCTATGAACGGGCATCTCACTGTGAATGACAATTAAGATACCAGTCTTCGTAGGTGGCATGCTTCTTAAATATTTTTCTATTTAGTGTTTATTGTGATAATGGCAGTTAAAAATTACTTTGTTAAAGGTTGTGTCCTGGATGGGTTGATAACCTGAGTTTTCTAATACTGTCCTAGGATGAAGTCTGGGTTTTGTAGTGTTTTCTGTGACCGTGACATACATTCTTGTTAATCTGGTATTTGTATTGCTTGTACAGATCTCAAAATCTCCGATTGTCCTGTTTCTGAAATTCTTTTCTTATTAAGCTTGAGCCATCATGAACACACTTAAGTAGCTCACCCTCACATTAACTAATACAAATGGGTAAAATCCAACATAGGTAGCCATGTACATTACTCCTACCCTTATTTATCTTGCTGTCTATGGACTTCCAAAACTGAAGTGCTCCTCACCCTAGGCTTGTATATTCCCTCTGTATTTCCCTCAGTGACCATTACCTTAATAATCAAAGAATGTTAAAAAAAAAAAAGGCATTCTTAGCCCATAATGATAAAAATCTCATCTACTCCAAAGAACGTTCTTTCTCTCCCATTACAAAGCTTAGCTGCTTGTTTGTTTTCAGGGAGAAATAATTAGAATTCTGATTTACAGGTGGACTTGGCCTATGATAGGTAGCAACAATCATTTTACGATCATATACTTGCACTCAGGATATGTTTTTTTCCCCTGTTTTGGAGGTCCAGTTTTATAGCTGGGATGAGGATTCTCTGTTTTGTAAGGTAGGTGCTGCTTTTGTAATGATGGATTACTTCGTTTACAGTCATCAGACAGGTTTAATAGCCTTGAAACCCTCCAAGCATAGTTCATGAAATTTCTTTTACAGAAAACCTAGTTTCACTAGGACTTTGTCCTAGTTTTCACTCCTCTCTGCGCAGTGATAGCTCAAAACTGGTTTGTGGGTTTAACTTGTACACTGTGATTTATGCAGCACTTTCTTTTTAGTTTTTGGTGGCTCCGTTCAGTGCTTTATAGTGATGCTAAGAACAAGTGCTTTAGGTTGTTTGAATGTAAACGTTGATGGAAAACTTGTTGCCAGGATTCACTCTTTTTTCACGTGACTCTAATGGGGGGGAGTGTGTGTGCTTGCAGATGTATGCGTGGTGGCTAATTCATATTAGGAAAACCAGAAGATACATAGTTAATGCCAAGTAGGAGGTTTCACTGGGTCAGTTCAGTGACACTGCTGTAGCAGTGATATCTCAGTAGCATAAAAACGTTAGTGTACCGGTGCATGTTGTGGAGCGTGGTTAAAACAGCTCTGATGTGAAACACGTTTAGGGTTGGGCTCTTGAATGAGTATGGCATAGTAACCCTATCTGCTTGTAGCTAATGGAGTAGCGCTCTTTAAAGGAGAATGTGGATGGATGGCTTGGAAGGAAGTTGCAATGCTGTAATTATCCATTCTTAACAGGAAATCTCTCTATAGTTATGCCAGAGTGTAGTGTAACTTCCTTGACTTCTTATTGTGAAGAAAAATCTGTATTTTTAAGGAAGACAGTAAACCAGCACCCTGCATTGTATTGCGTAGATGTTTGTGAGAAGCTATGTAAGTGAAAGTAAACTTAATTGAGCTTGTTGGGAACTTATTTCCCAAGTCCCTAGTGTCAGCTGTTTTGGTTTTGTCTAGAGGCTGCTACTAGTACAAAAGAAAGTCCAGCTGAAGACTTGCTCTCTATCTGTGCTGGAGACAGCTTCTGTTTCCAAATGAGGTGGTACGCAGAGGGTATATTGTAGAACTGAGGGACAAGGATCGTTGCTTTTCCCTGTATCTCACTAAATTTGTAGTAAAGCTGGGAAAAAACAGCCTCTTAGGTGCTCACCTGCCTTTACATACTGAAGTGTAACTGGGTTATTTCAGCGATGTGGCGAGTTAACTCCTGCCGTCTGTGGATACTGCTGTGTTCTCCAGTAGATTATCTGCGTTCCTTTTATGGTACTGTAGTACTTCACCAAATTCATATTTTCTTTCTGGTTTTGGCAGGATTACCTGAAGTTTCTCATGGCTTTGCTTCCCATTTTATTGTTGACTTCAGTTTCTGGAGGCAGTCCTTTGTTATTTTTGCTTAGAACTTTTCTGCGTAACTGTAATTATTTTAAATACAGATAATTGCATTATTACAACTTTCTTTTGAAGTATTCATTTTTTTCTCTGAGTTCTTCCATGATTCCTTTATCATTTCTTCTTTAGCCAACTTTTCCGAACTTTTTACTAGAAGTCCTTTGGAATACTTGTTTGTGCCTTTTAGTAGAGTACAAGAACTATCGTACTCCTCTAAACTGCTAGAGGGCCAATTTTGTACCACAGCTGCTCATTTGCAGAAAGAATAGCCATTTAGTTCTGCAGCTGTTGTTTTATTTTACTTAGCCTGAAGCAGTGTTCTACTTCGGATGAAGTAAGAGGCAGGATCTAAGAAGAAGCTGTAGGACACATGCAATCAGCTTACTATGAATCTTCATGCTGCCATTGTTTCCCATCAGCTGTGGTTATTCAGGTGTCGTGTAACTTTGGGCTATGGCTCTAATGGTGATTTTTTTTTTTATAATTTTTTTTTAATGGTGCCATCATCTCTTGTATCTTCTAAAAGTGATGCTTGGAAGAGGCATTCTTTTGCAGTTCAGCCTGTGACCTAATGATCTATTTCAGTCTTTAGTTCCTAATCGTAACATCAGTTTTTGATCCGTAGATGTGAAAGTTTTAAGCTGTTCCTACTGACTTGGCTCACGAAGTAACACTAGTTTGCATAATAATACAAAAGAGATGACTTATCCAACATGGAATTTAAAGCTTCCCTTTTTTGCTTTGTGTATCCTGCCTTATGTGAAGTACATGATCAGTAAACTACTGATGATGGTAGAATGCTGGGAAAGTTCACTTCTAAAATGTTACTGACATCTTTTCCATGGAAAATGCAGGATGTTTTCTGAAACAGAGACACCTTTTGTATTTGAAAGTTTAATTTTTTTTAACAGCCTTCTTAAATTTAAGTTTCTCAGTATCTTTAAAATCTTTTCACTCATTAATTCTCAAACAATTCTTTAAAAGTAGCTCACTGGTCTGCTACTGGTTGAGTATGCACACGTATTTCCGGTAAACCGTGCAGAAGCGGTTCCTCAAGCATGTTAGAAGAAATCAGGTGAGTATTGTAAATTACTTGTTTATGAAATCTTGAAGTCCTGTAGTGGGAAAGTTATTAAACAGTTCCAAATAGTTCATAATACAAGTTTAAAGGAATAATCTCAAGTATGCGTTCTTACTTCTGAGTATTTCAGTAAACTCCACTGCTGCAGCAGTGAAAACTTTGCTTTGTGTCGATCTGGGTTTTTTTGTACATCGCTATGTGAGCTTAAGACTTCAACCAGCAGGAAATCTCAGTGGTTAATGCTAGAAGTAGTTGTAATTTGGAGCTGAATGTTATCTTGCAAAGGCTTAGGTAGGAGAGATTTTATTACTGATTACATCTGCACCAGATCAGAAGCAAAGAAGAAATGACTGGCCAAAAAGCTGCAACCAAGTGGAAAGGAAAGAAGCTGATGTTGATATAAAACTTGTGGGTTTGTCTTTCACTCCTAGCTTTACATCAGAACTTTATCAATTATCTAGTAGTTTCTAAACTTTAAAATAATGTTAGTAAATTCAGTGCTACCTTGTGGTACTCTCAAGTCTACTAATGGCAAATCCAAGTTATGAGTAATATGTGACAAATCAGGTATTGAGATTTGAGAAATTAGGGAACTAAGCTGTATTTAACTGTGTGAAAATAACTTAATGAAGTTAAGTCTTTATGAAACGCTTCACAAATACACTGGATTTCCTTATTGTGACTAAACATCTCCTGTGCTATTTTGCTAAAGGAGCTTTATTAAAGTAATGCTTATCTGGATCAGTTGCAGTATTAAAATTTATAAAATCCTAGTTTACTCATGCTTATCTCAAAACAGACTGTGTACACCAAAATTTAACTTGGGAGTGCCAATTCCTAGCATGAAGCATAAGAAAATTTACTGAAGTGACCAGTGGTGGCATAAAGGGAAATCCTGTGGCTTTATTTTAATTCATGTCATGACCTCTACAGGGTCTGTAAAATAAAAAATACAAAAGGTGTCTGTTATAGTCATTCTGAGCTCTCCCATATAATTTCCTTCAGACCTATGTTAATTTACTGAGGAAGAGCTCTCCACATCAACCCCTTCTTTTTCCCTTTCTCCTCAGAAGACACTCTTGAAATCTTCACTTAATGTTCTTTATTGCTTCCTCCCAAGCAAGCAGTTCTTCAGTCACAACATCCGTACGCTCAAGCAGTGGTGCCTTTCTCGCAGCACTGATTCTTTTGCTTATGTAGGAAATGACAAGTTTGCACGGGTTGAAATTACTCTGGTATTTCACATATTTACTCTAAATATGGTACTTGCAGTAGCATGGAGCTCAGTTGCCAGATGTATACTATGACATCAACAAAGTTTCTCTATTGTTTATAGCCTTTGTCAGTTGTTAATACTTAAATTCATACAACTTAAAGCACAAATTGTGAGTCCTTAATAGCACTGTTTCCTAGTCAAATATTTAGTGTCTAAAAAAAGTTCCACTTTAATAGCTTGTAAAAACTGATTTTTTTTTTAAATCCTATTGAAAAAGGTGATAATGAAATTCATATCATTCCTCAATTAGTTCTGTTAAAAAAAAAACACACCAACAAACCAAAACCAAGCCACTGGTATTCAGCTGCATGGCATAAGTTTCTAAAGGTACAGTAGTAAACTGGATTTCAAGACCCAGAATTCAGAATTTTAAACTGAACTCAGGTTACAAACAGAAGTAAACATGTTTTAAATATTTTTTTTTATTATTTTTTTTTAGATTTCTCTATGCCTTTAATCTGGCAGTAAATCCACTGAGAGCAGCTCTGTGATTCGTTGCTCTGTCTGCCAGATCAGAAGGTTGGGTGTCTTGGCTATCAAAAGGTAGAAGTGGGTGTCTTCGTGTTCTTTGGCATTCTTCTGGGCTGCTTGTAACTTGCTTTGCTGTTGGCGATGTTTGGATTCCTCTGGGGTGGGTAATGAGCTGTAATGTGATATTGTGATGTTTCTGTACCTGCCTCTTGCTTTTCAGGTGTGCTTTTTGTTTTGGGTTTAGTTTTGTTAAGTAGCAGTGTGTCCCTCTTTCCCCCTCCCCCCCCTCCACTTCTCCGCATATGTTCAGAAATCACATCAGCATTTTACCTACATTTGTTTACAGTTGCACTTGATTTATTTGGCTGATATCCCTGCTCTTGCTGACAAATGGGTCGATATTTAATTGTAAATCAGGTCATACTTGAAGTTGATTTATCCCCTTCCCCTCCCTACCCCCCAGATTGCCATCATAGTTGCAGCCATCATTGCAGCCTATTTCAAACTTTATGAATTTTTCTGATCCGCAACTCTGTATATTCTTGACCTGACCTAATTTTTGAGGGGAAGTGTTAAAAGTTGTTTAAACTATTGTGATGGTTAAGCTGCCATACTGAGAATGGTGGTGCAATTTGATTGGATTTAATTGTCTGTCTGTTTTTCTATTTGCCAGAAACCATTGGTGTTCATAATTCAGCAAATATACTGTTATGAAGAGAATAAAAATAACTTTCATTTAAAAATCAGTCTGTTAGGAATATTTACTTCATTATGTATAGCAGCTACATACAGCTGCAGAAGCAGTTCTTCTTTTCTGTGTTGATGTAAAGCCAGCTTCATAGAGTCTATTTTATGAAATGCCTTCATCCTTTTTTCTGTCTCACAAGGAGTAGTTAAGTTTAATATTTACATAATTGATTCTGTCGGTTTCGAAGTTTTAAGGGTGAAATTCAGGTATTTTACTTGCAATTACTTTTTATTCATCATGAGCTACAACTAGTACTGTTCAAATCGTAGTTGCAGTTAAACAGGAAAAAATGCCTTTCTGGACAATATCCCTGTGTCCTCTTTTCCTCTTGACAAACCAAGTTTGTTTACTATTTAGAAATATACTGTAACCCTGTGGTAGATTTTAATTTTGAATTAATTCGCATGGTGACAGTCCATGTCACTCTGCTTTCATTGATGTAGACATGCTCTAATTAGCTGGGTTTTATTCAAATTACCGAATTTAGTTTTATTATCCTTTTAATAAAATTTTCTGTAATACATTAATAACCCGTGATAAATTTAATAGAGCTATGTCTCCCTGGAGTGCTTGCATTTCAGTCATAAGTGTCACAGTACAGCATTGCAGAATAAAATTTAAGTATCGAAAATATACGCGAAGTGGATTTTAATCACAGGAATGAAAGAAAAGTCAACGGAAACCAAATATGAATGCTTTTGCATTCCTGGGCTGTAGTTACTTGTAATAAGATATGAAATGCATAGTAAGCTGCTGCATTTGATTAGCTGTCTGATGGGAAAGCTCAGGATGCACAACTCCTAGCTGTAAACTCTTGGAAACGCAGGGACTAGCACACTATGTTGTGCTTTGGGGAAGATGATGGTCTGGACCCAGACTTTTATTTTTAAGTTTTTGATAGTTAACAGGGAGCTAGCTCAGACTTTCTTCCTGATCTGCTCAGTTGGAATGCTTTGCCACAACAGTAGCATCATTAAGCCTATCAAATGTAATTAAAGCTAAAATATAAATTAAGTAAATTTCCTAGCAGATTACTTTGCATTACAAATACATGTGAAGTTTGTTTTAGTGCTGAATTTGGCATGTGAGTGGATGGAAATCCAGAGAAGCTTTTGTGTTAGTTCTTAGATACCAAGGAACAGCACAGTTAGTTCAACCTCTGAGGTATGGAATTGCATTGTTATTAATTTGAAGCTCTTACATTTCCAGGGGCTGATACTCTGTTTTGTTGGTTTTTGCTTTTTGTTTATGCACAGTTATTTTATGAGGAGACTTTCTTCAGATTTAATTACCTGTAAGTAAACTACAATGCAGCAGAGGAGATACTTCCGTCCTTATTTTAAACTGTTAATAAGGAGCTTTTGTAGACCGGAATGTGGTCAGCCTCTTGGTATGTAGCAGGGCTGACACGAGATGTTATAACACCTAGTTTTACTGCAGCTCCGTATTCTTTTTAGCTCTCTTGAGTTTTTAACCACTGAACAAGTCTTACTTTGAAGCAAATGGAATCACTATGTTTTGCATTGTTAGAGCTTTTCTTTACGAACAATTCCATTTTAAAGGTAGAATCTGGGTGAACTCATCTTTCTTTCACTGAGAACGAAAAGCAGATTATATTTACTTCTGCTCTTAGCTTTAGTTTATCTTAGAGGCTGTTTGTGATAGGGATGTGTCTTTGTGCATGGTAAATAGAGAAATTCCTGTCTGAAAGCTGTGGGATACGGAGGAGTTCTTTCTGTGTTCAACTTCCCTTACTCATCTAGTTTCAAACTTAAAGGTTTGAAACTCTGTATTTGCTCTAAAACTTTGTGAAACTCAATAACCACAGGGTCACTAAGAACGTGCTCATGAATGATCCTTAAAATTGGGGGATGAAGGAAAGAGCTGACCTGGGTTGATGAAACTGACATAACATTGTTGTAGGAGGGTGGGTTCCCTTTTGTAAGGTCCTTGGCTTTGTCTACTGAAAATCAGTGAAGCTTAATGTACGATGCTGGACAATACGTCTTCCTTTTCTCTCTCCACGTTCAATGAAAACCATTTCTGCTTCACCCTACCTGTATCATGGTATATTTTGAAACTTTCACTCTGAGCAGCTTTGATGTGGGTGGTAAAGGATGGTTTTGATCCTTCAGCTGTTGTGCCCTTATAAAAGGGTGCTGGTCAAATGGGCATCGAAGCTGTACTTGGATGAGCCAGAATGAGTTTTGTTTGCTCAGGGAGCTCCAAATATCTCATGGGAGATGTTAGTCTAAATTGAAGAAGGAAGTAAAAGCTAAATTAGGCAGGCATTTCCAACATTTCTATTAATAGCATGGAGGATTTTAGCTGTTCCTTTACTTTGACTGCCTCCCTTCACGGGAGAGCTGCACGCTTACGGTACGTGAGTGTCAGTTGAAACAGTTTTGTGAAGATACCTGTGTTTTGATGGGGGAAGGGTAACTTTTTTTTTTTTGAGCTCTGCTGCTTTGTTTTCTCCAGTTTGCTAACAGTCCGTGTATTGGCCAAAAGAAAAGGTATGAAAGAGGCTGTCGGTGACAAACATCCTTTAAGGAGTTCACCTGCTTTAAGTGCAAAATGTGAAACAGATGGTATGGAATCGATGGAGCTTGTATTAAAATGGCTGAAAGAAGTACTCTAGATCCAGGTACCTTGAATTTTAGTTGCTTTAAAAATGACAATTTACGAAGTAGTGACACTTTTATCCAAAACTACTAGAATTTTGCACGTCACCAAATACGTTAGCATGGAAGCAACAGCTTCATGCTCTGTGTTCAGCTTCTTTCTGCTATTCCTGCTGGGAAAAATGAAGATTAGTCCCACTGAGGAGTAGACAGAAGTCATGTAGAGATGGCTGCTACGTAGATGGCCTTTCACATGAAGAAATCACTTGTGAGATCTAGGGGAAGGAGCAAGGAGTAGAGGGAAAACAACACAATTTCACAATTTCATGTTTAGAATTAATTTCAGACTTTATACCGTCGTCTCAGTCCCCATGCTTTGTTATGAAGCCGACTATTTTTCTTTCAGTTTTTCAGCATAGAGAAAGAAAAATCTCAGCCACTTTCTGCAAAACTGTGTATTCAGACTGTTTTGTATAACATCGAGGAGTACTAAACTTAGCCTGTTTGATCTCTGAGATATTAGCCCAAGTGTCTTGTGTGATTTTCTGCCAGTCACTTTGTAGGAGAAGGTTAGTGTTTGACTTTCATTGAATGATAAATACTTGAAGTTTGAGGATTTGCTGCTTTGCACATTCAAATTATTTGTCAGGATTTTTTTTTTCTTTTAAGGAAAAGCATTGTAGGATGTAATAGGCAAATAATTTAAATTACTTTCCTCCTTGGTCTGTTAACTGAGATTTGGTAAGGAAAACTTTGCAGCAAGCTTTGGGTAAGTGTTTTTATTGCCTCTGCACTGTCAGTGGAGAGAGAGCTCTTACGGTAAAATCCTGAGGGTTACTAGTTTGGGGTTGACTAGCTTCTTTTATAGGAACTAAAGGAAAAAAATGTATTCCTCAGCAAAACTCCCTCATGAAATCTGTGTTTTGTTTTGTGGCTATTAGCAGTGTGATTTTCTTGACTTTGCCTTATTTTCCCTACTCTTCCCCTTTTTCCAGTTTTGTTAGGCTGCTACTTATGTCATGGTTTATAAGCTCTTAAGTCAGAGCTACAGTTTTCATTAAGAACTGTTAAGATACGTTTAGTCAGCTAAAGCAGTGAGTGATCATCTGACAGGGCACTGCTATAGGTATTTCCTGAGAGATCAACAGAAAAGTAAGATATACAGATCTTCCATACAAAATAGGAAACGTTGCATAGCTGGATTGTAGCGCGATGTGTGTAAAGTTTATTCATAGTGAGAATCTGGGCTGAAGCCTACTGTCTGAGGAGTTCTGCTCCAATAGGCGAGCATTGTGCTGTTTATAAGGAAAAACATATAGCACTGTCTTGTAATAAATACTATTAATATAAAAAAAAATCTAAATCAATAGGAATTCTGTTTCTGATATGCCAGAAAGTGCACCACTTTCAGTAATTTTATGCACTGAGCTTTTGATATTCCTATATTAAAATGAACCTAAATTACTTTAAGTAATTTTTTCATCTTTATGATGTTGGAAGAACGTGATTTAATAATCATACCATTTTAGGATATGGCTTAAACTCCTTTGGTGCTAGGTACAGAAGTTTCCCAGATTTTTCCCTCTATCAGGTTAAACTCTCAATTTTGGTAGTCTGTGTAAGTACATGAAAAGCATTTAAATGTGTGCGTGTTGGTTTTTTTAACCAATATACTGCAGGGACAAAAGGATCTATAATGGATGCTGTTGCACCATTAGAGCCTCTTGACAATACAGCTTATTTTGTACAACAAACTAGCGTGAACTGTTGACCAAAGAAGGCATATTTCCACAAAATGATATGTCTGGTTTTTTTTTTTTTGCCAGTAATTGTCTGGACAACCCTTTACTGAAGGTGAAGCTGTAGGGGATAGTATCTGCCAAGAAATATGTCCTGCCATGCGTTTAAATATTTTTACAATGCACAGCTTTAATTACATTGAATTAATTGTTCTGTATAATTTCCGGTTTGCTGAGGACACCAATACGCTTAGTGTGCTGCAGGCATTACAGAGTCTGGGAGGCTGCACAGTAGATGATGTGTTTTGGCATGAGCGCTTTCCAGAAACTACAAACCCTTTGATTAGAGAAGGTCATAGTCTGACCAAAAAGCTTTGTTCTACGGAGGGGGATATACACATCTTTATCCGCAGTTTCAGAGCTGATGGAGGTAGGCAAATATGGAGGCATAACTCTTTTAACTCAAATACATGTTTCCTGACAGCTCCCAAAGGCATTCAGGTGAAACGTGCTGTTCTTGCTCTGAAATACATCCTATTTAGAAGGAAATCTAATTTCCAAAGTCTTTTTAAAATGGGAGGGAGTGCCATGTATCCCAAACAACTTTGCTAGAGTGAGTAAGACTTTTGAGCTAGTGAAATGAGACAAGTATTGAAGTGGGAAAAACTCAGATCAGATGGGTTTGATTGTTTTATCTTTGTCTACTAAACTGTCTAATTAAAGATGCAGCACTGCCATTCAAAGGGGAAGAATGCGAATTACATGTGTGTGAATAGTTCTAAAATAACAAAGATCAGGAGAAATCTTTGGCTTGAAAATCTGTTCGGTGAGATGTGGCAGGAGGTCAGGCTGGCATTAACGCTCAGTGGCAGTTTCAGTTTCACTATGTTACAGAGTGATGGTACACCACTACTGCAAAATTAATCTCTGATGCATCTTTTAGAATAAAGTGATGTGGAAGTTAAATATCTAAAACACTTAAATTACACTTTTGGAAATACTTTGTATATTTAGAAGACACACATATTTAGATTTAGAAACTGTGCTAGAGGTGTTTACTGACAAAATGTGCTGTGCATGAAGTCAGGTGTGTTTTCTCTGTTTTTCTGTAATGCAGGATTAAGGAAGTCACAGATGTTGGAAGGTGGCTGGGCTGCTTTGGCTGCTTTAGGGTGTGCTTTTTAGCAGGTTTGATCTGAATCTCATATGGATCATGTGAGCTCTGGGACTGGAAATTTTATAAAGAGAGAACATTGAACTTGATCACAAATGGTGGCATGAACAACTGTGGGACTTACTCCCACAAATTGAGATCAGGAAGGATTGAGTTTACTGAAGTAAACCGTAGTTACATTAAAGGCCCACCTTCTTGGAAAAAAAAAAAGTTGTATTGCTGCAAAACAACTATAGAGTTGTAGTTACTGAGGACTTTTTGTTCTGCAGTGTCTGCTGTTGACAAAAATGGTTTCTCCGTTTCAGTAGGCTGGGCTACGATAATGCTGCTGCAGTGCTGCTAGGAAGCTGCCAGGTAAGGGCACATGGCTAGTACTTTGTGTGAGTCTAGGAGATATTTGAGAGCAGTCTGCAAGGGTTTATTGCTTACTATCGGCAGTACAACAGCAGCTTGTCTGTGTGTTTCACAAGTCTTGTTCTTAACACTCTTCTATTAGCCCAACTGCTTTTTATTGTATGGAGGTGTAATAGCTATGGAATATTTACAGAATAAATTCCTTTGGAGCAGAAGAAAAGGGCTATAAGTGCATACTATAGCCAAAAACTTAGAGTATGCGAAGGCAGGTGGCTTGGGCGCTATTCTTGTCAGGGAGAAAGATATAGAGAACAACATGATAATATATTCAGTGTGTACTTGGTGATGAAGAAACCTGAGGGTTAGTATCTTTAGCATCACGTACTGATCTCTCTCAACTATCTATAAACCATGTAATGTGCCTTCTTCGTGTATCTTAAGGTAAAAATCGTAGGATAAACTTGCATGTATGTAGACAGTTTGCTTGAAATAGCTTCCTGTTTGCAGTAGGACATAAAAATAGTGTTAAAGCTGTACAATTTTCAAAGTAATTAGTCTTCATGAAAATAGAAATGTTCCACCTAATGCAATTCATTGTGCTTCCATCCATCCGCTGTGTATGACTATCCACACTATAAATATTATATTGGATACTTAAATATTTATTATAATATTTAATATAGTAATTTAATACTATAATATACTAAACTTAAATATTTATTCCAATATTGAATCAAATGGCTGCCATTCAAAATCAAAGCCTGCCTGGCCACCTGTCCTAATGTATTCTCCAACAGCACTGCTCATACAGAACCCTTAAGGTATGTACCTGCTTTCTAGCTCATCGGAACCTAAAGAAGTGGATGCATCCTCAAGTGTTTGCAGTTATGTGCTCTGAAAATACTGACTTAATGTTGACCAAATAAGTATTCATAATTTTATTCATGAATGCATTGAAACTAGCATATGATCAGTGAAAAAGAATATTTGTTTCTCCTCCGTCTTAAATACTGAGATTGAATGTACTGCTTTTGCAAGAATTGTCATGTTAGTTGGCCGATACAGGCATTTTTCATCTTGTAATCAAGAATCACCTTTAGAATATGATTCATAGGCTCATTACTAAGCATGTTTGTAAAGATAGGATCAAGGCTCTCAGTTTACAGATATTTTTCAGTGGGAATAATGTGCTAGTGTATGTGTGGGAGCTAATACTTACTCTGGATTAGATTTCATGATAAAATGTTTTTAAAAGGTACTGTAGGAATCGAATATAGAGCAAAAGTCTTCAGTAGTTCTAGCATATCTTGCATATTTCTCAGCCTTGGTGTGCTGATTTGTCTTGTTTAGAGGAAGAACTTAAAGTTTTTAAGAGTCATACAATATTGATAAAACTTGGAGCTTTGCAAGGATAATGCTTTAGCAGAAGAAAAACACTTGGATATCCGAAAAGCTGTCACAAGAAGTGTTACTTAAATTACAGGGGGAGAAAAATATTACCTGTATAAGCAATCTTATACATCCATCTTTTCTGTGTATGAAATACAGGCAATTGAAAGTTCACAAACTTTTTGAAAATCACGGACAAAGTATAAATGGTGTGCAGGAAAAGTTTGACAACAGTGTCTGGTAGAATTATTTTTTTTTTATTTTATTTTTGATCTGGATCACTTATGCTGATAGGCCCCTCCCTACTTTAAATTTGTTAAACTTGGTATACATATTTCAGTTAAATAATAGTGTTGCATGTCGGAGACTGGATTTTTGAGGTCTTTCAGGCTGCTACTGTGGTATGTAGGAGGAGAGCAATATTATCACTTTGAAGTATGAAAGGATTCAAAGTCAGGCTTTCACATCCTCAGCCAAGACAGTTCTAGCGAGCCATGGATTATTTGCTTTAGGCTGAGCTGACAGAAACCTCTGCTGGTAGGAACATGAGTTGGGAATTGCTGTTCACATTTTGTTCACAGTATAGCTGTGGACTCCTCGTCTTTGGACTTTTTAACTTGCGTTCATTAAGCATGACTATACTGTATATAAACGACATTACTATATATGTGTGCTTAAAAACTGTCTCTGAGTGTTGGTTTTGTAATAAAAATGTATATTTTTTTTTTGTGTGCTGAAAAGAGCTTATAACTCACTCTTTAAAATGGCATACTAAGAAAGCTGTGATGAAAAAAACAATACCAGCAAAAATCCCTAGTGGAGACATAGTTCATTATGTCAGAACAGTTCTTTTGCAGAAGGACGTGGAACTACTGATGGTTATTCATCTAAAGAATTTTTTGCTGGTATGCTGCGTCTACTCCAGATATCCATTAATTATTTTCATAAGACATTAATTTCATAATAATTAACTTGACGGCATACCTGTCGAAAAGCGGAGAAAATGATGCTGAGATGGCTTAAACATTAACAGGTGTTCTTCTTTAAGCTTCACAAGAGAGTAAATTGTGACCAGATATTTAGTACAGTTATTCTTTCAAGAGGAAAGGAATGCTTTTTTTTTTTTCCTCCAGAAGGCTATGCTGAGGAACATTTATTTATGTTAGTTGAGTTCAAATTGGAAGGACCTGGTAAACATCTTCTGAAATGAAATTTCTGCTTCTAGCTTAAATAATCTTGTAAAATTTTGGTGTTTGTCTCTAAGAAAATGTGAATACTGAACAACAGCAGACTAAAAGGAATTGTAGGGAGAAGAGAGGACCTGGAAAATTAATCTTTAGAAAGATAACTAGTATCTTTTAAAATATTAATCAATACAAAAGCATCTAAGATTTTAACAAAGACAGTTCTCTCCTGTTACAACAACTGATGTTGATGAGTGCAGGTAACAAGCATGTGTTTGGGTGTATTTTTTTCTGCGTGACTCTTAAACTACGTAGTGCATGGGAGAAGTGCTTCAATGCAGGCTGCCTACATCACTTTGCCATCAAATTGGAGGTTATTTAAACTGGAAAAAATGTCCATATCTGGTTCTAATGATGCTTTTTATTAATAACCAGTATGTTGGAATACACTATGTGTTAACAGAGAGTAGTATTGTACTGGGAATGTTTGCAGCTGCTCTTCAGACCAAGATTAGAAGGCAAAGTTACACTGATAAATTGGAGTAGTACTCTGTGAATGCTCTTGAGTGCAAAGTTCTAAATGGGTAAGGAAGGTGTCAAAGTTGAGTATAAAAGGATTATCTGAAAGTGCAGGAGTACTACAAGAGGCCTTGGCTCACTTCATTTTCATTGTAAACCACTAATGTGAGGCTGCAGGAAAGATGGACATCCTTCTTTTATGTCTGTAGAACAATGTATTATGAGACAGAAAGTTGTTTCCATTATATTTGGTACTGGAGAGCTTCAGTATGCAGGTTGGGGTACTATTTTTAAAAAAAAAAATTAGTGAAACTGTAGAGAATCCAGAGAAGATCAGCTCAAGAAAGGAGACTGGAAAATCAGGAAACATTGAAAGAAAAACAGTTATTTTATTAAGAAAGTAGATAGCAGAGAATAATGTTTTTCCACTGTGTTGATGGCTTTTATGGAGAGGGCGGATATTCTGTCTCCACTGAGGAGGACAAGAAGTTCCTTTTTTTTAATCTGCATCAGAACATCGGGCTTCTGGGATATAAGATGGATCTAAGGAAACTTGTAATTATGGAGATGTGGAGTAACCAGTGAAGGCCACAGCAGACATCTTTGGAGAACAGTGGATGACTGTTGCTAGATGGTGGCATATAATCGCTCATTGTTGCTGAAATGGGATGACCTGTCTACTTCCCTTTTTCCTCTTCTTACTTTTGCATGTCTTCATCTCTTCTTCTGTAGTGCCTTTTGCCACTTTTGGTCTTCTGTGAGCCATTTTCATCTCGTAGGACTATCGAAAAAACTATGCAGGGTTGTGTCCCCCGTCTTCCCACCACCACTTAAATTAGGATGTTTTTTTTCTTTTCTGAGAAATTAATATGATTTGTAGAGAAGCACACCAGTGCTGGCATAACGGAAGCAATGGAAGTGTGTGGCTGTTAGATGGTAGAGATAGGAATGGGACCACCCTGTTTCGTGTCAGCTGTCATGAAAACATATCCTATGGGTAGTCATGTCGAAGGTGAAGCAGGGGAACAGACCTCAGTTAACATGTAATTCCAAACTCTATTGATTTCTGTGATTGCATAGTGGTTGAGATAGGCTGAACCTAAGTTATGAGGGGCTCTGAAGATAAAGTAGCTGGTGTTTGAAATAATATAAAGGGTAATTAGTCGAGGGATTCATAAGGAAAGTGTAATTTAAGGATCACTTTTGTTTCCCCATTGATGGTTCTCCTAGTCTAATTGTTCGTGTAACCATCCTGACCTGTTCTTATGAATTTGTGTTGGTCTGAAAAACTAACTCATGTGATGTGTTAAACTTGCATCAGGTTCTAGATGAATTAAGCTAGGGTTTGTATTCAACTTGAAGAATAGAAACGTTGGGGGATTGAAGGCATGAGTTAGCTTGTAGCAGTAGCCACATCAGCAAGATCTGTTAGCTCCAGGTCTGTTCAGTTGCGAGCTTGATAGGCTTTACCTTATCTAAAAAGGGAGAAGAAGAGTCATAAAACTGAACAAAACTAGTTGTCACTGATACTGGTTCCACAATCAGATGTCCTTGAGAACTCATTCCTCAGAGCGATCCAGGCTCCAACAACCTGTAAGTGTAGTCAAGACTCTGCAGGAGCTGAGTGCGGCTTAGCAAACCTAGTGGGTCTAAATGGACCTGTTTCAGATGTGGGATTAGAGGAGATGACCTCCAGAGGTTCTGGCCATCATAAATTATTTTATAACTATGTGATCCGAAGTATGTATAACTTATTTATTCTGCTACGATGATCTGGCAATTCAGGTTATTTTCTCAAATTGAGTTTAACAGAATACCAGAACTTCTCTTGTCTGAAAGCGTAACGTGATGATGTTTGCAGGATGAACGAAACAGTGTAAAATTGTCATTTTTTCCAAGGAGAAATGTATCTGATTAAATGAGCAAATAAGAGGAAGGATTGTGGTGTTGGTATATTCAGTTTCTAAACTTCTCTAACTTGTTTATGTGCCATCATGGTACGCTTATGCTTGTGTAATTGTGTCTGTAACTGTTCCTGGATTAATGAGACAAATGTAGCTGAAATTAGAGTATTGTATTTACAATTTGTGGCTGCAGCTGTTGAGACAAAATTTAGCAGTATTTTAACGTTAGCCTTTAAAGTGGGATGGGGGTACTCAGCAAGCTTAAAGATAAGAAAAGATTTGGGAAGCAACATTCTGCTATGTCTATATTTGGCACCTACCTGTATGTGGGAAGATGAAAAATAAATAAAACATTAAAAAAATCTGGTTTGTCAGTTTGTCACGTTACTTATTGGTTTTTGGATTGTGCTTCCCCTTATTTTTATCTCTTTGTATTGTTTCATTTGTTGATGCTTTGTTTGCTGATGAGTTGTGGTAGACAATCCTAATGTTACTCGGAGAAGTCTTCATTGAAGCAGTTGTCCAGCTGAACCCATTTTTACTCTATTTTTCACAGAAAGTATCTTAATCATTTTTTACAGTTCTCAAACATAACAAGTAAAGGTTAGTCAAAGAGTTGCCATAATAGTAAACCTAGACAGTTAGAGATACCCGAGGCAATAATGCTGGGTTCACAGGGTTACTGATAGAGATTTAAAGTAGTTTGTAAGAACTGCAATTAGAAATTGCAGTTTTGGGTAAGAACAAGAACATGACGGTCTTATTTGAATTTGAAGAAAAAGACAAGATGCAACTCGATGAAATGAAAATATAAATTGTTGGCTGTACAACAAGTTATTCTATGTTATATTAAATCTGCCTTCTGCCTCTTTTATCCTCCTCATCTAATATAAATAAGATTAAATCACATTCCTTTTTAAACATAGAAAACCCTGAACAGAGTGCGTCTCTCAGATTTCTTTAACTCTTCCATAAATTATTTCCTGAATCAGTGTATCTAGCTCTTAGAATAAAATTATATGCAGAGGAAGAATTTTCAAGTGGAATTTTTATTGTTAATTGTAAGAAGTATGTGGTCCAGATTTCCTTGTCCCCCTCTCAAGGCCACTTACGTGAAGCCACTGGGAAGTCCAGTATAGAAACTCCTCCTAGGAAAGCAGCTGGGTACAAACGGGTTTATTCAGAAGAGAAACAAAACTAAATTTAGGACAAATATTGTTTATGGCATATTTTGTTTTAAACCGCAAATGTAGGTACTTTCTGGTACTTGTGAAAACATTGAAGTATCACTCAGTTTTCAAATACATGCTGGTTAAGATATTCTTTCGTCAGATTAAATGTCGTTTGTTGGCTCAGACAGAAACTTAACACCACTTTCTTTTTCTAGCTTGATCACTTAACTGTGCCATTTGGGGTTTCTTTGTTTTGGCACAGGCTTCGTTTGCAGTTACCAAATGTATCTCTGAGGAAGAAGTCAATTTTGCATGGTTGGATTCATGTTCAGAACTACTTTGATTATTGGTTTTAGACACGTTGTTTGGTTCTCTAATGAAAATTTACTTATTTACATCCAGGAACTTTCTAATCCTGTTTTCCGTATTTAAATAAGAACACCTAAATAAGACGCTTATGGAAGAGGTGGGAAATTATTTAGAAATTTAACTTAACGCATGCACTAAGTTAGCTGGGTTTAGAACGTCAGTTGGAATATGTATAACCAGATTTGAATGTGTCGGGGTTCACAGTCACCGGAACTGTTAATCTGTACAAGCAGATTTTAATAATAAATTTTACAGCCAACCTCTATTTTGTTCTTACTCTAGCATTTCTTACTTCTTGTGGTCTTTACAAGTGTCCAAAATCCTTTCATGACACAGCTAGATCCTCCAGTGTTTAAATATTGAAGAAGAGTACATGTTAAATGTTCTATAAATGTTTTCAAGGGCTTTTGCTACAGGTCATAAACTTTTCAAATAAAACTGGTATGTATTTGTGAAGTAATCTCAAGTTTTGGGGTTTTTTTCCTAAATATTTTTTTGAAACTGGATAAAATTAGACTAAGAGATCTTAAGTGCTTGTTATCTTCATAATCAGTTTGTCAAAGTGAGTGGGGGGAAAAAAACCCCCACCGTAATCCACAATATTTGTCCTCAGCAGCCAGTTGAAAAGCTCTTTTCCTTGTCCTTTATATTGGACACATGAAAACAAGGGGCTGTCTTGACTTGCCTTCTATTCAGGGTAGGAAGATGATCTCTTATGGAGATTTGAAGAAAACAGTGCAACTAGAAAAAAAATCTATGATAGAGAGATTAGGTAATTTCAGTTTTTCCAGTTAAACTTCACACGAACCACCCAGGCTCCAATGAAATTTTTAGTTCAGCAAATGACAGAATAAAAACTGACCATGGAAAACTTTGCAGCTGCTGGAATGTGTGCCTAAATCCAGTTTCTGCTTCATTTGAGATTCACTGTCAAATGTTCCGTTACCTTAACCAGAATGGCTGTTTGTTTGGTTTTTTTTTTGTCAATAACACCTATTTGCCCTATTGCATAACAATTTTCCTCTGCTACTGGAAAGGAAAGATGTGTCCCACGTGCGTGCCTTGCCAGAACCCGTGATGGGACTATTTAAAATCAACATGGGTACATAGATCATGTTAGCTGTGCTGGGGCAGTGGGGAGAAGTTCATCCCGAACCCATAAAATGTCTTTAGAAATAGTAAATTAAAACTTCACACTACCACTAGTGCCTGCTGTAACTATTGCTAACACAAAATCGAAAGAGGGAATTTTTTGTCTGGTGGCAAACTTCCTATTGATATAAACCCCGTCACTTGGGATCATTAACAAGTTTGGCTCGAATTTGCTGACTTCTGATCTTTGAAATTTGTCACTGAATCCTTAATGAAAGCTGCCAGCGTTAGCTGCTGCTACGCTGCACGTCATTATGTGGGAAACGGCTGTGTCTCTGACGTTCTCATCCACCCCTGGGTAATACCTTACCTCTGGAACTGTGTAACAAGTGTTTATATTCAGCATTTGAATTTCAGTTAAATTGCTGACCAAATGAGGGAACACTTCACACTTATTGCTCTACTCCAGTGACAAAATATTTGTGCAGAGCAAGAATTACTAACATAAGAAAATTGAGACCCTAACATAGTTGGTAAGTGGTATAATTTGAGAGTTATGATATGAATTGAAACGTAGACAGCTAGAGAAGGGAATTGTACGTGAGTTCTAGCAGAGCGGATACCTATACCTCTTAAGCAGGGACACCAAAATGTTTCCCACTGTACGTGATTTTCAAAAGTGATAAAACGAAAGTGTTTCAGCTTTGAATGTTATATCTTGTGAAGAAACTGCTCCCCTAGAGGAGGAAAAAAATAATCCTGTATAAATAGCCTTTTAAATCTTTAGCTCAAGCACTTTACTAAAATCATTTTGTATGGCCTTAGGTGAAAGGGGTATTGCTCATCCGCCAACGCACACTCTTGAGTAGAATTGAGCGTAGACACTGTCCCGTATTCCACCATCAGTGATTAGCCACAAATGTTCCCTCGTGCAAATGGAATGACAGTCACTAGCATGTTACCTCTTCAGTTTGAAAGCTAATCCGTGTGCTAAATGGGTTGTGTTCTATTGAATTCCTCTATGTGGATGTAATTTCATAAGAATAATTACTCAACTTATTCCAGAAAAGTTCTATATTTAAAAAAGAAATGGCTTTGCTATGTGTTTTGACTTCAGTTATAAATTTATCAATTAGGTAAACTTGATCTGATGTATACTTACAGTTTGGATCCATCAATATGTATTTAAATTCTCATAATAGTTTTTAGCTTTCATCCTGTTAAGAAAAGATGAAGTGTTAAGACAAATAAGAGCTTCCTGACAACTTCATAGGGTTTTTTGGGTAACTTTGCTGCTCCTCCTGGCGTGCTGAATTTCTGGTAGTTTTACAGTATTTAGATTCTGACTATTCTGCAAGAATAGGGTACTAAGAATTTTTCAAGAAAGTTTTAATTTGTGTGTAATTCTTATTTTTATATATATTTTTATATATATATATCTTATCATAGTATTTTTCTTGTCTGGGCATTGAGTTTATCTGAAATAAAACAGCATGTACTATTTGAAAAGTGTGTAGTTTATTTAGAATGAGCTTTAACCTTTGACCATACCTTGTAGTAGGGCAGAGATACGCAACGTGCACATCTACCCAAAGGTAATGATACAAAGAAATTAGCTATTTGCTTAATATTTAATAGGGTGGTATTTTAATAATCTTAAATAAATAGTAATACATAGGACTTGTTATTGGGCATTGCTGTGTAAATGTGTTTTTGTGGAAGATGAACCTGGAGCTAAGTATGTGCCTATTCTGAATACATCAGCTCAGGCTGTTAACATGTAGTTCACTTGATTAATCATCCGTAGTCTCTTTTGTATGTTGATTTTATGTTGGCTTGGGAGAAATCAAATATTTGTTTGATGTGGTTGAAGGTATGCATGCCTTGTACTTCTAGTGTTTATTAGTTTCTGAAGTGAAGATATGCATTAAGGCAAATCTTGCCCCTTTTGTTGTTCAGATAGCCATTTCCATATTGAATTTTGCACTAAGATGCAGTGCTGCATTTGTGATACCAATTTCTGGGACCATGGGTGGATGTCAAATCTAGACCTGACTCTTGTAGGAAGCTGGTTTGGGGGACACTAAGTTTTTGTAACAGTAGTATCTCTAGCAGAGAGCAAAAGAAAAGACGCCATCCAAGCAAAGCCCCTTGCGCATTGGATAGCTTCACTGTGAAAAGTGAGTCCTTTAAACTGATCTGCTTGTCTTGTGGAGCTCTTTTTGAGCTCTCTCTCTTTTTTTTTTTTAATATCTCTTTAAAAAAAAATAAATTGGGCTAATCCTTACAATGCAAACTTCTTGAGTTTCTGGCAGGACCTGTGACTTATTTTACTTTCTTGTTGTAGTTAGTCTAAATATTGTATATGAGCTGCTTCCCAGGATTGTAGTATTTGTTTCCTCGTAATTTTCCAGTCAACTTAATAAAACTGTAATATCCACATACATGTGTGAGTGAAGAGCAAAGTGCTCTTACTCTAAAGATTTTTTTGATCCTGTTTTAGACCAGACTTAGCCAGTCTGGAAGAGCTATGTATTACCATATTTTTGCTTCACTGTTTTCATCAATACTGGGGCAATGAGATCCTTCATTGCAACTGTCGCTTGGAGCTGCTGTTCCATGGGCCGCTCATTCTACTGTAGCTTCCCAACTTAGGAAGGCAGTATGTTGTCTACAATAACTTCTATTCCCAAGTAATTTCCACTTAAGTGTTTAAAAAAACCTTATTTTGCAGCAGTTTGTCCTGGGCAAGCTCAGCTGCTGGTATCTTCCACCGGAATAGTCTTATGTTTTTTAGTTTTAGCAAACATGAACTCAGTTTCAATGAGATATTGCAAATGGGCAGGTGACTTCCTGGGCAAAGCAGTTCAGCACTTTCAAGCTTTATGATTTTGATGAGGTTTTTTTGGTGAAGAATATGGTATGTTTAACTCTTCGCACTATGTGTGCCTACTAATGTTGAATGAGCAGTATTTCAGTTACTTGCTTACTGGATGGATACTGTCTCTCGCATTATAAAAAAAAAAACAACAAACAAAAAAACCCACCTGTTAGCATGTGGGAGACTATAACCAGTTATGCATTCACTATAGATAGCATCTTTGGTATAATAGATGAAAAAGCAACAGTTAGCAAGATGGGAATCTGTCACAGTTGTGTGACCTGTTTTGGAGTAACTAGAGATGTGAGGCACAATTTCTGGCCTTGAAAGATCTGGTTCTTGTAAATATTTTCAGGTTGATATTTATGAATAGAAACATTCAAAATAAGAGATATAGCTAAACCATTGGAAGTAATCAGTACATGAAACACATCATTCTGGATTATGTTCAATTTACTATTCAACTTACTGCAAATGATAGAGTCTGAGTTAGCGAACCCTATTTTCAAGCCAAATTTTTATAATCTTACTGCAAATTAATATGGGTGAGATTCTGGAAAGAAATTAATGAAAATGTGTTCTGATGGTTCTATTTGTGGGGAAGTAAACTGCTTTGTCATAACTTTGTTTTAGGAGGCTGCTTGGTGCAGAATGAGGTTCTGCTCAAGGAGTTGGGTCATGGGCACCTGTTGAAAGCCCACGCGTTCTCTAGGATAACTTGCGGCAGGTGCCTTTGATGTGTTACTGTCTGGCCTGGCCGCCTCCTGTGTGCCGTGGGTCAAGAATCCTATGATCACGTACCATGGGTTGGCTAATCCCCACCTACGCGCCTAGCGTGGAGTGGATGCTGTACTTCAAATCAACATCTTAAGCTTGTAGTAGCTGCTTTGCGTACGTGATTGCTTCTTGTTTCTTGGTTATGAATCTTCAGTCTCGCTGTACTCTGCTTGCCTTTATACTTCTCTCACCTAATAACTATCAACTGTGTAAAGCAACAAATCATTTGGTTCTTTCCTGTAATGAAGCCTGAACAGTTGTAAAGACTCTACATATCTTGGTTGGGAGTACAAATATACTATTTTTCTGAGTCAGAGTACTATACGGTATTTTACTACATGTTTTGTAGTGGTTAACTTCAGCAGGATCAGGCAACAGAATGCCTTTGTACAGGTGCAATTGCAAGTCTTCAATGTTACTGAAATGTCTGTAGGCCAGACCTTTGTTATATTTCCTTGCAAACTCTTTGCTTTGTTGGAAAAAAAGCCACAACCCCTAACAGACCTGAGTTATGTGAAGGTCATTTAGCGGTAAAAATGTTAACTGTTAATAACAAAAATATGGTGTAGTTTCTTCTATTTAAAAATAAACAAGAACTGTTTTCTAGGAAAGTCTAGTTTTGACATCTCTGCTGAAATTCGGTGTATGATTTAGTGTAGGTAGGTAAATAGAGTTCTTCAAAACATAAGTCTTATCAATCACTTAAATAGGTCTAAGGTTTTGAAATCTTTAGAAACGTACTCCTGTTGGACTACTGTTTTGACTTTAACTTACTTTGTAAGTCAATTCTCTGGCTTTTGTCTGTCTCCGTTTTCTCATTCTCTTTCCATAGGCAGAACATAAAATTGTAGATTACTTTAGGTTGGAAGGTACCTCGGAAAGTCCTCTAATCTACCTCCTGCTTAAACCATGTCAAACTTTAAAAGATCTTGTTGCTTACGGGCTCCAGTGCCTGACCACTTTCATTGTGAAAATTTTTTTAATTTCTTCATCTGATAAGAATTTCCCTTGTTGCAGCACGTCTGCTGCCTCTCACCCTTTTGCTGTGAACTTCTAAGAATCCCCTGACTGTGAAGACAGTGTTTGTGTTCCCCCTCCCTGCCTTTACCCTTCTTGTTCTGCAGATGGAATAAACCCAGCTGCTTCTTGTGCATCACGTGCTCTAAGCCCTGGACATCCTGGTGGCCTTTCTCTGGGATGTCTCCAGCTACGTCTGTGGATGTATCTCTGCATTCATTCCTCTCTGAGCTTCCCTCATACAACACTCCCAGCCAGCTGCCAGCTTAACTTAAAATTCTCGTTCCTAATTGCCGCCTTCTTTGAAACAACAATCAACATTTATTATTTAATATCTTTATGCTGTGTGTCTTATGCTATGGAAGCTGTAGCAGCTTTTAGAGTTGGGAAGGTGGTTTGTACTCCCCAGGAGAGGCGGTGTGGGTATTAATGCAGAAGGTCAGCAGAGAGAGTGACTTCCCTTTCTGTAGTATTGGTGGGGTTAAGTATTCAGTCCTCCTCCTCTCTCCTATGGCAAGAAGTTCAAAGATGAAATGGTCATCACAGTTTCACCAAGGGTTGTCCTTTTTAGTTTGATATTTTTGTTTGTTTATATCTGTTTCGTTCTTTTCTAAGGTTAAAGCTATTCCCCTTAGTGCCTTGCCCTTTGGTTGTATACCTGCCTGCTGTATTGCTCATACAACACCCCGTAACTAGCAGTCTTGAGATATGTTGCTTTGGGCACGTTTCAAAATACATAGCTAGTATTTTCATAGGTGGGTGGGAGACGAGTTGTGTAAGGTGTAGGATGTGAAAATAATTATATATTTGTTCCTCTCCCTTAATGAAGGGTGTCTGTGGGAATAGGATAAATAAGCAAAAAGACTGTGTGTGACAGTCGTCTCGAACAGGCCGTGTGGGATGCAGGGTGCTGTCTTCTCTTCTGCTGTGTCAATACTATGCTGCTTACACTATGGTTAGCACAAAAATTGCTGAACTCATTTGGGTTTAACTGTACAAATATTTCTTTACTTAATTAGCATTGCTCATGTGAATACTTTCAAAGAAGCTTTTAGGTAGATGTAGCTTTTCTGAAATGTGTATGATGCACTTTGGGGTATCGGGACATACCAGATTATTAAGCATCTGTGGTGTTCAACCTGCATTTGGGAGACACAGAAAGTTCATGTTCTGCTCAACGCAGTCTGTAGTAACTGTGGTATTGCGGTGACTCTTTCTCTTCTTTGCATTTGCCAATTTACTTCTATTCAAGGCTAGACTGGCCTGCGTATTTCTGTTCTTGCTTATGTTCTCTCCCAGTTGGCTACTGGTTCTCCTTTCTGATGTGCCTGCCCTCTCTCCCCCGCCCCCCAACTTCATTCATATGCTTTTCACATAAACACTCATCAGTTCTGTGAGGGATGATTTTCTGCTGGGTTACAGAGCCTGTTTTCTTTTACACACTGCAACGGATACCAAAACGTGATTTGAAAGTCCAATGGCGTTTCAGAAAACACTTCTTCCAGCACAAAATACCATCTAGAATGGATATAACTTTTTTTAGTGATTTTTAGATAGTGGGTTTTCAAGTGGCACTTATTTCTTTGTTACTCTTGACTAGTTGGCAAATGTCGCATTTAAGAATCGAAGTTCTCACTTTCTAATACGCACTTGCACATCTTATGCTGAAACGTATGACCTGACATCCAGTGATGCATATACCTTTGTATTTAATGTGCGTTCCTGCCAGATAGCCTCGCACAAAACTGCTTGTGTTATTACTTAGGTGGGAAGACCTGAAGATCAAGAAGCTGCAGGGCTTGGTTTTAATGATCCAGTTCAGAGCATGTCTCTTGCTGAGTAATATCCTACCATTGTCTTAACAGCCCCAAATCATCCTCCAATAATAGATAACCGTGACTTAAAAATGAGGTCATGAATGCCTGTAGTCATCACAGTTTTACTTGTAGATAAAGGAATGGCTAATCTCTCCATCTCATTACATTTTGAATGTGGAAATCATTTCCTGCTTGTTTCCTTTAATACTTAAACTTATAAATAGCAGCTTTTTCTGTTCTGGCCATACTGGTTCTGAGTTTGTGGTAGTGCTGTTTACCTGCTTCTCTGGCTGGAGGAGGGTCCTGTCTTTCAGGAGTCCTTCGTGATGAATGGTTGTTCATAGCAGGATATAAAACTGTCTTCAAAGGTTAAACGTTTGCCTTCAGATTAAACGGATGTTTCCAGTTAGCCTCAGTCGCCCGTAGACAGGCAGACATAGGGCTTACTTGAGTCTTGATCCTTACAGAGCTATGGCTTTTGGCAGGGCTGGCAGTTTGACTGAAAATTATGATTTTCAGGGTGGTAGTAGTAGTAAAGTGTCATCAGTACTATGTTGCATTAACTTAAGCTTCATATTAAATGCTAGCAAGCTGTGTTATGTCACATTTGGAGGTTGATATAGTTGCCCCTGTTGTATTTGTCACTATAGCATCACGATCTTAAGTCATTGCTTCTTTCATTGGCAAATTACTGGGTTAATATACATATTACTATATTGCTTGTATCGTAAGCATGGCTCCTCGTGGTTATACAGTTGTGAAGGTAGCAAATTTAGAAGAAAGATGGACAAGGTAACTTTTTAAACAACTGTTTGAAGAATCTCGAGATCCTGTCTACTAGAAGTCCAGGTGGAACAAGAATTGGATAGCTTTGTGTTAGCTAGCAAACCTCGGGTTTTGCTGTGCTCCTAACCATCTTTTCAGTTACCAACCCACTTTGTTTTAACTAAATTAATCTGTCAACTTCTGGCGTTGTAGCTAGCGGCTCATTTTTTCACTTAATGTTTCCTCTGCCCTTTTGGAGGTGTTGATTGCCTTGTATCAAGACTAAGCAGTATTTGAATCTTTTATTACTCACATTGAACCGATGTCTAGAAGGGCTTACTGGTCTATTAAGAGGCCAGAAATCTGAGGTTACGGTTAATTCTAGTCATAATCTTCCAGTAAAACTTCATTAAATGGTAGCGTGATGTAAGAATTATTTTGCTATTTAATGCTTTAGATGTTTGAAAGCTGGGAGGAGTTAGTCAGAGATAGTGTGAGTCATTACGGTACTTCTATTCCAGGACCTTCTAAGGCAACTGCAAAAGCAATTGAGGACCTGGAATCTTGGCAGTGAGCGGAGTGGAGTTTGTGTTACGGGGTTCTGTTAGACAGGTGCCATGGTTCTTTTCAAGAAACTAATTATTTTACTGGAAAAATATTTTTCATAGAAAATACTACTGTATAAAACGAGTGTACTGATGGTTTTTTATGTTATTGATCTTCCTTCACGGAACTCGTGACAATAACAACAAAAACTTCTGTATTGCAGATTTAATCCAGTGCACAAATGAGATGAATGTGAACATCCCACAGCTGGCGGACAGTTTGTTTGAAAGAACGACCAACAGTAGCTGGGTAGTGGTCTTCAAATCTCTCATCACAACCCATCATTTAATGGTGTATGGAAATGAGGTAAAACAAAAAACAATATGTCTGAGAACAGTTATAGCACTTCATTCCCATAAATGTCAGCTAAATGCTTCCACTAACTATCTTTGAAACAAAATCTTTATTTGTACTTTTTTTTGTGTCTAACTCTGCATGAACACAGGACTCATTATGTTTTTCTACTTAGTTTGTTTCTACTTTAAAGTTTGTAATTCTAGAATTAAAAGTAACTGTCCTGAATGCTTGAGGTACCTTTTTCAGTGGTGTTATTCTAATAATAAAAAAACCAACCAAACAAAACCAACAGAAATTACTAATCCACGTGGTCTCTTCTGCCAGATAACTTGATTCTGAACTGGTTTCCCCCATCACTCCCTAATCTTTTAAGACAAATATACGCCTGTGAGCTGGCTTTGAGTGTGAGCATCTAAGTGACACCAAATACTGTGGAACAATTAAACAGACAACACCTCAATTTACACAAAAAGGAATAAGCTTTTGTTCCACAACTTGGATTCCTATGGGGCCTTATTTTCGGAAATACTAAACCAAGCATAGCAGCAGCTTGAACTTTCTGCATTTAAAACCCCAAAACTACACTTTTAAGGCTTTCTTAGAAAGTCATCGTAAACATTCCTCTAGTGCAGTCAGTGTAATGTAATCTGTATGAATTTTGGAATTAAGAGGGACAGCTTTAGAAAATTGCAAGTATAATTTCATAGAGAGGACCAAAATTTCTCATTTTGGGTTGCATTCAGAGTTGTGTAACTGCTTCCTCTGGCTGAGTGGCTGGGTTGAGGCAGGGGGTTAAGTTGTGGGGGGTTTTTTGTGTGGTGGCTGTTTGTGGTTGTGTTTTTGGTTTTTTGTAATATATGTACACTGGTTTCTCTTGCGGGTTAGCTGCAGAGTATTTCTGGTCTTGGTGAAAATCTATTCCTTGAAGCGAAGTAAGCCACAAGAGGGCAAACTTCTCATGTTGACTTTAAGCATTGTCACTGGGATAATTGACGCTTTCCAAAACAGAGTCTATATGCTTCTGCTGTGCTTGCGCTTTCTCAGTCATACACATTTTAAACTGATATCAATACACTTCATAGTAATTAAAGGTATTTCATGGGACCACTGTCTGAAATACTTTCCATCTTAAGAGTAAAACTGCCAAACAAATTTTACTTACCAAATGTGTTACAGAAGTGACGAGGGTAAGATTTCTGTTCAAGATAAAACTCTTCACAGCTAGGAACAGTACTTGAACAGTGAGCGTGGGAGTTGAGTGCTTATGAAAATGTCTCAAAATTTATAGAGATTCTGTAAATCCCTTTGCAAAAAAAAAACAAACCCTGAAAAGCATTTAGTCCTCCAGCTTTTGCTTAATCAATTCATAGCTAGGTACTGGGTGCCTTTACTCTTCTCCAGTCTTTTTCTGTGTAACCTATGTCTTTATGCTAACGAAAAGAATTCAGTAGTACGTTACACTAATCAGAACTATTTTTTCCTCTGTCAAAATGTTATTGCAAGCGAATGGTTGGTTTATTTTTGTAGCAGCTCTCGATACAATGGCTCAATTACTTTTCCTACTAAATTAAGGTGTGGTGCCAGTGATCTGAAATGTGTCTTTACAAGATGAAAATAGTATAATTCATTTTGTGAAACATAATTTGGAGTTATGGTGTAACTAATGAAATGTACTGAGTGTGATAGTGTTTTATATGGATTCTTACGTTTGTTTAATGTGTGATTTATGAGCAAGCTAACCTTCATATCACCTTATTTTCCTATTTAAGCTAAGTACAATTACAATTATATGCTGAGCAAAGATGCCTTGGCTGATTGGTAAAGTGAAATCAACTGTTATAAAATTGAAGTTGGTGAAACAATTGTGAGCATGTAAAATGAGAACGTATTTGGGGGGATTTCTTCAGAAGTTTCCAGTTCCGTAGTCTTAAAGAAACGAAGTCTTTCAGTCAGAGGCCATCATGCAATATCTGCATGGCTGACTTGTTCACAGATTCTTACATAAAAAATAAATAGCTTCATTTGAAAACTTATCTGAGTTTTTGTAATAGTTTCCGGATTTGAAATCAGTCTTAAAGAATAAAAGCTGAATTTCATAAGTTGGAGGGTTTCTAGTACTGTTACCTCACTTCCAGCTCATTGGTAATATAGTAAAAGCATTCAATTCTTTCCTTTCATCTAGCGTTTTATCCAGTATCTGGCGTCCAGAAACACATTGTTTAATTTGAGCAATTTCCTAGACAAAAGTGGATTGCAAGGTAAGGGGTTTTTTTTTCATTAAAAGTTAGCAGTGTGCTGGGGGACGTTAAATACAACTTGGTAACTCTAATGGACTGTGTAATTTAAGAAGGAATTTTTCTGTCCGTTTTACCCTAGACCGCATTTCTTAGTTTAAAATGCTGTTGTGGCGTGGCAGAAGCTGGAGGAATTTGTGGCATCTTTTAGGACAGGCTTACTTATAAATGCTTCTAACTTTCTTAGCTAAGCAGACTTGACTTTAGTATTCCTCTTATTTCTGAAAAGATTTCTCCATTTGGAGAGGTATATTTTAATTACTACGTTAAACTTCAAAGAATGCATCATATATACATCGGATACATCATGTTAGTGAGACAAGAACTGCGTCTAAAAATAAAAAATGAAATTAACTTTTTAGGAAATTGTCTGAAGACTGTTCCATCCATCCTTGAGACTAATTCTATGGGCAAATAAGTTTCTCTCTGGTTCAGACTTTTTAATTGAAATACCCTTCCCAACTGTTACGCTGCAGTTCAGTGCAGTTCTCATCATACATGTCGCTGTTGTCTTTTTTTCCTCCTGAGGTGGTTTCTTACTTTCTGCATTAATTTTTATATAGCTGCTTCTAATTTTTGCCACAAGTGTACTAAAACAGGCACACAGAGTGGTTGCCTGGGCACAGAAACCTTCTCAGTGATAACCAAGGGTCTACCAAATTGCCTCATTTTATTGAGTCTTAACATCCATGGTCTCAGTATTGATTATGGACAGATCTTTTTCTTGGTCTGTATCCTTAGACTGACAGTTATCAAAATATTTCCTGTCACCGCTGCTTTAACATAGAAAAATTTCTGTCATGTCTTAATGTTTCCTTCAATGCCTCTTTTTTTTTTTTCCCTATTCAGTTGTAAATTAGAGAGTGTGTTGTGGAGTTGATGCAAACATCTTCATGAATGCATCGTGTAATGTTTTGCTAGTAATAGTATGAGAGAAGTTGCATAAAAAGACTTTGGTTTGCTTTTGGAAGTAATTTCCTTAGGAAGTGAAATGTAAACTTCTGTGGTCTTCTAGATATTTGGTATGGCCTGTTTGATTTACATGGTGAATGCAGTGACGTACATAGTTCTTCATAACACAGATTAACTATACAAAACCAGGCAAAGATATAACGAAGCTATCTTGGGCTAGTATCTTGCACTTTACTTAGAGTAAGGTTCTTGTTCTTTAACTGACTAGGTAAGTAATAAGCTTCTGAAACTTGTTTTTTAGGCTATGACATGTCAACGTTTATCAGACGGTATAGTAGATATCTGAATGAAAAGGCGGTTTCCTATAGACAAGTGGCTTTTGACTTCACTAAAGTAAAAAGAGGGTAAGGACTGTATTTTTGTTTTGCTTATCTTGAGGTTTTGTCTTATGTCCTGTAATTCAAGTGGAAAACGCCAGTGTTGGCTCCAGCTTTGTACAGACAGTGGTGTCTGCTTTTCTCAGTTGAGTATCTCCCGCGACGCACAAAGGCTCAACGGTTACGTGTATAGCAAAATTGTTTTGCTTCAGTTGTTGTAATTTTGCTTCTTTATATTAAACTGTTAATGTTTAAAGAAATGAAACATCAAAGTATGTATCAAAAAAAGTACAAGTTTAGACAAATCTTCCACGATACATCACAAAGTTACTTTGTTTTGCATGTAGTATATGGGACTATGCAATTTAATTGTGTTTCTAGCTCTGGAATGTTTAAGTGACAGGTGTTTTGTGAAACACCTTGCAGTCCTCCCTGGTGTTTCTCTGTTCATGTTCCAAAGTGTCTGCGTGAAGCTTACTACCTTTATAAAGGTAGTGCAGTTCATACTTTTAACAGAACATCGTAGTAGGTGCTATTCTGACTTTGTCTACAGGAACTAAAATTTTCCCTGGGAAGTGAACTCCTTTAAGAGAGATTGGTTGTTTTGAGACTAGGTACCTGCTTGCATGTAAAATAACACAGAGCAGAGCACCAGTCATTGGGTAAATTGCGTGTTATAGTTAATGATGGAATTAATCTGGAGATCTCTATTGGGAAGGCGGGAGAGGATGTACAGGTCATGGTTGAAAGTCGTTCCATCTTTGTTCACTTTCTCTGTATGCAGTGGTTTTTAAACTTTAAAAACATAATTTTAGTTTTAGATTTGGGCATCCTTTATCGTCCATACACAGGATAATTTACCTTGATGCTTAAAAGTTAATTGCTAACGAACGCGCAAAAATCTCAACCTGAAACCGATGAATGAGTTAACTGCAGTAGTGGGCCGCCTAATGATGTCTTGCATTAGTGTTAAAAAGCCATCTCAAATTGGCCTGAGAAGACTGTCCAAATCCCTTATGCCCCTCTGCTAATACTGTACGGCCACCTTTGTTTTGAAATGTGATGGTGACGTAAAAGGGGAGCTTTGGGGTTCCTTTCACTGTTTCTGCCTTTAGAGATGGCTGGAGTCCCAACAACAGAAAGCACTCAGCCTTTTCCACCTATAGGATATGCACGTGGTCAGGTGGCTGCAGATGCACTAGGGAGTAACACAGTTACTCTGTAATCAGGTGTTTTAGGTCAAATGAGGTGAATTCTTTAGCCCAAAGCATCTGTGAGCCAGCAGGAATAACTGTTCTGGTGGCAGCAATCTCCCTTTTCCACCCCTTGGTTTTTCTCACGGGCTGTGAACCGTGCCCTGCCACGTTAGGTTGGTGCAGCTGCTGTAAGGAGGGAGTCTAGAGCAGGAGGAGAAAGCTGGGAGCAGCGTGTTCCCCGTGGGTTTCCAGCCTGGAGAACAGCCACAGCCTTCTCTCTGCAGATGCGCTGAGAGATTTGCCCTTGCAGGAAACGTTTGGTTTGCTCTGTGCGTGCTGATGGACTGTAAGGCTGGCTCATTTATCACCCAGAAAGCAGTTGTTTCTTGTTGCTCAGGTGACTTAATCTCTTCCTCAGTTGTTGCTTTTCTTGAATAATTTGTCCATTTAATCTGAACAATTAATAACCAAATGTTGGTAGTCAGCCATTAAAAGGAAGTGTCACGTAGTCTCTATAAATCTTTCTGAAAAAGCTTGAAAAACTTATTGCCACGTTTGTTTTTTCTTTCTTACTGCCTTTAGTTGAAAAGAAAATCATGCAAACTGACACATAACAACATGATTGGAAAAAGCGTAGGTAAAATTTGCTTCAGAAATAACCTTCAGAGCATTTTTTTTTTGATGACCCGATGCATCGTAGCTCTGCTGTGTCTGAGCACTATCAGTTTCATTTCCTCTGAATAAAAATTGATCTTGGAGTCATATTTTGGCCATATAAAAGTTGTTGCTTTTGTGCATTGCAGTTATTATAGTTGTATTGGCTAGAGAGCATTCCTAAACATCGAAATGCCTGCTTTGAAAGGCCACGACTGGAATGTTTGCTGATGACCTCTTTTACTTTTCTGTGTTCCGTTTCTCACTAACAATTGCCTTCAAAATTCAGGTGAAGGATTTTCTTTTGTTTTGCACAACAGGGCTGATGGAGTGATGAGAACAATGAGCACAGAAAAACTCCTAAAAACTGTACCAATTATACAAAATCAGATGGATGCACTTCTTGACTTCAATGTAAGTGTAGCAGCACGTACCTGCGTAACGTGCTATTGACTTTGTACAAATCTGCACATAGGGCAAGGTCTTAAACTTAGTTCCGTGTTCGTCCATTTGTGTCCATGTTATCTTCGCAGCTTAGAGTACAAATAATTTTGGTCATTGATACATTCCTAAGAAATCAGATAAAAGAAATATGATGCTCACTGGAGAGAATGCTTTGTGCTAAGTTAGTGTTGTTTATTGTGTTACCCTATCGAAGAATTGCTTGTTCATTTAATGGATTATTTCTGCCCTCTGTCTTTTAGTTATGTTTGTTAACACTGACATGACTTAACAAGAAAATGTCTGCCAAAATTATTTGATTTAATTCTGTGCTGAGAGGTCTGTGTTGATTTGCTGTGCTGCTACTTTCCACTAATAGGCAGTGAGATGATTGGAAAGCATGCCTTGGGATAGAGTACCCGGAGTTCAGCTAGAAGTTTTTCAATAAGGGGTCAATTCAGTTAAATTAACTTATTTTTGCTCTTCCTAGGTCAATAGCAATGAACTTACAAATGGTGTAATTAATGCTGCCTTCATGCTCCTCTTCAAAGATGCCATTAGACTGTTCGCTGCATATAACGAAGGGATTATTAACCTGTTGGGTAAATATAACTGCTTTCTGCAATGCTGAACTTCTGGGGGTAAACAATCGCAAAGAGCTGCTCTTTTCTGAGAAATTAAAATAGTCATACTGTAAAGCATTAAAATGTTACTGTTATTTCCAAGCCAGATTTATTTCCAAGCTTTTTTTCTGTCCAATTGCATTTTCCATTGCATTAAATACAGATATGGGTAAATTTCTGAACACAAAGCCAATGCAAGATTTTTTTTCACTTGATTTTGTTCTCGCACTTTGTTCTGGGGCTGGTTTTGTTGGGATTTTTTTTTTGTGTTTTTGTCTCATTGAACTGCATGGCAAACACAAATCATGATATTGGTGTTTGGTATTTAAGAAACAAGGTCAGGTTTTGTTTCTTTTTAAGTTTCTTTTCAGTCTGGAAAAAAGATGACTGAGGGGGGATCTTGTCAATGCTTATAAATACTTAAAGGGTGGGTGTCAGGAGGATGGGGCCAGGCTCTTTTCGGCGGTGCCCAGCGACAGGACAAGAGGTAATGGGCACAAACTTGAGCATGGGAAGTTCCACCTAAACATGAGGAGGAACTTCTTTCCTGTGAGGGTGGCAGAGCCCTGGCACAGGCTGCCCAGAGAGGTGGTGGAGTCTCCGTCTCTGGAGACATTCCAACGCTGCCTGGACGCGTTCCTGTGCCACCTGCTCTGGGTGACCCTGCTCTGGCAGGGGGTTGGACTAGGTGATCTCCAGAGGTCCCTTCCAACCCTGGCCATTCTGATGATTTAATGATTGGTTGGCTTTTTTAAGGGGAATTATCAACTCAGGCTTCAAGCCCTTTCACTTGCACACAATGGAGATGCAGCAGAGCCTAAATCTAGAAAATAGGTCAAAAGGAGTCTGTTGATATGCCTGATTTAGTTGTATTCTATGATCGGGTCAAGCTATCTGATTGCTGTTATTACCCAGTACTTGCAAAATGGAAAGCAGAACGCAAAATTAGCCAGTGAAGGACAGTCACGCTTCCAGTCTGAAGTCTCTACTTCTTTTGCCTCAGCCAGAAGAACAAGCACACGGTTGTTTTCGCTCATGTTTTGAGTGAAGCTTAGGACAGAAACAGGGCCTGAAAGTGTTATTTCAAGAAGGGAGTTGACACGCTGTTACTTCCAGCACCAGCATCTTGCAGTCGGTTGCACCTCATTGTAGACCACACTGTAACAAGAGGCATCAGTCTGGCAGAGAATATCAAAATCTGATTTGTGGCCGCTGGAATAGAGTAGCTGTTTGACTGCCAGATTGTAAAAGCGCTCTTTTTTCACCCAAGAGTATGGATTTACATTTCTTTGGGTGACCTGTTCTCAAACCTGATTGTCCTCTTCAGGGTGCTTATGCTTTTATGAGATGTAGTACCTGCAAGGTAAGGTGTAATTGCGTGCCTGTAATCACTAGCTCACGTTCAGATCGAGTTTTTGTCATTTGGTGCAGGTTAGGCATAGTAACTTCTGCACTTGATGTAATAAAACAGATCTGCAGGCATTTTCTGTTTGTCTTGTTCTAGACGCTTTTACTTGGCATATCCTTTGCAGAATGCTTGACTTCTCATTTAGTGCAAATATTCTTACTCTTGATAGAAAAATACTTTGATATGAAAAAGAACCAGTGCAAAGAAGGACTTGATATATACAAGAAGTTCCTCACTAGAATGACGCGGATCTCGGAGTTCCTTAAAGTTGCAGAGGTAAACTTCAGTCAGCCAAACTTTGCCCTTTACTTGAAACAGCTTATAAAACGCTTATTTTCTTGTAAAGCAGGTAGTTCTTCCTTCCAGCCTAATTGCAGCTCAAGGGTCGTCTTGTCAGTCTCTGCCCTGGTGATTAGTTCATTTGAGGACTGCATTGAAAAAACCTGACTACAAAATATTGATTGGTTTATCTGTTACTGAAGGAGGGTGTGTAAATATGCAGTTTAAAATTTTTTTGGTTCCATAATTGTGAGCTTTGAAGAGGAGCCTTGCTTTAAACAAATAAAGGAACTTCATGGTGATTTGCTGCTTTCTATGATTCTAGCTGTATTCTAGCTTGAAATCCACAATTCTGCCTTTTTTTTTTTAATGAAATAACAGCTTCACAAACAAGAAATTGAGCCAAGTAGATGAACATGTGATTATTTTTTTTTAAAGATGTCTTGGCTATAGGTGCGTTTGTAGAGGAAAAAGCAGTTACCTTGCAAAATGTTTTGTTGGTGTGTATTTAATCTGTTGCATTCTTGTTTCTGAAGCATTGCTGAATTGATGTCCTAGTATTACGGAACTCCCCAGTTGAGATGTGCTCCTGCTCTTGTTTTGCTTTCCTTCGTTATTCAGAACTCTTACCAAAAAAATGAAGCAGTAAAGCTTGGCTCACTGTCTGTCCTGACAGAATCCCCCTGTCGGTACTGCCTTCAGCTCGCTTCAGTTGATGGCACTGTCAACTCAAGTTGAGAGAATTAATCTTTCTGTTGTGACAATGTATATCCCGCTGCAGAGCATCGGAAGTTTGAGCTGCATTTTAGAAAACAGCTTCTTCACAGAATTTTGGAGGTGCTTTGTTTTAGCAAATATGTGCTCTATATCAGTAGGTCTGAGAATTTACCACATAAATTGTGGGATAGGCAAACTTTTCTGGCCTTAAAATTCTGAAACACTTGATTCTTACTCTGTTTTATTTCTAATGTTGTATCTGTTAAAATACCTCTAACATGCCCACTTCAAATGTGTATACATTTAACAGAAGAATTTATTATAACCAACCATTTAAATGTATATGGACAGGTTTGTGCTCTTCATGTGACTTCATCTTAAAGTTGTTTGCTTTTTGAGCATCTCTGCCTTGAACAAATGCAAACAGGTTCTAAAGCTCGTTTGTTTTCTTACAGCAAGTTGGAATTGACAGAGGAGACATACCAGATCTCTCACAGGTAGATAAACCTATTATGTGTTTGCCGGTACATGTCTGGTTTTGGGCTTGCATAATCAGGAAAACTTGGCATCATGGCACGCACTTACGCTTTCTTGCGTATATTGTCACCAAGTTTTACGCTTAAATCCAACCTCTGTCAGAGCCTGGCTTTTACAGATTTTGTAGATCGTTAATAGATCGTTTCTGTCATACTCTAATTGAGTTTTAAGACAACCTGATTTCTATCATTGCTTGAAGACACAGTTTGTATCTGTGAGTTCACGTAAGAAAAACTTCTAAACGATATTATGAAGCAGTAGTTTTTAGCAAGCTTGCTTTTGGCTATGTGCCCATGTAAATCATTGTGAAGGCTTGCAGAGCGCGCATGTAGAAATGACTTTAGGTACAATTTTCTTCTTAGTGTCTCTTGAAATACTGACTGCTTCCGACTGTCTGCTTGCTGTTTTCTAGCTGCTAAATTTAACATCTCTTGACATATTTCAGTACTTACCGGTGAGTCATTATGACAGGATAATGTACATCACCTGATATTTTAAGTGATTAAATATGTACAGGATGCCAAGATGCGGTATAAATATTCTGAGCTGTTGTACCAGTTACCCTACAGTTGTGTTCTCTGAAAGTCTTTTAACTACTCATTTGCTTCATCTTAGATTCTTCAATCTCTCTTTGTAGGCACCGAGTAGCCTTCTTGATGCTTTGGAACAACATTTAGCTTCTCTAGAAGGGAAGAAAATTAAAGATTCCACAGCTGCAAGCAGGTGCTTATGCCCTTGTCCTTTGACACAATTGTTGAATCGAATGTTAAGTCCGTTCTTTTCCATTTCATTATGAATTAAGGTTTGTGATGGTTATGTTGAACACAAAACTGTTACATTAGCATTGGTAGAATCGCAAGTTATCCTGTTGTTTGCTGAGTATTTAAGACAGCTTCTTCCAGGTCAACAGAACTGGAATCTAAGGAGCTGCAGGCACTTGCTGTAGCATCCCTCACGTAGTAGTTACGCTTTTAACATCTGATCTTGGACTTCTGAAGAGAAACTAAGGGTTTTTTCACTTACTGCCTGCAAGTGTTCATTTTCTGTTAATAATTAGACTTCTATAAGGTATGCAACATTAATGTTCTTAGACTCTTATATCTCAACTCTAATCCCTTTTTTTGTCAAAAGCAAGAAAATGCTTCCAGAGATCCTTAAATTAAGAATGGGTTTGTAAAGTAATTGGGGATTAAAGCTCTACTGTATATGGTGAAAGACAGTTGCTGATTTTAAGTGCTTGCTAAAACACAAAGGGCAATCCAGAGAAGCTCTCTAGGCAACTAACTTCATTGTTTAAATTTAAAAAAAAAAAAAACTTAATATTGCAAAATTGAATACCATTTCTCTATTGCATTTTCAAAAAATAAGGCAGTCATATTTTATATGTTCTTTTTTTCGGTAGTGACAATATTAGGGCTTAGCACCATTTTATTAGCTACTTTTTAGAATATTTGCTTTCTTTTGTAAAGTTACTTCAGTTTTTTTTCAAGTATTTGTTTTAAATTTTTTTTGCACACTCTTAAACGTGGTGATAAATTGTAAACTTTTCCTCCGGGGTATACTAGTTGCATTGATAGTTTCTTATCTAAACCTGTTAAATTAGCAACAATTTGAATTGGAGCCCAGATTATTGGAGATTCGCATGTATCTAGAAATAATGCCATTTTAAGCAAATGGAAGAGAGGAAAGGCTTCAAATATGAACTTGGAGGGAAAGCATTTAAGGGGGAAAATCCAGTGTATAAGAGTAGATAACATGATGTGTAGGAACTTTCATTTTGCAGTTCGAACAGTGTATCTTATTTAAGTTTATCCCTTTGTATTGCATGGTGTGAGATATAACCAACATTATAAAGAGTTCAGAAGACTGGGTGGATACAGGTAAAGAGTTCTTTAGATCTTCCTATCACGTGTCACCTATTAACAGCCAGCTTTTCTCCTGTCCAATTACTTTAGGGCTACCACCCTTTCCAATGCAGTCTCTTCCCTTGCAAGCACTGGCCTGTCCCTCACGAAAGTTGATGAAAGGGAAAAGCAAGCTGCGCTAGAGGAAGAACAGGCTCGCTTGAAAGCTTTAAAGGTAGGCGTGCGGAATTTTTAATCGAAAATGCTTTTCCTACGTTCTTGTTGATTGCTTGTTAGGAGTCTTAATGAAGCAAAGGGACAAAACAGTTATTAATACTGGACATGTACTGTTGGCAAAGTGCTGGAAGTAGACTCTTATGTAGATGTGCCGTACAACTTGTGGAGGGCTTGTTAAAATAGTGTCTGAAGGATTTGTGGTGCCACTGATCACTGTAACTATAAGTAGCTGACACTAGTGTGTGGAATAAATAAAAAGAATTCTTTAAGTTCTGCTTTACTTACCTCCAAAGTCATATACGCAAATGTTGTTTCTGGATTTCTTATGCCAGCTCACTTTCCCAACAGGAACAACGCCTAAAAGAACTTGCGAAGAAACCTCATACCTCTTTAACAACTGCAGCTTCTCCTGTGTCAACTGCAGCAGGAAGCATAATGACTGCACCAGCCATTGATATTTTTTCTACCCCTAGCTCTTCAAACAGGTACGCTTAATGGTATTGCTTCGCTGTCAGATGCGCTGCAGCTAGGGTTTCCTCTAAACTTCTGCTGCGCAAGGTTGGTTGGGTGTAGAGTACATCAATGACGTGATAAGAAATGACATTTTGGGTAACGTTGATGGCGAGGGAAAAGTAACCTATTGCCATAAATAACATAAAAAGTGTGTTTTCATCATCCGTCTGCAGAATAGTTTCTGAAAAGAACCAACTGCTGTTCTTAGTCGGTGAGCCAGACGGTTGGAACTATAAAACACACATGCTTTGTCTCCAAAGAACCTTACAAGTTAATTTGGGAAAAATCAAATAAAGATTCAGTTTGTGAGGTCATAAAGATAATACCGAATTAAATGTTGCATTTCTAGATCTTTAAAAGTTGAGTGGCAACAAACGTTCTTGGTAGATTTTTCAGAAAAAGGAAAGCCTGAAGCAGGGTTTGGAAGAAGAGGGGCAGGTTTTGCAGTCTGGAGTTGTATCTCTGTCTGCAGGGACTTGAAAGAGAGTGCACGAGTAGTCGCTGCACACTAATCCCGATTTTCGACTAGCAGGAACTGTTGGTATGAGTAAGTGCATGATCTTCAGTCTGTAAAATACCTGTCAAATCAAGCAGTAGCAGAAGGTACAGTGCTTTTGTCAGTACAGAAGGAAATAGCTCTTTAAAGGCGTGTTTTTGCTTTGGGTGTGATCCTGAACCTGAAGGATTGCTTAGTTGTTCTGTTAGAGCTCACATAAGAGTCTACTTGTCTCCTTTAGTTTTCTGCTGTTCTTTAAAAGCAGTCAGCACTTTGACGGCCTTCTTTCCCCATTGGCAAGCTAGTGTAGGAAACTACTTGACGGCCGATATGTGGAAAATAGCTGAATCGCATATAAGGAGCTAGAGAATCTGTCAGTGTTAGTAACCAAAAGAGTTCCTTGAGAAAAGATCTTTATATTTTTTTAAATTGCTTTTTAGAGGCCAGAATATTTGAAATGGGCATATGCTTTGAACTAGTAACTCTGAATATCTGAGCTTGCTTCTTAAGAGGTCTGAAACATAGAAACATCTGATAAAGCTTCTTCAAACAGCCAGAAATGATACACAGAGAAGGCAAGAGCATTTTCTTCTAAAAAAAAAAAAAAAACAACCAAACCCAAATGCTATTTTGTCTTCATGTTTAAATTCAGTTGTTGGCAGCATGACTGCGATGAGCAAGGAACAGATTTTACAGCAGGTGCTGCCATGAAGGGGGTATGTTGGGTCGTAAGTTCAGTTGTTTGCTGTTAGATGCAACATGTCTGATTAATCCCTGTCACTAACTTGAAATTTACCTTGAAAATGATCTTGGTTCTGCTGCTCACGTTACAGGGCTGTGCCAGACCACGCTGCTTTTTTATAGGAGTGGTAGTGGCAGAATGTGACTTCAGTTACAGTTGAAATGATAAAAATTAAATGATACAAGTGATGGGGTCAGCAAGAGAATACACGAGGAGCCAGGATGTGGCTACTAGCCTTTAAACTCGTGCGCCAGTCTCATTTTGATAGGTGCTTGGATGCCACAGTGACTTAGCTGCTGTTCATAGTAGCAGCTGTACATGCAATTTTTGATTTATTTTGTGTGCTAAAAAGTTCTGGGTGAATACCAGTACTCCATTTTTTTTTTTCAGGACTAATTTAAAGTGTAAAATGAACTGTGCAGGAGGATGAATTTTACTGTTCCTGTTTGACTTTTGAAATCGTCGCAGCGGTTGTATTCAAGACTTCACTCCTCATTTCCATGCGATGTTCTTAGGTCTCAATTTGGTTTTGAATAGTCTAAAGTGTGCATTTAAATGAGTTTTCATTCACACGGCTGATGTGTGATAACGTGTTTCAAAGCTGCTTGTATTTTGCTTTCCCCAGAGTTCTTCAACAGCTCATAGGTGTTAGCCAGTTTCTCAGCAGTGGTTGATAATGGAAAGATAAAGCTGTGGAATTTAGATGTAACATTTTGGTGATGCAACCCATTAGAATTCGTTCTGTCAGTCTGCTTTTGTCATACCGTCGGGCTTTCATGAGGTTATTTTCAAAACGTGCTGTAACCCTGGACTGTGAGGAAGATGAGAAGGTTGGCTGTCGTTCTTTTAGACAGCTCTGACATAAGTCACTTGGCATAACGTAGAACTCGTGGTGCTAAATTAACACTTTTCTACAAAACTGAAAATGTGAAGTTCACCAGACTTCCTGATTTTTGGCTTAGTTCTATACACGTTGTAACAACCACTTTGTAACAAAGCTTTCCTTACTGTTGACAGTCGCTAACGTTTGCCTTGTATTGAGAACTGTGATGTAGTTCAAACGGTTTTATTAATTTGTCTTGTAGCACTTCAAAGCTGCCAAACGATCTGCTTGATTTGCAGCCAACTTTCCATCCGTCTGTACATCCTATATCGGCTCCTCCACAAGTAGGAAGTACCTGGGGAGGTAAGAATTCTGAATCAGATTAAAGTTCTAATTGCTGTGCTCGTGATCCCGTAAATGTTTCCCTAGTCTGTGGGTTTGGTTTTTTTCCTTAAAAACAGATTTTGCAAAGACAAGCTACAAGTGGACAAAGGGAGCAGAAAAAGTCAAATCTGGGTGTGGATTAAAATAATGTAGCAGCATGTGGTGATAACAAAGAATTTGGATATTTTGATAAAGTTACTTTAATTGTTGACCAGCTCTGTCAACCTCAGCTGCTGTCTTCGAGTCACGTAGCAAGCTACAGAGTTAGCTGCGAGAAGTCAGTTCTGTGAAGGTGTCTGCCAGACAGCCCATGTTGCATACACGGGGACTTGCATGTAGAATTTTTAAATATGCTTTTTAAATTTTCACTAACATTAAATCAAATTTGCAGGTGATAATAGAGCAGAACTTGGATGAGGCCTGAAAGGAGGCAGTTGTGACGACTATGTACAGAAGGCAAGGAAATCTAGAGTTAGTTATTGGAAACAAAATAAGGCACTTCTTTACAAATTCTCTGCTGTATTTCACTTAACTACAAAGGCAAATTAGAAAAAAAAAAAAAGCTGTAGTTAGATTTTGTTAAGGGAAGAGGCAAACTTTAGAAGGAATTCTTCCCTCTGAAATTTACTTCAGAACATCCAAATTATCGTTCTGCCCAGTTGCTAGGACGGACTGAATGAGATGTTAGGTTACCTTATTGATACTGGCAAGTCCTTAAACCCAGGAGGCAAGCGAGAGCATTCTAGAAAGTTGTGAATGTTGCGATTCAAGATTAGTGTGAGTGTTAGTGTTCAGTCATTTACTCAAAGCCTTTTTTCTTTATGCTGCTTTGCAGTGTTCTAGAGTACTTCTGATATAGGTAACACATTGCCTGCTTGCACCCTTGCTTATATTGGTGGAAGATTAAAAATCTCATATAAAAATGTTTCTTTTTACTTTTCTACATAAATGACACTTAATAAAGTAGTAAACTCTGACCTATGTGACTATTTTCTGATTATTTTTCTTACAAATTGGATGCGTGCAAAAACGCTTTCTTTTGTGATGTGAAAATTTGGGACCTACTGCTTCAGAAAATTTTGTAGGCATCGCAGTAACCCTGTTCTGAAACTTTACTTGACTGTTTCTTTTTATGAGCTGTCGCTTTTCCTAAACATCTTTCCAATTATCGAACATGTCTTTATAATAAGCAGTGTATGTATTCTGCTTTCCTTCTTACTTTTTGCTGCGTGCTTTGTGTTTCATGGACCTTCTCACATTTGTTTGTAGGGAAATAACACACAGTTTTGAGTGACAGAGGCAATACTATTATATGTGGTAGCTTCAAAACCGAATAAAAGTAGTTCACTTGTCCTGGAGTTTTGCTGAGCAGAGCATCTTTTGCGAAAGATGCAGTGAGGAGCGTGAGGATTGAGTCATGCATACAAATTTCAATGTTTCATAGGCTCAGAGTTTAGAAATGGAGAAAAATGTTTGGGCTCATCTAGTTTGCTTTCCGGAAAATATCTTCTGTTTCAGCTTGCCCTATTTGTTTCACGGGTGAGAGATAAAGGGGAAACTATCTTCCTCTTGAAGGTCATGTCACAATCTAGCATTGCTTTATTAATCTGAAAATTGAGCCTGAAACTCTGTGCTTTTTCAATGTTGTGTTACTACTGGTAAGAGCCTTCAGTGATAGTCGTTGATACATCTGCTTACTATTGACAGATTTCTAAATACTTCTAAGATTTAATTAACTGTGAAGATTTTGGATTGTCTGCTAAAAGTGTAGGGTAAAATTCTAGGATCACCATTTTTTGTGTTACTTTTTATCCAAAAAAAAACCCAAAACCTCTTCAGCTTTACAGCCATGAACACTCGCTTCCCATAGGTGGGGTAGATAAGAAGTGCTTTCCACATTTTACAAATTGGGAAATCTGGGCAATTAACTGACTTGTCTGGAGTCATACGGCAAGGCAGTGGCAGAGCCGAGAATGGAACCTGATCTATTTCCAGTCCTGTGCTCTAACCACTGCCCAGCCACCCTCCCTTAGGTAATTCTCTGACGTGCTGACGTTTGTTTTTGGCGTATATGGTGACTTTGAGAAGAGAATTCAACCAGCTACAAGTTGCAGTGGACTAAAATCAGTTGCTGTTAAAAATATTATGCAGCAACTGTTAAGTATGTAATAAAAGGATAACTTATTACAGAGGCATTATATTTGGGTTGCTGCCTTTTGTCTTGCACTTCCAAAAATGTTAAAGCTAACGAGGTTAAAAACTCCCGATGGGTTCTGTAATTGCACGTTTCCAGTTAACTTTTTTTAACTCTAAGAGATGCCAGTGAAAAACCTTTGTCACTGTTCTCTCAGGTAAAATACTTCTAGTTGGATAACTTAAAGGTAGAAGTTTGCAAAATTCAAATGACTCTTTTAAATGCACCTGAATCATTAATGCCTAATGATAGCCTGAAGGTGCAGAGTGATTCCATTGACACAAACAGATGCCATGTGGATTCAAGAATGAAATTGGGCTTTAGAAATGTGTAGGAGTTGCTGTCAGGAGAGACAGCAATTCTGAAAATCTGAATATGCAAGGATATAAATTACCCAAACATAATTAATTTTTAGTTACCTTTGTCACCAGCGTTTGGCACGTCTTGAGACTCGGACAGGATTGAACACACTGGCTAGAATTAGAATGAGGCAGACGAGCGAAGAGTCTGGGAACAGACTGCATTTCTGAGAAAACCTTGATAATATAAATTGCGTTGCATTGTCTTACTGGTCAAAACACATAAAATTCCATATACAACCTTGGGGTTTGGAACCGGGAAGTATTATGTGGTAATTTTCCTGCTGAGTGCGTGTGTGAATTCCAGTGGATAGTAGTTTCAAGCAAATATGGTTTAAAAACTTCTTGTCCTTTTTAGCTTCTTTCATATTGTTTTATCTGACCTGTTCATTGGGGTTGTTCGGAGGCTGTTCAGCTGTGTTTGGTGTATTTGCCAGCTATCAATTTGTACCTAAACGCCAGAAGCCAAACAAATGGATCAGTGTGGAAATAATCAGTTTCACTTATCTGGATTTTTTTCCAATTACAAGCAGAACCAATAGAATCAGAAGAATGTGAAGCAGCAGCAGCAAAAGCAAGCAGGAGCTGATTAAAGGATGACCTGACCTGTTCTATTGTCAGATGTGCTTGTTCTGCAGCTTCTAGGAAAGCATTCGATGCAGACAACAGTTTTAAGCAGTACCTGAAAGCAAGGACTCGGTTTCGAGTGGCTGATTGGCATGTCCACAAGTGCATTAGGTGATGCTAATATTGTCTGAAACATACATGAGACAATACAAAGCTTTGTGTTGCTGTTAATATATTCAAATACTATATTAGCTTATTCTGTTTGTCCTTTATTCAGTGTTTGACACTGTCATTTTGCTGACCGAAAGATTTAGAAAAAGGCTTTTTGAGGTATTTCACTCACTCTTGCAACTTAGCCAAGCAATTTGGGAGAGAAGTCAGGTCTTATTCAGTAAGATACCTCGAGCTTGCAGGAAATCAAAGGGTTTATTAAGCCTGCAAAGAATAATGCAGTTATGGTTTTAAAGTTCCATTTTCTTCAGTACTTGCATATGATTGAAATCGACATGTTACCAAGCTGTGTGGGATTTATAGCTAAGAACCAGGAGGAGAGATTCGGGGAGAGAAAATAACTTACAGTTTGAGGCTGCTGCACACATCATGGTGGTGTTTACAAGAGCAGTAGATAAATCTGTAATCTAACCAAGTTTAAAAAAAAAAAAAGCCAGAAACTGAAGTACTCAAGAAATTTCTCTTATAATTGTTATTCAGACATTTCTCTGTAGTGTGTTTGCCGTGAAGAGTACGTTGCAGTTCTAGGCGCTGTGATAAATCAAATCGGGCTAGATGGGACTCGCGCTGATCTCACTAGCGAGTTCTTGAGTTTTCCATCAAGGATTTGTGTGCTTTGAAGCCAGGCAGCTAAACCACAGCTCCTTCTGTCAACAAGTATCGTACCTGCCTTTCCCTTCCTGTTTAGCTGTTGGATTCTGGAGCGCAGGAGTATTTGAGCTTGGCAATTGGATCCATCCTCAGGAAACCTCAAAACTCTTCTATATGCCTTGGGAAGTGACTCACATAGATCCAGGTTTCCTTCATTCGCCAGTACGGTCTGACGGGTTTTTTTAAATAAGGAACGTTTTCCTCGTTGCTGCTCACTGGCTGTTGACCCTCAAAGCAGAGCAGGTTTTTGCTTGCTTGCAGCTAATGGCGTATCCACAACCAGCTTGTTGCTCCTCATGCCCCAGGTAGTGAGGAAAGTGCTTTTATCCTGTGTGCTACCTTGGTATATTTGTGGCTCTTGAAAATTTCATGATGCCTGGTAACAAGAAAAAAAAAAAATAAAACCCCATAAACAGAGTTTGAAGAAGAAGGAACAGTACAGCTCCGTTGGTTTTGTTTGTTCGGGTTTTTAAAGCTACCCTCCAGATGGTTCTGCATCGAATCCTTGTGGGCACCTGGGGTTCTGTTACCCTGAGAGGCACCCTCTGCTCCCGAGGATTTGCTGAAAGTGTCAGGACACGGCTGAGTGAAGCAAAAAGTGATTGTGGTTAAAGAGGAATAACATACTAACTTTCAGTATAAAACACACTATGGAAGAAGCACGCCCTACCAAGATGGTATTAATTAAAAAAACAAAAAGTAAGTGTGTAGCTTGTGTCTGTTTTCTTGAGCAGAGAACGCGTAATTCTGGACAATTTGAAAATTAAACAATTAGCTAGGTCATCCCAAGATAGCAGGAGAAAACTATACTTCTTGGACTCTTCTTAACTCTTACTCTCCTGTGCCTAGGAAGCAGCATGTAACTAAATCCATCTCCCTTTTCTTCTTTCTCTTGCTCTCTGGAACTGAACAGATCCTTTTTCTGCTACTGTTGATAGTGTTGATGATGCCATTCCAAACCTAAATCCTTTCCTTACAAAAACTAACGATGCTGCTCATCTGTCTGTGTCTTCTGATGTATCTTCTTTCACCAGTAGGACATCCACACATGAAATGTTTGTTGGTAAAGTACCATTTTAAACTAATTTCCTATTTCCTAAAAATTTTAACATTATTTCAGTTTTTAAAATATATCTGTGGGGCCTTTCAGAAACTAAAAGCTGGTCATTTGGGGCTCATTTTGGGCTATGTTAGAACTTGATTTAGTAATTGTACCATGAAAATGGTGTTAGGATTCTCTCTTGGCTACCTAGTTGGGATTCTACCAGTTGTAAAGGAACTTAGTTATAGTTAGAGCAGTTGCTTGAGTGCGGTTTTACACTAAGTCTCTTATGCTTAGGAATTTTAAGGTAACATAGTATGTATGCCTGAGAATGAAAAGAAAACGCTGCTACTTTGTTCCTCAGGTTGAAATGTTCTTCTTAAACATAGGAGCTTAATTTTTTTGGTAGTGGGTGTTTTTCCCCCAGTCGTGTTGGCATTAACAAAACTGGTAAAGCCATGCGCTCACCGGTGCATGGTCTGCTCGAACCGTTTACCTCCCAGGCAATTAACTAACGACTCACCTTATTAAAACTGTTGAAATCTTGCTTTGGAGATGATTCAGCATGACTGTCATATTAGAAATCCTTCTAACATTTCTGTTGGCACAGCTACGCAGTAATTTGATTACTTTTCAATGTGAAGAATTAAGTTTACTTTCATAGACTAAAAATCAATTAATTATGTGTCAGTTCTGTTCTTAAGCAAAGCTAGGTTTAAAGATAACAGGCCGTTCTTTTTGCAGGTTGAGCCCCACTGGAATTGATAACAAATTAATCCACACTCTTAGAACAAAGAGAGATTTGGTATCTCTGATACTTGTTAACAGAGATAAAACAAAGGGGTTTCTTTAAAGATATTCATACCACCTGCACTTTGTCATAGAATCACAGAATGGTTTCAGTTGGAGGGGACCTTAAAGATCATCTAGTTCCAACCCCCCTGCCCTGGGCAGGGACACCTCCCACCAGACCAGGCTGCTCCAAGCCCCATCCATCCATGTAATCTTGGCTTAACTGGTTTCCCAGCTTGTCTTTGGTTAGTGGGGAGGGAAAGCAAGTGAGATCTTCAAGGGCAAGAACTCTCGCTGTGAACTTCTCTCCGCAATTCCCAGGGAGGATGAGCTGGCTGAGGCAGCAATAGACAACCACTTTCAGCTGCACGATAATCTGTCCGATGCTTCCAATCGGTCTTTCCCACGCCTCCAATAAAACTTGTATGGCTGCGTGTGAATGGAGAATGATCATTTGAAATACAGCATTTTTTTTTAAAGTGGTGGTGTTATTCAATCAGATAGCTTTCTTCTGTATAATTTGTTCTGCAGTCATACAAAAAGTTGTGGGAGTGCGGGGCTGTGAACGAGGAGCCTGGTGGGGGGTTTTGTGGCATCATCACGCGACGGCCCTGAAGGCGCTGGAGGTGGGATGGCGTTGATGCATTGCATCCCCTTCCAGTGTCTCATTCTCTAGAGATGTAGCTAGAACCAAAGCGTGACCTCCCAACCGATTGATATGTGAAATGTAAATGCAGTTCTAGCTGTAGTACAAACCCGGTGCTACGATAATGTGAATGTGGATTTAAAATAACTCTTTCTGGTTCTTTAGATCATTACAATCCATTTACTGAACTAAATCCCTTTGTGGCAATCAAATATGAATCCACTATTGGGCTGTATCCTTATACTTCAGGTATAAGAAAAATGCCTTGAAGCTTTTATGCTCGTTTCTTCCAAGAGTGTAAAACATGGCATTAGCTTGAAAAAAATTTAATATTATTCCTAGTGTAGCTGTAAGTTTGAAACCGTGCTTTCCCCCTTTGTGTTAGAGAGAATGTAAACTTGTTTCTCACTGTATGTCTGATGTGTATTGATTTCATTCCATTGGTTCTGTGTTATTAGAGTATATGTGGATTTATAGAGTGACCTGAAATTAAATTTTTGAATAGCAGATAAACAGTATGTCTTGGTTCTCTTTCTGTAACTCTCCCTCTTCTCCTTTCCTGGCTTTCTCTCTTGTGTGATATGCCTGATCAGATTCTTTTTGTGGTCCTCAAGCATACCCTAATGCCACTCATTTCCGCAATGAGCCTTCTTCTGTAGCTGGTCTATTCGGAGGTAGGTAACGGGATGCAGCCGCACCACAAACACGGAAATCTGAATGTGTCGTGTGCCTAGAACCACTAGGTGTGTTATTGGCTACAGAAGCGCATTACTATAGTGGCTCCAACTTTTATTCATGTGCTTGTGCTAGGTGTGTTGTCACAAACGGTATATTTATTTTTTTTTCAGTTTGTGCTAAACTAAGGCTTATTTATCCTAAACATGAAATGAGTATCTCTCCATTTCAGGATCTCTTGTAGTTTACATGTTGCAACATACCACACCAAAGACTTGCATGTTCTAAGTATCTTCTCATCTTACGCTACCTCATTGCTTTTAAGGTAAAGGGATTGGGATGTTCTTGCTGCTTGTGGCATTTTTGTTGATATATTACTCTTAAACAGTGCACTACCCTAGTACAAAGCTTTGCAACAGAACATGAGAAAGAGGTAACGCCTGCATTAAATCACTGGCCAATTATTTGTGCAGCTGTAATGTCTGCCTAGTAACCCCGTACTGGTTCTGGAATCCCATCCTGGCAGTTGCTAGACAGGCTGTGGACGGGCAGAGGATAATCTCTCTGAACCAGATGGAACCGGGAGCGTTGTTCCTGCGCAAGGCTTAGGAATCCTTTCAGTAAATGGTTTGTGAAAGAGTGAGTTCTTAAAAGCACCATAAAGCCACATTTTGGCTTAGCGTCTTTGAATAGAAATCAGCTAGAGTCATTTAACAAAAGGTTAAGTGCTGTGTATGACTCCGTATCCAAAAGCAGGATGGTTAGTTTCTGTCAAGTCTTGTTGCTTTATTCTCTCGAAGGAACACCATTAAAAATGACCTTTGCACCTTTCAGAACATCCATGTGAGACGCAATGCCTTGGGCTGGTGGTTGATAGCAGGAGTAGGATTTAATCTTTTTCCAGAGGCTGACCCCAAGGAGTCCCTGGGTATTGTTTTGTCTTCTGGCTCGTCTCAGCTCAGCTGCATAAAGCTTGAAACTTCCTAAACTGCGAGAGCAGGAAACTCAGCTTGTTTCACTTAAGGCTGTTTTCCAAAGCAAAAGATGAGCTATTTTAAGTCAAGTTTTCTATTGGTACAGGCACGGTTTTAAGAGTTGCAGGACATCCCATCGCAGGAATTCCTATCCGCAGTGCAGAGTCTCTGAAATGGCTTGTTACAACTTGATGGTATAAATGTCATAAAGATACTCATTTTGTTTCGTTGTTTAGTTACTCCCTCTCGTTCCCCACATTATTGCTTCCTGCGTCTTGCTCTCTGCTGCTTTCTTTGATTTGTTTGTAATGAAAAGTACATTGTTTAAATTCTGAGAGATGGATGCTTTTGAGGTATGAGTTGTATGTTCCTTTAAGACAGATAGGAAGGAACAGGTAATCCACATTTTTTTCTGATAAGTGTATGTTCAAGGATAGCATCCTACAGTTATTCATTTTCTAGGTGGTGTGACTTGTTTCAGGTAAACATTAAGATTGAAATGAGGTGCTGTCACAGCAAGCTAGACGAAATCCAAGAAGTATTCTTGGTTATTTCTGCTCACTGCGATGCTTTTACCGCTGAAGTATTTGTGATCCTTCTCTTTTATTTCTCTGGAGCATCAAAATTTACGTTAGAAACCAGAAGAGCTAGTTCTCAAGATGGCACTGCATTTTTTTTTTTGGGGTGCTTTTCATATAAAGGAATAATTACTTCTGTAATTGCCTGAATATCAAGATGTTGTACATGCACGCATGTATGTGTAGACCTGTGAGCATGGTTATATATAACATTCAAAAGTATTATTTTAGAAACAAATCGATATTCACTTCCGTATTACTGAACTGTCAACTTAATACTGCCTAATATTTTACACAATGCTTTATACTGCAATAACTTTTTATTGGAGAACGGTGACAAGCAGATTACATCTGCTTTACAGACAGATAGGAGGAGACAAATGGAGTTAAATCCGGACAGGAATGGGAATTAAAACTTGGCTTTAACTCCCTGCATCTTGCCATAATTACTAGAAACTTTAACTGCAAAACATGGTCTCCTGCAAAACGTGTGTCCAAAAATAATAAAGTAAACGTTAGACACTCTTACTACTAATAATTTTTGTATCATCAGAGGCATTACTAGTCATCTTGGGACAACACGGATCTTGCTCCAGTTGTATATGGGAGCTGCTCATAATATAAACTGTGGAGGGAATAACCTTCAGGCAGGTAATCTCGAAACAGATTCTGTCCCCAGTCAGCTGCTTTTCCTGGGGAAGCGTGGAGATCGCTTCCTCAGTAGATTTGTTGTAATTATTTAATAAAAGGATAGCAATTACAGGAACAGTTATCCAGAGATTTAGCAGTTGAGGGGCAGAGGAGTGTCTTTTAAGGCCAGTCTGACCAGTTTTTGAGACAAAACCTTTCTTTGGAGGAGTAACTTCACATGAAGTTTATTTAAACTGCTTCCAGCTCTTTCTCTCACGTGCTTGTTGGTGTCAGGGTGTAATCTGGACTTTTGAGGTATTGCTGGTCTTTCTGCAGTACTTGAACAATCTACTTGTTTGGCTTGTCTTGCATAAAGACGGTGGATTCATGGGAAATGCTGTATAAAAACATTCCATTTCTTTTTCCCCACAGGGTTCACTCCATCTCCTGTTGCTCAGCCGCAGCCATCAGCTGGCCTTAACGTTGACTTTGAGTCTGTCTTTGGAAACAAATCCTCTAATGTTGTCCTAGATTCTGGTGGTAAGGCACTTACTGAAATAGATGACGTATGTCCTGCAACTTTTTGCTATTCTCAAGGTGTAAATCTCTTAATCTGTGTTTACTGATACTGCTGTGACGGTGTTCCAGCTGAAGGAAAGCAGGCTGACTTTCAAAGGCCAGTAGCAGCATTCCTCATCCAGTCTTTCTTTGATAATCAAATAAACTTTTCCTTACACGCTCTTTCTGTGCGCACTCTGCTGAAGTGTTTACATTGATTTCCTTCACTTAAGTATTTCGTGCATTAAACCTTCAGACAGTGAGCAGCCTCTGGTTTTACGTGCTGTCAGGTGATGTGAAGTTGGTATTCGTAGAGTGCGGTCAGAAGAGGTAGAGTTAAAACCGCGTCTTAATCTTATGTATCTGTGCAACACATTTTTGGCCCTTTGCCTACACGTTACTCTTTTGATATTAAGATTATTTCAGAAAATGGTAAATTATCAAAACATAGACAGTGAATTTGGGTTGTAGCCATAGTTAGGACTCTTTCTGTTCATTTGAGCATCTGGAAAGTAAATACTTTCTGATCTTTTGACATTGGACTCTTGATACTGGATTCTTTTGGGGCAAACCAGTGATCTGCTAAAAGGAAATACATATGTATTTTTATAAGATTGAAATACTTTAGATATTTATTCTTTATTTTGTTTTACATTTTGATTGCGTTGCAGTCACTGTGAATCCATTCTATGTAAAATTGATGTCATGTAGGTTAAACTAGTAAAGTGAAATCTCCTTTCTCGAGCAAATACCTCCTTTATCTAGAGGCGTAGAAAGGTTTATCCTTCTTGTCTAGTGTGGCACCACTAGGCTGTATTTTGTATTCTAGCAGTTGAGTTGAACTTGCCGTCTACGTGATTGAATGTCACAATATTCGTGGGAGGCCTGTGATTCTAATCACTCCTTCTGTTTATCATTCCAAGGCTTTGATGAACTAGGTGGTCTGCTAAAACCAACAGTGGCCTCCCAAAACCAGAGTCTTCCAGTTGCCAAAGTACCGCCTAACAAACTCGTGTCAGATGATCTGGATTCGTCTTTGGCCAATCTTGTAGGCAGTAAGTATTGAACCACTAACGTAAAAATACTTATTTAATCCTTTTAAATGAATAGAATTTCAATACTGTCTTTTTCTACTTCGTGACAGATTTGGGCATTGGGAATGGAACTACTAAAAAGTGAGTATGCTTAATCAAAAGTTGAGCCTCTTAATTTTCTTGATAGTAAAATTTTATGAAAGTGCAGGTTCAAACCTGTGCGTAACAACATAATATTAACCTTCAGAGCATGTTTGGGGTTGTACTTTGGTTTTTTTCATACAAGGTAGAGTGAATTGTTGAGAGCTGTTGGAAGGTGACTGTAGGCTGAGTTGTAGTGACAGTGGTAACAGCAGGCAAGGTGTCCTCCTGGCTCCCGTTCCTTTCAGGCTTTGTATACGTTTAGGAAATGAGTTCATCAGAATGTTTCTTTGTAGTTGAAGGTAATCTCAGCACACCTTAAATGGTTTGTGTGAGCGGAGGGTGCGGAGAGCTGTACTAAAGATTGTGAAACTACGACCTCTGACGTGTGCTTGACCTTTGGGGAGGTGAATTTTGAAGCAGGGTGAACATCTGCTCTAGCAGCAAAGCTGAGAATGTGATGAGCAAATTCCAGGTTTATCGGGAGCATCTATACTAATTCCAAAAATCATTCAGAAATGTAGTACACAGTTCATAGAACATCTTGAGTTCGAAGGGACCCATAAGATCATTGAACCCAACTCCCTGCTCCTCGCAGGAACGTAACTGTACATAACTTTGAATAAGTGTAAAAGATTTGTTTGCTTTTAAATAATCTTAAACTTTTAAGTTGCTCCTAACTAAACTATCTTGACCCAAGGAAAGTCAGCTGGACTAACTTACCTCTACTGGCAAACTTGACTGAGATTAGGTAACACTGAGGTGGCACATGTTGAACGTCTTGCACTACTTTTCCTGGCCAAAACAAGCTGTTGTGAGACCTTTTATTATCTTTGCTACATGAGCTGCTTCACTAACAAAAGAAGCCACGTTTCCAAGAGGAACTGTTGCTTAGCTGAGTGAGTTTTGTAAGAAAATCCAACGTTTTTTAACGATTCTTAAAAAAATTTATTTGAAGTGATGTAAACTGGACTCAACCAGGTGAAAAGAAACTAACAGGTGGTTCCAACTGGCAACCCAAGATTGCACCTACAACCGCGTGGAACGCTCCAACGTTGGTAAGCAAATACTCATTTAAAAATAGCGAGTTCCCTGCAACTTAGATGTGCAGGCTGATGTATAATGGAGACATTTGAAAGTGATGGATAGCTGCAGTAAAAGGGCGGTAGGAAATTGAAGAAGTGGTCAGGTTGAGATGAGGACTGCTTGGATTTGTTTTTCTTAGCTGAGGGGTTCTAGTAAATAGTTTGTCATGTGACATGTACAGGTTTAGCATAAACTTCAGGAGTGTTCGACCAGCCTTTCTCATGGCAAGACAGCAGCCTTCGTGTTTTACTCAACTGATGTAAAACTGGGAATTCCAGGGCAGGTTGGGGGCACTTTACAACCTGGAAAAGTAAGAAGTGTGAAAAGCATGTTCTTCAGGTGCAGTGCTACGTCAAGTACATGTAACACTTCCACTTGGCCCGCTCTGTGGGTGAGAACCGGCCGAGAGATTTATCCTCTTGATTCCTTGTAGAGGTGTCTGTGATGTGGGCTTATAGCTTTCTTTATGTAACTACTGCTTTCCTGCCCCGATGCGTGCAATTGTTTTTAACGCATGTCAGTTTTGGTGATCAACTTCATAGCGTCTGTTGTAGCAGGTAGCGTTGGCAAGGATGTGTGGGCAGTGTGTAGAGTGAGGGTTCTTAATTACAAGCCACAAAAAAAAAAGCCCAAAGAGGTCAAGAGTCTCTGAGTAGTTTTCACAATGCTAAGAGAATGTTTTTGCGTGTGAATCCTACTCCATTTCACCGATGACCCGCAGAACCGTTTGTGGGCAGAACAAGTAACAAACAGCCCCCGAGGATTTATTGCATCTGACTGTAACTGGCTGGGGGAGGCTGGATCCACAGCGCAGTAATAGAGCGGCGTGGATCTGGAAAGAGAGCGCTTGTCTCCCCGGATCCACCACCTCTTCCCTGCTGGCTCCCTTACCGACTCGCTACACTTACGTAGGGAGAAATGTTTGTGGGCCCTACCTGGGGTGGGGGGTAGATGTTAAAGAAACTGTAACTACTCACCTGCTTTATTGACTGGTGGTTGGAGTTTATTTGTGTGCTTGAATCTGTTTAATAACTCATGTCTTGTATTTACATCTTCTTGTGATAAGTCATTACGTTGAAGAGCTTTTATTATTTAGAGATGCCATTGAGACACTGCTCTTCCTGTGAAACTGTTCTATTAACATAAAAGTCTTGCAACAGAAATAATCTGTGGGGGAGAAAAAATTTAGTTTTCCTCTGCTGGTCTATTTCTTGTGGAGTTACTGCTGCTTGCTAAATAAATATGCTTTTGAAAATAAGGCTTTCTCGTCTTTGGAAAAAAGGCATATACCAAATAAATGGACTATGCGAAACAATTACAAACCTTATAACGATGACAGTATCGCAGGTGTATGTTGTCTGAGTAAATGACTTGAATTACAAGAATGTGTTGGGGTAAACATTTAATGTACTTGTGAACTAAAATGCTATCTGTGTATATTCCGTTGTGTAAGTATTTGCTTCTAATCCAGTGTTATTGCATTATGTAATTGTTCTCCCTGGGAAATACAGAATGGCATGCATTTTCCACAATACGTAAGTGAAACAACCCACAGCCTTTTTGCAATCGACTGGCATGCTGATATTAACCACTGCTGTTGCAGAATCTCATAACCTTCTTGCTATTTACACATTTCTCATTTTCAAAAACAAAAACAAAAAAAATCTTTGGTGTGCCAAAAATTGAGCTTTTCCTAGCATACACGAACTTCATAGGTGGTCTGCAGGCTCTTGACTCGAATGATGGCATGGGAAATACCGAGATTATTTTTCCTTGCTTTAAACTCTGTACCATTTGCTGCCGGAGAGCTGGGGTGTGTGTCTGTGCTGCCTTTAATGCACCTGGTGACTTTTGAATGAAGATAGAAATGTTTGTGTTTGAATAACTGCATGAAACCTCACGGGCTTCTGTCACACTTGGCACTTTATCCACGTTTATGATAGATCTTGATTATTTATTTTTTTAAAAATTTATTTTATTTTTTATTTTTTTAGTGGGGAGAGACCAATATGTCATTAATGCCCATGAAAAAAAGAAAAGCCATGCTGACAGTTTACAAAGGGCAAGCAATAACCTGTGCTTGCTGTCTTGAGGAATACAGCCTTTCATTTCAAAGGAATATTTTTTTTTCTTGATGTCAACAGTGATATTGGTCTTTCCCTGTATTCTGTTTTTATTGCAGGGTAACTCTGTAACTAAAGGGTGGTAGGTCCATACTAGAGCACTCAAAAATGAGTTTAGTCAGCATGTGTTTGTGTGTGTAGGTGTGGATACACAAGCAAAACAAACAAAAAAGTAATTTTCAGGATAGCTTTGCCAGCTGGGTGAAATATACGGACAGTACAGCCTAGCTGATTCTCGACTGGGGAAATCTGTTCTGATGGCAACCGAAATGCCAGTGACGCTGGCTGCTATCTGTGAAAAGGCAGCTGATACCTTAGAACTGAATTCAGAAGCAGCTTTGCTGATGTCCTATTCTTGATATTACAATTTATCTGCTTTAATTAAACCGGTATAATTAATATTTTCTCATTTCCCTCTTTTCTGTGTCAGTAATTCCTGTGTATCAAGAACTGCATGTGGTCTTTGTCTTGTCATGACTAGTAATCCCCACAGCAACAGCATGGAAAATAGACTGTTTTCTTAAAGGAGAGACTGGTGGGAGGTGGAGAGCATAGACAGCAAGTTATCGGACTATTTATAAGCACCAATTTAGAGTCTGAAAAAAACCCAACGTTGTTTATCCTTGTAGGAGTTAACACCAATTTAGCAAGCGGACAGTGAAACTCTAGAACAAAGAATACGGTTAGGATGTGAAGACCTGTCTTTAATATATTTTTCTTTCTAAGTTATCAGCTGGTTTTTTTACTTACGTGTTGCCAAGTTGTTTACAAAACATAGCTTCACCCCAGGCTTTGTCTGTTGACTGTAACTTCTTAAAAGTTAACTTAGGTTAAGGGTAATATAAACCTATCTGTGAAGTACTAAGAGGACTTTTAACCTGTTCAAATTCGCTGCACTAAGTGGCTGAGCGAGAGGGAATGCAAGTTGGATATTTGTATTGGAGCTGAATTTATATTGAAGCACGGTAGGAGGATCCCCAGCGGGTGTACCCTCTGGCTACAGAGAAGAGAATTCCTAGAATGTCATCAGAACCGATGGGCATTTGGTCTTCAGTTTTTAAAATTTTCTCTTAAGACTCCTCGTGTACCATTACTTCTGATTTTGAAATATAAGTATATATTTCAGGGGATTAAAAAAAAAAATCCTTCTGCTTCCTTAATATTTTCTCTCAAACTTCTCTGTGTCTCCTGCTGTGTTCTTTGAACAGGGTGCTGAGAGAATGGTAGCCGCAGTCTCATTTAGTCAGCCAGAATCCTAACAGGTTAAAAGCAAATACATAATTATAGAGTTGCCTAGAAACCTTAGCTTAGGTGTTATATTCCATCTGAAATAATTTGGATGCACTCTTAAACAAGGCTGCAAATCCTATTTATTCTTTGCTATATCCATAATGAGCTAAGTGCTGCAGTTGACCCTTAGCAAGCAGTGTCTTACGCGCGCGCAGCTGACCTCGTCTCCTCTCAGCTCACCCCTGTTTTTCACACCAGGCGCCGCCCGTAATGGCATATCCCGCCACAACGCCGACGGGCATGATGGGCTACGGCATGGTAAGTGGAATCCTGTAGCTCAGAGAATTCAGATGCTGTGTGTCGTTTCATTGCTTACAGTTTGGTAGCGGTCATTTTTCTGAACTATTTTACTGAAGAGGGAATTTCAGCTCCTATTCATTTATTCGTCACCAATTCACTAAGTCCTGGTTTTCTGAACTGCTTCAGTGGGTTTTGTCTGAAATCAACTCTGACCTTCCTTACCTCACTTAGTTTTTTATAAACCTTTTCAAATAAAGACAGTGTCTATTCTTGGGGGGCTTGATTGGTGTAGAAAGAAGCGTAGCATAGAAATAAGTGTATCATGTGGGTGTAGATAGCTGCATTCACAACAGGAATGTTCTATGGGTGAAGGGAAACCATCCTTAAATACTTGCTCCCAACGTCAGCAAAAGGTATCTACAACGATCGATGCTGCAAAGCTGCAAGTTTGTGACACCGCCGTGTGCTGTGGCGTCATTGAGAGTTGAATCTCTTAGTGACACACCAGTACCCGAGGGCTTCTGACATCAACCTGACCTTGCTGCTTGCTGCTCTGAAAAATTGTTCAAATTTCTGTTCTTATCTCAAATTTTAAGTATTTCCGAAGTGATGTCATTAAGTCTTCCATATTTGTATGGGGTTTATGTAGCACAGCTTTACTGGGTGAATAAAAGGAGGGGGAACTTCCTTAGAACAATTACTCTGTTTAATGGCTCGTAGATTAGTATAATAAAAATAAGCTAAGTGTTTCATCATAGAATCACAGAATGGTTTGGGCTGGAAGGGACCTTAAAGATGATCTAGTTCCAACCCCCCTGCCCTGGGCAGGGACACCTCCCACCAGACCAGGCTGCTCCAAGCCCCGTCCAGCCTGGCCTTGAACACCTCCAGGGATGGGGCAGCCACAGCTTCTCTGGGCAACCTGGGCCAGGGGCTCACCACCCTCACAGGAAAGAATTTCTTCCTGATACCCAATCTAAATCTACCCTCCTTCAGTTTAAAACCATTACTCCTCATCCTATCGTTACACTCCCTGATCAAGAGTCCCTCCCCATCCTTCCTGTAGCCCCCTTTAGGTACTGGAAGGAAATCAAATTAGATTAATGGTTTATGATTCGTATATGCTCAGGACATGAACTGCAAAGTGGCCAGCTGTGTTCTTGAGGGTCTTGTGGGAGAGAATCATCTTCCCCGTTACCCACCCGTGAACTCCTGTAGCATGTTCTGCACAAAGTCGTTGTGGTTAAACTGCCGTTAGTGTTGGTTCGAACTGGGTCTGCACAACTTTGCACTGACGGTACTGGAAGCATTTTCTTAGGTATTTTGATTCAGCAGCTGGGGAAGGTAACATATTTAGTGTATAGAAGGTAATCTTGCATGTTTTGTAAAGTGGCTTTCATCACGGGGTTTAAATGCCAATGTGAAATGGAAACTGGAATTACAAGGAGCCACAGCTCTGTTACCCTGAGTTGCTGTCGCTTGTTCAGAAGCGTGCGGCGTCTGAGCAGATGGGTGAGACGGGCCATTTCAGAATCACCAGTAGGCTGAAAACTGGCTCATTCAGCCTTTCTCAGGACATCTAGTGCTGGGAATCTCCGAAATATTGACCCATTTTGCAACCCTTGTGTTTAAGTTTTCCTAAGAGCAGTAGTAGGTACCGCAGTTCTGAGCACGGTCGTTTTGAAGTGTCAGTCTAGCAGCAGGCTTTTCCCTTGGGGAGGGCGCGCTGGGACAGGCAGTGTCCTTAGTACCTGAGCATTCCCTGCCCACTGCTTCCTTTGGCTTCGTTGTGCCAGCAGTTATTTTTAACTTACTTTTTTGTAGGGTGTTTTCATGAGGATTTCTTGAACGGGTTCACCATGTGACTGCCCAAACAGCTGCTTGGCGTGCTGGGAAGGGAACCGGGATTAGTGCAGGAAAAGCTGCTCGGAACGGGGCTGGGTGCAGTAGGACTGCTGCTGCTGCGCGTCAACCCAAGCCCGAGGGCAGCGCCAACAGCAGCGCCAGGGCTGGGCATCTACCTAAATTAAATAAAACCTCGCTTTTAAGACCATGAATATATGTTAAACTCTTAATTTGGCTCAGCCAGTGTCAGTAACACTGTAGACTTGGATTGCATAATTACATAGAGTTCACAGGTTTTGATTTTTCTTGCACCCTGTCAGCTCTGCGTTGGTATCTGCGTTTGGCGGCAGGGGGGGGAGCGCTGTCAGATCTCCCTTTTGGGAGCAAGAGGAACCAGCACACATGCTTGTGCTAAAACAAGTTATTTGAGCGTTTCAGATCTTTGCAGCAAGAGATTAAATAGGCTCAGTTGGTGAGAGTATTTTTGAAAAGGCTCTAACGTTCCTCTCCAGTAACCTTTATTTGCAGAATAACGGAGAAAGCTCTTAGATGATTGCATGTATCAAATGTGACCAAGACTTCTCACCCATTTACCGTTTTCCTTTCTTTAAATACTCGCAATGTATTACTGCTGTGTGTGATTTGATGTTTTCTGGATTTATTTTTTTTTTAGCCATCGCAGATGGGAGGCATACCAGTAATGACACAGCCAACTTTAATATACAGTCAGCCAGTCATGAGACCACCAAACCCTTTTGGCCCTGTACCGGGAGCACAGGTGAGTTCATTCAAAATAACTGGTGCTGGGAACAAATTGCAGCTGGGCCGGTTTCTTTACAAGTATTAAGTGTAAGCCGTATGCTTGTACGACAGCATTTTGCAGGGACAAACAGGGTGTGTGCAGCCTTTTAAGTCTCCACTCACAGAGAGATTTGAATTACGGAGGGATCTGAAAAGAACGCGGTATCAAACCTGGTGAAGCTTCAGCCGCGCAGGGGGTCGTTAGCGCTGACCGCTCTCCCTGGGAGGCACGCGGCATGTTCAGCTCATTTTAACCATCATCTTCTCTAAAGCTCTGTATTCCTCCATGTTTTTGCAGAGGGCAGTATGTGCGGCAGAGTGGACACTCAACAGCTATAAGTACATATATCCTTACACCTGAAGATAGATTTTTGCAGTAGAGAAACATGGGAAAAAAAATGGTGAGGGAGGATGGGCAACCTTGAACACCTTCGTACTGTTTTCAGAAAATACTGGGATCGTTAAGTCTTTGTTGTGTTTGTAGACTGTAGTCAGAGGCAGAGCCAAGTTTAGCTGGCAGATTGCAACTCCGCTATTAACAGTGTGGTTTTAATTACCAGTCAGGTGTTTCTGTGGCAGAGGTCGCACTGTACATCGTGTCTCTGTTAGAAAAATGTAGTGTCTTGGGACTGTATTTTGATCTTACTATAAAGAGCTCTGACTTTATGGGTGACGGTTTAAAAACATGCATGTCTAACTTCACTGAAGTGTATGCTGGTGTCAGTGTGATTTCTGGGACTAGAGGGTGGAGGGAAAAGAATTCAGCAGTGGGTTGGAAAGAAAAAGAACCTCCGAAATTGCTCCAGTGCCCGAGTCTGATCCTTTAACAGAGCACACCTTTGCGGTGTGCTGCCAGTGGGCAGTACGTCCATTTTCTTCACTAAAATTGATAGTTTAAATTTTTTTAAAGGCTTTATCTGAAAGGGACTCTGTTAGACTACTTCAGCTAAAAATGCAGTTTTCAACTGACTTTTCTTGGACTCCCGAGAGTTGCTTTGCGTATTCACTGTCACTTCAGACAAGTGATTTGGTATCTTTCACGTGAGCTTTATACTATTTCAAGGGGAAAAAAATGTCTTTGCAAGACTTCTTAAATAGAGAACTAGTTAAAGGATCCTCAAGGATGAGAGTTTTTCTGCAATTGCCAAAACCTCAATTTTGAAATGTCACTTTAAAACAAATAATAATTACCTGTCTAACTCGGTTATAAACAGGTAGGTGGGTCTGAATAGCTGGGTGAGCCTTTCTGCTTCGCTTGACGCTGCAGGGCTTGGTCTGGGTCGAATCCCAGCCGCTGTCATAACAGGAGAAAGAGGAATTAGTCACAAGTCAGGTGTGTAGAGCTGTGTTTATTGTGCTTATCTGACAACATGTTTGGCTCCTGTGAGAATTGATTTGATAGAAAACACACCCGTTGAATCAGCATTTGCTGTGTGACCGGGAAGGATTTCCCCGAGCCGGAGTCCGTGGTGTTTGCAGGTGTTGGGTTTTCAGAAGTCTGACATCAGTAATGCAGCTTTAACGAAACAAAGGCTGCGTGCGAGAGCTGCTCCCCCGGGCACAGTGGGGATGGCATTTACTAACCTATAGCCACGGAGGGGAATTACAACAGTATTACACTAAATTTACTGAATTTTAGTCTTGAGGTTCTTCGGAGAGCATGTTTGTCTGTTTAGGTTTAGTAAATACTCCTGTTGTGCTAGAAATAGGAAAATAAAGAAAAATGTGTGTTCTTGGTGTAAGCAGACAAATGTCAATGACTAATGGTTATCTGAAAGGCACACAATTCAAACTGTCTGCATCCCCCATGGATCGCTGCACACCGTAATTCTAATACAGGTTTCGTCCATGCTGTCGTAACTGCCAAAAAACGAAGTTGTTTTTCATATTTACGTTTAAAGCACCAGATGATGTCACTGACCCCTAGTCTGCTCATAGGTCTTGGTTTCTGTCTACAGTAACGGAACTTGAAGGTACCTAAAAGCATAATGACAGATAAGAAGTTGTTGCCAAAAAATGACATTGCTGAGTTGTAGCGTGGTGGGAACTCCCCCTGCTTTGTACACAGACCGGTAAAATAGGTATCCCAACGTTGTCCAGTTTCTTTAGAATTTAAACTGGAGTTCCTAACTTGATACTCTTAAGGATTTGTCTTAAATATACTTTTCCTACCACTAAACATACCTATTTTGTTTCTTTAAGTGTTCTGTTTGCATGTTTGCAACCGTATTTCTAATTGTTGCTATCAAAAGCAAGGGTAGTTTGGGGGTTTTTTTTAAGGGCAAAATAATTTGAAACAATTAAGAATGAGACTAGAAGAGTTGCTTCTTTGAAAGGTGCAGAAATTATCGTTAGTTTTAAAAGAAACTGGTGTATACCTTCTTTTTCTTTGAAATCCATTATCTTGCATTAGGGTCAGTATTTCCCTGCTTGAGAAAGAAAATAATAGTTTTCATCGTGATAAGATAGTGGGCTTTTCTCACTGCAAAAATATTACATCGTGCTAGCCAGCGCAGCGAGAACGGTTGGAGTTGGGGGACTGACCTTTAGCTGGCAGAGAGGAGGGGTGCAGCACAGCAAACGCAGAGTATTTCAGACAAGCCGCATTGGAATGATGGGCGGTTAACCGGAATGGAACTACCCATTGTGAGACCTGAGTGTCGTACGGCGCGGCAGCAGCGCGCCAGTGTTCACCACCACCAAAACCACGATCGTGCTGGCTAATGTAAAACGGTACAGTACTGCCAAATCACTGGTGTGCCTTTAAGTGTTGCGTATTCTGGTCTGATTAACCCCAAAAGGACGTAGCCTTAGGAGGGGAAGCTGCTGGGTAGTGTAAATTTTAAGATTTAAAATAAAGAAATTACTGTGCCTACTGCCAGCTTCTGTGTGAATTGTAACACTGCGGTTGTTAACGGCACTGAATTGTACGGAAAAGTAGAAGTGACCGGCTGGTGATGAGGAAGAATAGGTAAATACGCAAATAAGTTAGCTGGTGTTGTGGGGTCTTTTTTCGGTTTGGGATTTTTCTTGTTTTGGTTTGTTTGGGGTTTTTTTATTTGGAACTGGGAAAGAACAGGCTATGAAGTTCAGGACAGACTTGTGCCAGAAAGCAGACTTGACAGGTGCTCCTTTTGGCATATGACTCTTAAAATACATGCTAAAACAGCCTGACAGACTTGTTTAAAGAGAAAGCAGTATCTAGCTAATGATGGGAATCGGCACAACACTCGCTTGTGGACGGGTTCTTCTGTGTTACTGTGACTTTGGAGAGGTTTTGTCTTTGCTGGAAGCAGCGCGAAGTGACGGCTGGTGGAGGTGAGACAAGGCTTTGGGTCCGATCCAGCGCAGAACGTTGCATTTCAGATCGCGCAAGCGCTGGGCAGTGAGGAGAGACTAAATCCGCAGCTCTGGGGGTGTTAGTGCTAGAGAAAGCGATGGCCGGTGCTGCTGTTTTAAATACTTCTCCTTAGAAACTGCTGCGGTAGGTTCTGGTTTTCACATACATTCATAAGCGATATTCTGGATAGATGCAATGTAGGAAACCGCCTAACTATACTTTCCACATATGTTTGGGGGGGGGCCTTCTTTTTAATAATTAGAGGAATCTCATTAAAATGTGTATTTATTGTAAGGTACTGTGTCTTGTCTGCATTTGGCTGGGGCACCTAGGAAGTAGCACTATCAAGTTGGTTTTTTTCCCCCAGTATTTAACCTGAACAGGCTTCCTTGAAACGTCACAGGTTTTTGGTTACGTGCTGATGTTACACAAATGAGAGCGCTCTAAACCTACCAGTCTTCCACACTGCTTTCAAACTGGGACATTACTTTGGACTTGATATCAATTGGAGGTTTGCCAACTCAATTTAACGGGACTTTTAACGTGTGCCTCCAAGCCATTTGACCGTGAAGAGGAGAATGTCTCCTGCAGTCCAGTCACAGCAGAGAGGCCTTGCTGGAGTGACGACTCTGTTGGGCTTTCTCTTTAGTCTGGCTCAAATCCTGGAGAGGGGGTGTGTGTTGGGCGGGGATGTGAGCTACGGCTTTCGTCTAAAATGGGAACTTCTGACATCCTGAAACAGCTTCTCCAGCGCTTCCCATTCTGTCTCATGACTCTTCCATAATCTGTCCATGGGGATTGGATCCCAGTGCCCCACTGCGGGTGGGGTTTCGGGAGGGAGATGAAGATTCCAGCCCAGGTAGAAAGTGCTGATTGTGAAGGAAACTCCTTCTCCACGCTTGGTTTCTGAGATAGACGTTAAGATGAAAAACTTAAATTTGCAATGGCAATATTTAGACTCTGGGCGCTTCTGCAAGCAGTCCCATAAGGATGTTCCCTGTCACGCAGAGGTTGGCAGGCATTCAGGATTTCCAAAGGAAATACGGCTTCGTGCGATGTTTTTCGCAATGGGTATGAAGTGCAAGTACGCACTGATGCTCAGTGACTCCGGTGTGAGTAAACTGTTAAAGCGATGGGATCTGCAACGGAGAAGGTTGTCTGTTTTATTTGTAACAGCAAAAGCATGCAAGCTCTGCGAGGGAGGAGGGCAAAGAGCATTTAATAAAGCACCATTTATAAATGGGAAAGCACTAATCAAGAAGGAAAAGGGCTAAAAAAAAAATAATAAATTGACAAATAGCAGATACTCCTGCAACTACAGCCTGCAGAGTATTGGTCCCTTCCAGCAGCAGCAGCTGGAATGCCAGTATTACCTACTTGTAAATTATGTGCTTTATATGGCTGAATTTGTAGCGTGGTGCTTTAAATACATGGCTGTAGGATGTGATTTTTGTTAGGACAGATAGTATAGACTATCGGTCTCAGTCTTCAGTTCTCACCGAAAACCACAGCGGTTGACAAACTCTCGTCTATTTGTTTTTTTCCTACCCCCAGAATATACCATGTGTTCTCCTCCTAGGCTCCAAAGTGACAATTAGCCGTTGTCTGCTCTCCGGCTTCTTTTTATACACATCCTATTTTGAGAGGAAAAGATGCTGAGAGCTGTTTCTTCTGGAGGAGGCACCTGGACGGCTGCCGTGCCCCGGCCAGACCCCCAGCCTCATCTCTCCCTGCCACTACGTACTTCTGCCAGTGAAGCGGGGAGAGCGCAAACCTCTTCCCCACGACCGTCAGGCTTAATGTTTTGTATCTTCTTTTGAAGAAAACCGCTGTGGAAGTGCGAGGTTGTCTGCTTATTTGGCAAATTCCAATTGAAGTTTCCTTTCTGGAGAGTCACGTCCGGCTTGTTTCTGCATGACGCTGCCCATTGAAGAGGCTTTCTGTTTTCCATGTGACCAAACACCTTGTTTTAATAGTTGATTTCTGCCAAGTTTGCCTCTTAACCTCCCCTTGTCCTTTCATTACACGTTCAGCTTTCATATTCTGTCATTCTGAGACCTTTTTTTCTTTTTCTTTCCCTTTCTCTGTCCTCTTTCCTACTAGCTGTCTGCAGCATCCAGCCCTTCCAGTCAGAGTCCTCACAGAGCCTCAGGAAAGGATCCCTTTGCAGAGCTCTCTCTCCAGGATTTCTTGTAGAACAACTTAGGTATTGTCCGTTATTCTGGGGAGATGCTGGTTTTGGTGATATAAAACAAAATCAAAGTTCTGGTTGGAGTTTCATTAACGTGACTAGAACTGCTTCTGAAGAAAACAAACAAGTCAGGTTGGGTTGGAAGCATTGTGGAAGTGACTTGGCAACTCGGTTTACGTTAACTGCAGCAGTTTAAAGGCCCGATCAAGTCATTTTGCTTCACTCCTTTGGAAATAAAAGTTTTCTAGTTTCTTCCTGAACTGCGAGAGCCACGACAGGTGGCACGTTGCAGCTGGGGAGAAGGAACTGGTACTGCCTGGTTTTTACCACTTCATCAGGAAAACGTTTAGGGTTCGTGGCTATCGGCAAACCCCTGACTGCTGCTGGCGCCTGCTCCTGCCCTTCCCCGCATTCCTTGACCAAAGAGTTCACTTTATGCAGAAGGCAGCGCCTGGTTTCACGCGTGCGAGGGTTAAATCTTGGTACGGGTGTGCACTGGAGTTCTCTTCTTTTTTTAATCAATCGGAGGCAGGTGGAAATTAAATACTAAAATGAGTGAAAACACGAAAAAAAATTCAAGAATGTAGTATGAAGAGAGAGTAGGCTTTATTGCACGCAGCACCCGCTTTGCTTTGTGCGGTTTCTCTGGTTCAGTGTGGAAAGTGACCTTGAGTTGTCCTCATAATGTTGTTGACCTGTGTTACGCAGCCGCTGGTGACAATGTTGCATGGATAAATAGGGGTGGCTTTTTTTTATTGTTGGACAGACCATCTGAATGCAAAGAGTTGTTCCAAAGGCTGGCATGGCTGGGAAAACAAGCCTTTTGGTTGTTTTCTGGCCCTTATTTCATAAAATTTTTATTTCTGTTGGAAAATGCAGATCTTGGGGTAGCTTGGGCATTTGAAGAATGAAAATTTTTGAAGGAAACAGAGGTTTATATTGGCGTCCTGCTTCTGTTGGATGTTAACACGAGGGTTTTTCATCTTTCCAGATTCAATTTATGTAACTGTGTTAGACAGAAGAGAAAGGAACGTCTCCAAAAAGATGTGCTCATCAGTACCTCCCCCCCCAACTTCCAGGAAAAAAAACGAACTTCAGTCTCTCAAACTCTCCTCTTCCATTAAATGATGCAGTGAAATGATGAAGACCAATGAAGGAACCTGGGATGACTCCATAAGAAAACATCGATATACAATACAAAGCCAAGAATTGCCATGAATTAAGACCAAGATCTATTTTTTTTTTTTGTCCTGGCGACTTAACACGTCGATACTTTCAGCTTCTAATATCCGTAATCGGTAACATACGAAGAGAAGCCTTTATTCTGGAAATGGAGATTGGTGTTTGGAAACGCTGTCTGGAACGGAGATGTGTCCTTTACCGTAACTCGAAACAAGACTCTGGGCAGGGGAGGGTCAGATCCTAACTCTTAATTCTGCAGTTACCTTTTCTTCAGTCCTCAACAAATGTAGGCACAGCAGTAATAGAAATTAACTTTTTTTAAAAATTATATATTCAGTTTGCAGTAGACATTCCTTATGTATTATTGTTTGTATTTATTTATGATTATCAATTTAACATTAATATTGTATCAAAAAAAAACCAAGACCTCCTTATGAAAATGAGTATGGATGTATACAGTATGTCTGATTTTTATCCACAAAGAATGAATCTGATTCAGAACGCTTTTCAGCTGACATACAGAGCACTAAATATTTTAAAGGTCTGAATCTAATGAATTCTCAGTATATATGGGAATTAGGGAAGAGCTGTAAAATGCATTAATCCCTTATAGTCAATTCTGTGCCTAGGATTTTGCAAGGGAACAGTTAACTGACTAGAAGAAGCACTACATTTTTAATTCAGCATTAGTGCATTGGGAAGGAACTTTATTGCTTTGTGCTTGGCATGTCATTATTTTTACATTTGACATTATAAGGCCTTTCCAAAATGAATGTGAGGAATTGCTTTCACTTTAAGACTTTCCTTCTTTTCTGTAAAAAAAAAATAAAAAAAAAAAAAAATTGAGGTGGTGTGTGTTGCGGGGGAAGCCTTTTCATTTGGCTAGTGCCATGTTTATGATCACGTACCTTTTAAAAGTGAAAAAAAAAAAAAGGGGAAGTAGCTTCCTTACATGCGTCTAGTGGGTATTTAGTTAACAAAGAATTAAAGTTGCACTGTTGATCGGTGCTTTGTGTAAATACATCATAACTTTTGGGTGGAGTGGGGCCTTCAGAAGGAATAGTCAATGATATGAAAGCAATTCTGTACATGAATTAAGCATACTTGCTGCATTGTCTCTGCAGATTCTATTTTTGTTTAAAATATTAAAATGTACGTTAGCAAAAATGGGTGGATTTTCAAATAAAATGCAGCTTCCACAGAACTTTTGTTACGGTATGAAAGTCTGAGGTGCTTCTTTTCTTTTTGCTGCTTAAAATGTGCACTGATAATTGCTTTGTTTACTTAATAAAATACCAAATGTATTTCATATGTGCATATTGTATTAGAGGAGAGGCAGCGCTGTGAATCTGTGAATGACGTGACCTAGACAACACCTTCCCGGCGGTGCTGCGGGAGACGGCCTTAGTCCCCCTGTAACGAGTTGTCTCGTTAAGAGCTGGATTCCCTACTTAATATGGTATTTCACAATCTTCTAGTTTTTCAGAATATTCCTGGCATAATAATAAAACTCGTACTGTTTATAACTGAGCAAGAAGTATAAATATGCCCAAATAATTATTTAGGTACCTTCCCTCGTCTTCCGGTGGAAGGTGTAACGCTGGTGGAGCTGTGAAGAGCCTGCTCAGACCGTCGGCTGCCTTTGGAGCTCGTTTTGATCACAGGGAGCTGGGATAGAAATGGGACTTCCCTCTGCTCAGTGACCCCAGGCTTGTCTGGAAGGATGTACATCATGAAATGATCAGTACAGATAGGTGGATTTACAATTTCTTTCTGAAAACATGAATTAAAAGAGATTGGGAACTGTTGCTTTTAGAGCCTATAATGCACGTGCCCAGATCGGGGGAGTTTCACATACGCTTTACTGGTTTCATATACACTTAAGTCTTTACCTTCCTCCAAACGAGGCTGTCGGTGTGGGTCCGTACCACCAGCGAACAACTTCTTTGTAGTTTTTGCTTGCACTCAGAATATCAAAAATGTGAGTTGTCCGGATCAGGGTTCAGGTGGGAAAAAGGTGGATGTGTCTGTCCTGTCAGCTAAATCGGTGACTACCAGGGTACAATGTTTACTTGTTAAATGTTCTTTGCGTGAAAGGTTAAGGCAGACCTTCCTCTTCCCAGTGTGCTGGGTTATGATAAAAACAGACACCAACCTTGTCATCTTTGTAGGGCTGTGATGCTGCACAGTGCTGTCAGTCTCTGGTTTGAGGCTGCCGACTGAGGATGGATCTGCCAGCTTAGTTATTTTTGATCCCTGGTACCCTGTTTGTGGGGCTGGGGACTTGGGGCTGCAAATCGGGCAGGTGCCACAAGTCCCCAAACAAATACACGCACCTCTTCTGCAGGGATGATGAATTCCTCTCTCGTCCGTTACTGCTCGCTCGTAGCTGCTCTGTGTTCTTTGCCTCAGCCGCTGCGCGGCTCCAGCTTCCTTGCTGGAGGCCTTGCTGATAAACCTGGCTTTTGGTTTGCTCTTCAGAGACAAACTGGCTTGAGAGTTTTCTTGAGGACTATTTTCCCAGTCACTTTGTTCCTAATAAGTACGTTTGCTTTCAGTATTGCTGGAATAACGTTCAGTTGCAGCTTAATCTAAAAAGCATAGGTCACAGACGTGTTCCTTTCGAATTACAGGCCATTTTTAATAAAGGGGGTGTTGTGAAAACCTGGTTCTCCTCAAAATTGAGTTCCAAGAGCAAACTGCGCAGGAGAGCTGCCTGCTCCTAGCAAGCAGTGGAGGATACAGTGCTTTGGTACAGGCATGCGGATGCTTTCAGAGCTTTGTGAAGGAAACTCGTGTGTCAGAATCATCACAACATTTTAAATTTTTTTTTTTTAATCAGAGATTTATATAATTAAACCAACTGAATTTACCTCTTGAGGCAATTGCTCTTGCCAGAATGAGAACCTGAGCAGCTAGTGACCTCAGGTGTTGTCTAAAAGCCCAAATGTAGAATCTTCATCTCAAGACAAATCTAAGTTCTTTTGCTGCTTATGTTTTTTTGTTTCAAAGTCACAGACTGAGCTCTTCTGTGCAGTAAATTGACTCAGGAAATGTTTAAAAACCATTTTTACGTGACATCAGATGGTCCATTCCAAGCAGCTACTGGAAGAAGTCACAGACTCTCTCGGCTGCCAAACAGCCTTTCAGCAAGCAGAAGGGACAAGGTGAAACCTCGCATCTTTTATCAGAGAAAAAGTGGCTGTTTGCAGAGTGTGGTATAAATGCTGTAGTGATATAAATGAATTGCAACTTGAAAGCCATGACATAATTGAGATAAAGATTGTGGCAGAAAAATGAGGATTATGTGCCAAAAACACTGGGAGAGATAGGAAATGCTGATGGGAGCAGAAGATTGACAAGATAATGTAAGGGTAGTGAAGAAATGTGCTGAATACAGAAGAAAAATCCGTGTTAACGGAAGCATATGTAAAGTAAATAAGAGCTTTCTCCTTGGCCCGTTGACCTCTGCGGCGCTCGCTGCCGTGGAGAGAGCAGAAACAGTCTTGACATCTTTTGCTGAATTTGTCCAACAAGAAAACTCCGTGTTTCTGGTGTTTTCCACATTCAACCTGGAGAACGAAGGGACTTGGCTGACCAGAGCAGGAGAATGAGCGAGGAGGGGAGAACCCCGAAGAGGTTCCTCTGAAGGTGTAACGTTGCTGCCACCCACTTGGCACCCTTTTGTATGGGAAGGCCGGGTGAATACCTATATCCGTTTCACTCGTGGGAGATGACTTGCCCCAAGATAACAAATCAGTCTGTGAGTTGAGCGAAACGTGTTTCTTATTTCTTTTCTTGCTTCTCTGCTGATGAAATTTCCTGAGGCGGAGATCAAAAAAGCCTTGGAACAAACAGCCAACTTCCGTAAAAGTTGTGGTGTGTGAGCCGGTAATGGTACTGAAAATGTGTTGGACGCAAGCGTGTTGCTCTGGATATCCGGAGGCTGCGGTATATGAGGAGAGACGAGGCCTCGGGTTGATTTTCACAGCACAGATCTCTGCTTTGTTCACAGCGGTAACTGCTGAACCCCCCCATACCAGCTACAGCCATCGCCCGAGTATCATTTCTCTATAAAAGCACTATTTGATACAATTTTAGCCTCTCGCTGCACTTTAATGACTAAAAGTGAGGAAAAGATCCATCACCGTGTCAAATCCCGGTTTTCCGTGGCTCAGTGGAGATGTTCGATGGGCCGCAAACGGGAACAGTTGTTGGCATCTTGTTACCATGTCCTGTCCTAAAACAACACAGTGTTTGCGGTAGTCTGCAGAACACGAGCTCTGAAGTGCAGGGGAAACAGCCTTACTTCTGCCGCGGGCTCAACATCCAAGGGCATGTCTTTTTCAGAGGAACATCCAGCTGCAAAACACCAGTGCCTTAAGACGCTAATACCATTAGATTCTCTGCTCCTCGCTTGTCACTGTAGTGTAACTTTTCAGTCCATTAGCTTCTGCCTTGACCTTATTCTGGCAAACTCCTTTTAGCCTGCAGAAGCAGAGCGTTTAATAACTTCTCCCAGAAAGCAGCCAAACAAGACCAAACGCGGCAGAACGAGTCTCCTACCCTCATTTCCCCAAACATGCAGCTCTGAACCTGTGGAAAGATTGCCTTGTTATACAACCTGCATCGGAGGCTGCAAACCTCACAAAAGCCAGCCCAAAAGTGAAGTAACCTACGTTCCCCGCAGCTCGGGCTGGGGAGAGACCATACTTGCGCAGACAGACTATAAAGCAATGTCATCCCGTTGCTTGACTCCAGAGGGAAATTGCTCAGAGAGGCTTCAGACCAGCAGTGTGCTGAGGTAAGCGGCTGCTTTCATCACTCCAGTGGGTCCGGGCTACCAGCCCAGCCCACCCCACCCTGATTTTTTAGGCATTTGATGGATTGATCGTTCCCAGTCCCAGCACGCGCACTGCAATTCTAGTAAAATGGCTTTTATTACCACACACTTAACCTGCACCTTGGGTGATGCACGTATTTCTTTAATTTTGAATTTCCAGGGAACACGTGGGAGGGGTTTTTTTCCCTGTTGAAATTGCAAGTTTCTGGTGGTGTGTGGCAGTTAAGTACGTAACTCCAGCTCAAGCGGGGTTTTGCTTGGATTATTGTTGGATTGTGGATATAGCATACACGGACGCTTTCCTGCGTCTTGTAGCCCAACTAGTGTCCTATAGTTCTCTTGCACAACAGAAACACAGTAAAGAAAAGGCATTTCGTAACGCTGGGAATTTAAGGGTGACTCCTGTAAGTTTTGTCCTAACCGGAGCAGTGAAGCCCAGCTCCCATTGTTTGAGTAGGCGTTGGAAGCATTGGCCGTGCTGCCAGAAAGTGGACCGATCAGCCCTCCGTTTTACAACATGTTGCTCATTTCTGAGAGATTTTGCCAGTAACAGAATTATCAAATCCAGATGCCTCATTTGCTGAAGACCTAGCTTTCTCCATATAAAAGCCTCACACTGGCCTTAATGCTAATCCTATAGAAATCAAGGGGATTTGGGACACTTCACTAAATACGTTTTGCTACAGGCTGTTGCTTCTGGCTCGTGCAGGCTGCCTGTGGCTCCTACCCTAATTAGCATGGTTCAGATTTCTTTTTAACTCCCTCTCACCCACACAGGCATTTATGGTAAAAGGCAAAACGGTGATTTGAAGAGGCGAAGTTTCTTTTTTTCCAAGGTGCAAGTTTATGTTGCGCTGCCACAGGCCCTACACACGGCAGTGTGCGTTATGGCCATGCGCAAAATGAAGCCTGGAGATGGGCCCTGCATTTACATCCCTAGGAAATGTAAATGCCCTTTGGGGAGCGGTGGGAAGGAGGAGAGGCCTTTCTTTAACTGAAGAGCTGTTCAGCATAAGCCATATTCTAATTCTGCCACTAACCGAAGAGCTAAACTAATCACCGAGCAGAACTAATCTCTCTTTCGAGGAAGCCACTTCATGGGGCTTGCCCTTCACTCCAAGAAAGCCAGTGTAGCCGACGGGAAGCTTCTGTTGCGCTGAGAACATGACCAGCTCGCAAGTATGGCTCCCCGTCCTCTCGACACTCGAGTGCTGGGAGTCACCTCAGCCTTTGCGATAACACAGTTGATTTACAGCAGGGACACATCCCAATTTAAACTGTTTACTCTGCAACTCAAGGAAACATCTGCTGGGCAGGAATATTTGAGCCCGCTTGAAAAGCGAAATGTTTGCGCTGAAGTACAGGATAAGCTGAGACACTGCATAGATACAAGTTGTTTAAAATATTTAAAGTTTTTTAAAAAGCTTTATTCCAAACAGCCCATTCACCCGTCAAGGGTTTAAATGAGATTATTGAATGCTTTCACAAGTTTCTAAATAGGAAACGCATAGGTCAGAAGCCTTCTTGTGCCTGCGGGAGGTAACTGCGTTGTGCGCTCCTGGGAGGGTGTCCGGGGCGTGCAAAGAGAGTGGAAACCCCCCCCGACTCAATGCACTGAGATATATGTTCATAGAAACTAGCCACAAACCAAAGATACGGGTTACACAACATATTTGGCCAATTCTAAATAAATAAATAAATAAATGTTTAAGACTTCGATGATTTTTATGCTCTGTTTTTTAAATTTTTTTAAATTAATTTTTCGTTATTTCAATATATTAAAGTAGGGGGTTTATGGAAACAGATGAAATGGATTCGGACATTCAGTTCCTAGCAATAGCTGAATTCTGCTTGGATAAATTAGATTCTACTTTAGCAGGGTATTGAATATTTTTTAACAGGTCTGCGTTTTACGGCAGGCTGCATTTACCCATTCCATGTCTGATCAAGAGGGAATTCCACATTTGACAGACTGCAAGTGGGGGCCACAAAAACTTAATATTAACTTGGATCCTTTATTAGATCTATGTGCAGCTACGTGGACTGAGAAGCCCCAAAAGCACACAAGTGTTCTCATAGCGGCAAGGAAAGCAACCTTTCAATTAGCCATCTGCACACAGACATACCTCTCATTAAACTTCTACGTGTAAACCATGATCCAGGCACTCAAAAATAGTTTCCACAAAGCCCAATGGCACACACTTCTTGAAGAACAGAGCAAATATTTAATGAATCGAGGATGTTACATTTCTCTGTTAATGGCACAGCCTGCCTATTTTTAACCAACCTTTTCTTTAGTTAAGGCCTCGATCATCTGAGCTGTGATGTGACTCTCTGATTTACCACTAATGCCATCTTCTATGTGGGTCCTGCTCGGCATTTCTTCTGGTTCTTTATGAATAGGCATGGCTCTTCCAACCACACACATCAGCTTTGTCTCCAGAGGACCCAGTTTTAAGTATTCCTTAAGAAGAAAGAATATTATTCTTCTGCAATTACATCGAAAAGCATCCGTTCTTCAAAAAAAAAAAAACACACCAAATTTCCTTTTAAAAGCAACTGTACAGATGCTGCCCTGAGGTTGCTATGTTTGGTAATGTGAGTGTTAATGGGCCTGGTTTACAAGCCAGCTCATCTTTGGAGGCTGCGGCCCTGCTGCCCTCTTCTTTTCCTGTATGTTTTCACCAATAACCTTTTCTCTGCAAACCAAATTCTGCTCCCAAGTTCAGTTCTGTGAGAAGAATTAAACTAATCCAACAGCTCACTACTGCCAAAAGAGAGAGGTCCAAGTCCAGCCATGTGCTTCCACCACGTCTGTGCTGTCTCTGGTCTTCTCCAAACCTCTGAGTCATTTTGGTTGACTAACCCAACAAAAAACTAATCCAGAAGGATAAAAAATGGCAAGCTTTTCTGCTGGGATAATGAGTACATCAGCTACAGAAAAGGCTGATGCGCGCTACGGGTTCCCTAAGGGCAGGAGCAGGACCATACAGCCAAGGCCAGGGAGAGGGAAAAAGGAACGCCACAGTGCAGGCTCTTGAATCACCTCTATTTAGTAAATGCTTTTCTAATAGTTGCCAATGCAACGTCACTGTTTGCAATTACACCTTCACTGCTATAAAGTACGAGAACGTCAGCAGCACCGATGTCCCTCAGTGGGACGTTGTCCCTCTGCAGTGCTAGCAGCAGGAAGAAAGAAGTAAAGCGAGTATTCCTCTCCCAAGGCAACAACTGCAAGGAAACAAATGCCTGGACAGATTTTTTTTTTTTTGTTAAATGTTCTATGTAATGACTCTTCAGGTCAGAGCCTCTCCTTAAGTTAGTCTCTGATCAAGGCAACACGATGATTTCTCTGAACACAAGTTGCAGGGTATTAATCAAACTAATGCCAAATTTCTAAAAAAAGAGCTGGGGCTTTTTGTTGTTGTTTTTTTTTTTTTAAACTCATTATTAAGTATGTTTGAATAGAATATTCAAGAGTAAAGAAACAGCAGTATCTTTACACAGCAAACCCTGCAGTCTGCACCACATCCATATCATCATCTTTAATTTGCAGTAGAAATCGGTGATGCAGATTAATGTATTTTCTGAGAGTAATTTATTTAGAAATGTATTCAAGTTTTTGTAACTCAAGTGTAGTATCAAAAGCAACCAGGAAACACCTTTTTGCAACCTAGGATCAAGGATCTCCTGAAGCAGGTGCCACCACCGCATTTGAGAACCACACAAAATCTATTCACATATAACCTGTAGCTTCTTATTTTCTCAGCCCCTGTATTTTGCACCTAGGAACACCTTCATCTAGGCTTGCTGCTGAAGGAATAAATTACTTGTTGATCTATGCTACTATGCAACATAAATTCCAAAGGACCAGCATCCAAGCACACAAGTCTGTGCAGTACCATAGAAAACTGTCACTAGGTGACATTCAGAGTTCTTCCTAGGGGGAATTTCATCCTGAAACCCACATATGCTATTCCTAGGATGCCATTCAATTGCCAAAACAACGTGCCTCGTGCTCGCAGAAATGCCCTAAGGCATCCAAAACATCCACGTGAGGCTGACCTGTATGACACAGAATCTATGCTCTTTCGGCCAGCCTCTGAAGGACAGGGTGTGTCCTAACCATCTCAAATAGCACCAGATGCCTGCGATCAAGCATCTGAATTGTACACTATTAAGGTAAAAGACATTGGAGCTTTTTCTGCCGTAACACCACTGGGAAGAAAACGCTCCTGGCAGAAGCTGATGCTCCATACTGAAAGATGTTTGCATCAGTGAAAGACCCGATTACTTTAACTCATACCTGGAAATCTTTTTCATCTTCATACAACAAGCTATCAACAGTTGGAGTAAGTGACTTTTCCCACAGCTCCTCATCACTGTCTTGAGGCTTCTCTTTCTCTGTTTTAGACTGAAAGGTTTTTTTTTTCTGACAGAGGACTGTGGCTCTTCTGAGGCTTTCATCTCCATCTGTCTTTGCTTTTTAAAGAGAAGAACAATGATGTGTATGTAATTGTGAAGCTTTATGAAGATCAGAATTAGTACTTGGTATGAGCGTTGTCTGCAAACTTTAATGTGGCTTGGACAGTGTGATGTAAAGAACAGCTTGGTAGGATTTTTAATTGTCAATCCAAGCCAAATGTTGATTTTGCTCACTGATTTTATTTCTGTTCACAATTTCTGATCAAGATCAGGGACTGAAATTGATTGGAAGTTAGAAGTAGTGGGTCTGTGGGATGGGGCAGGGGAAAAAACGAGCTTTTATCAGTTCAACTTAAATCCTATGTAGCCCTGAATAGTTAAAAAAAATAGGAAAGGCAGCAAAAACAAGTACAAACTTTTTCTATATGCATGTATGTATCCCTATACGTACATATATACACAAATTCCTGAAACACAGCTAGTCTACTTATAACTCCCCTGAAGAGCTCACATTTGCAGTTACTAATTCTCAGGGTGACAAAAAATTCTGGACGTGGACTGCCAAGTTCTATGTTTGCCTGGGACAGTGATGGGACCCCAGCTTACAGGAACAAAACCTACTCCTCCCAGGAACTATCCTAAAGGTCTAGCAAAGGTAATAGAGCTGAACCGTTCAAAGTAAACATAGATCTAATTCAGAAGTTTTAGTCAGCATGTTTGTTGGTGCCTGATGGCTCCAGAAAGGCCCACCTATGGCTGGAACTGATCAGAACTTCAACAGACTTGATCATGTATCCATAACTGTATGGGTTCAATTTTTGCAACTTACCTCTTTGATTTAGTTTTGTCCTTTTTCCCCCCCTCTTTCTCCTACTCACACAAAGACATAAAGTAAAACATGTGATTCTAAGGACTCCATAGAAACCACCCGGCACAGACAAGCACACTCACAGGTCCGTCTTGCCTAATGGTATACCCTTTTCCTGGGCACACCTACCGCAATAGGTGGAGGTTCAAGCCCAAAATTCAGTACTGCTTACCAAGATTTTCAGTTCACACTGAGCTCCATGTAGCTTCATCTGCTCTTGCCAGGGATTCATTTATCATTTAACTCCAGTGTATCTCTATGAGCTGAATGACTGTGAAGTGCAAGTACACTTCAAGTGAAAGCCAGCGTGGAGTTCAAGAGTGTCCTCCCAGGGACAAGATAATAATGGTTATATTGATATGGATCAGTAAATAACTGATTAAGTATATGAATCATATCTCCATAAAAGATAGCTGATCCTATTAACCACGTTCCAGGCTAGCTCTGTATGAGTAATTACATCCAACATTCTAAACACCAATTTCACTTTAAAAACTGTACTACAGGTAGGTTGTGGTTTTGTCTTCTTAACACAAACTACAGTCTATCATTGCTGTGGTGGCTGCAATTAAGTGTTCACCATGTAAAAAACAGGCAGTTTGATAAAAAACTTGAGAAATAAAAAGTATGTAAATGTTCCGTAACTTATGTTCTTACAAGCTGCTGGCATGTGCATTACCTGCATTCCTTCTATACTCTACTTCTTTCATTTCATCCTTAGGAAATTCATCTTTCAAGCCAGCTCCCTGGGTAAGAAACAAATGCCTACAAAATTAAAATATAAAGTGAAATTCCTATTAGAGGTCTGAACTTTCTCTCTGAATCTCTCTGTGCAATCTCTTGGGGTGGGGGGTGCGTGCACCCTTTCTGAAAGCCATTTGCTGCTTAACCACAAACGCAGAATAGCGCAATGGTTTAAAAATGCAATGGAGGCAGCCAGGTAGCTTAGTGGCTAATATGCTGCTCTTTTTTATTCTTAGTGCCTAAGTTCAACTATGTCCATGAGACTAAAAGAAAACAAATGTTATAGCCTCCAGTCAGTCCAAGATTCAAACCACAGCTGGCAGCTCCCACTTAAAAGCAGTCTAAAGTTTGGAGAGGAGAGAAAAATGGTCACTTCTTAAGACTTGGAACTTTTTTTATGCAATATGGCTGAAATCACTGAGCTGGGACTGGAAAATGAAGATGGATCATTCTCATTGTTACGTTTTGCTTTTGATATCATTAGTGTTGACATTTTGCAGCTAAATTTATCTTTCTCTAGGGAACAAGTTAAATAATTTCAATATAAAAGAAATTAATACAACAGACACCTCTACAGACAGACCCATCCCAAGGCCTCTTCCTTACTCAGTACCAGGTCATCTGTTTCACTTGAGATTGCAAAACCCCGTATGTTTGTATATTAATCTTCACATCCTTAAACATTTTGCCAACAGTAAAGAAGAAAACCTGTTAGTCAGCGCTTGGTTTGAGAAGCTGGGTCTGAGACAATTACAACAGAAAGAAACTATTTCCAAGCTTCAATAGTAAACCCACTGAAAGAAAGTAAGTGTTGCTAGGTTATAAATAGATTATTAAAGAACCCAGTTGCTTCCCTGCATTCTGGTATTTGGGAGGTTACAATGTCACTGTCATGCTTGAGAGCCACAAGTCCCACACATACTCAGTCAAATCCTGCCTCCCCTCAATTAGGAAACTACCTTGGCTTTTTTTGTGGTAAAGCCCAAACAGGCAGCATTACCTTTTAAAACAAATTAATCACTTTTGAGTCTGCAAAGGTATCATTTTACCTGGGTACTCTCAGATTCTGAAGTCTGCTATCAATGAGTTTTGCCACTAAACTGATATTTTCTTCTTCCAGGAGCTGAATAGAGGCTTTCAAATCACTTACTTCCTTTTGGTACACCTTAATCTTTTGACAATTAAAAAAAAAAAAAAAAAAGATCATCTTAGAAAGACTATATCCATTTTGGAAAGCTTCATAGTAACTATCTTAATAGCACATACCTAGAAAGATTGTGGCTATATCAGCAAGACTATGTATTTGGTGGAGAAATACAGTGACACATTTTCAGGCAAAGGGAAAGGCCTCGCTGGTTCTTTCACACCTTTTTTAGGACCCTTTACTGGCACAACTCCGTCAATCACAGCCACACCTTTGGGCTCTGCAACCCTGATAGCAGAACCTTCTCATGTAGCCAAACACATCTGGGAGACAGAAGCTTTGATATTTCTTTTTTTTGCCTTCACATCAGAGCTTTGAGAGAGAAAAAACTTTCTTTGTAGAGTTATTCAGGCTCTTGCTCAGCAAGTGTTGCTTTTCTAATTGCTGCCTATACACAAAACCTTCTTGCCCAGAATTAGTGAAACTTTCAGTCCAATTTAGCCACGATATTGGCTAAACCCGGGATTCTACTTTCTTTTGGACTGATAATCGCCCCATATTGCCATGAAGTTATGTTAACCAAAGTATACCAGTTATTCACTTCCCACAATTCCTCTCACTTTTCCTTAAGTACAAGCAAGTTCTTACCCCTTCACTGGGAAGCGGAATGTAGTATGGGACAGATACCTTCCCCAAAACCTTAGCCATATGCACATGTTTAAAAACAGTATTAGTGATCTGAATGCATCTGTTCTCACTAAAGCCAAATTAACCCAGCTATAATCATCCAAATTTGCAGTTAAAAACTCGTTCTCATTTCTCACAGGGATTAAAAAAGGTGCAAATGACAGGACATTAACCAGTAACAGGATGTGGCTTGGCATAAGGAGGTGATGCAGCTTTACACCATCTTGGTGTGACACAGTAATCATGGAAAAATGTGACTGAAGTCTCTAAATCTGTTCAAATTTGGAGGTAACTAGTTTAGGGCTGTTTTGGTAAGTCATTTTTCAGTTCAGCGGCCAAACTGAAAAAATGATAAATTTTGAACCAGAACAAAACTGAAATGTTTGGTTTATCTCTCCAGAAGAAAATACTGGAAGAGTCTGACAGCTACATATAAACATTAGCCTGAAAGAAAATATTTCATCCGTATTAAGAAAAGCACAGAAAATGAATGGGTGAATTCAGAGGACTGGAGAAGTTAGTGATAATAGTTTTGTTTTCCACAATAATTCAAAGCACTAATTCATAACATAGGAAACTTCTAGTTGAGAAGAAAGAAACCCACATCCCTCAACTCTCAGGAGAGGGCCTGTCAGGATGTAAGGCTACTCCAAAATGGATCTCCCCTGTTGACACTGCCTAATGTGTGTAAAATTTTAGGTGTTCAGTGAGACAGGGAGATGGGAAGGGAATTCATACTCCCTGTATGTTTGTTTATACAGCTTAAAACATTAATTCTCTGCTGTTGACCCCTACCTCATTGCATCAGAACCCCTGGTTTGGACACCCTCCCTAGAAAGTTAAAGACGTAGGGCCAGAGCTCATTAAGGGGAAGACGGAAAGCCTTTTCCCTGCATACTGGCAAGTGTCTTAAGCTAGTAGGTAAAAGGGAGAAAACTCTGTCAGGTTTGTTGGTGTGGCACTGAAAAGTAGTAAATTCATTTCTTAATTTCCAAAAAGTTTTGCTCAATTCTAAACTGTGAGGTTGAAAGGTGGGGAAGGGTATTTCCTCCCTCCAATCTCTTCCTTAGATTGGATCGCAACAAAGAATCTGTATTGATTGGAACAAAGACAATCAAACTTTCATCATGAAAAAATCAGTCTCCTAAATTTGGCTTACAAAACCTTTTTCTCGACAAGAAAAGTTACAACTATCTAATATATAGCTCTAAATTTCCATTAAAGGACAGTATAAAAGCTATCAAGTAATCAGTTACAACTACATATGATTTTGATTTTCCTCTCTTCAGTGTAATAATCTCCAGGGTTTCTTTATTATCTCCCATTTAAAGCTGTCTCAAGCCCTTTCTCCAAAAACGTTTCCAACATCCATATCCATTTTCTTTCAATATGGCAGCACTAGAACTTTAATGCAATTCAGAACGACACTCTTCAGGTACTTATATGGTTGAGCCTTTACACTGTTTAGTGTCCCGATCTCCACAGATATAAATACTTAATTGTATGGAATGTTGTGGTCTTTCATATAACTGCTTGGGCGGGAAAAAGGGTCCTTCATTTGTGAAAGCGGCTGTTTACCTTTTACCTTTATTCACCACATACACTGTTTGCTGCTCAGGATTACAGATTAATTACAAGACAATTGCTCCCCTTTTCCTAGGAAAGTCTTCAGAGGCCCAACACTGGAAACAGTTATGACTGTGGGCCACTGTATTTCAAGCCTGAACTGCCATGATAAACTGTACACAAGTGATCCTCTTACCTCTTCTTTTAGCCATTCGTTCTCTTTGATTTCTCTGCGACTGTTTTTGTCCAAGTATCTTACAGCATTCTGAGAAAACACAATTTCAGATCATCTCATCTGAAAGCAGGAATCTGACAGAGCTGCACTCTTTAAAGAAGAACCTTCTGCTGTTTAGCAGGAAATAACTAAGAAACATCCACACAACAGACTGTAGCATCCCCTCAGGGATTACAAAGGGATTTAGTCCACAAGGCCAGCTGCTTCTACTCTATCATCCTGCCTAGTGCAGTTTATAGTCAAGCAATTTCCCAATGTTTTATAATGTCCCATATTAAAATAGGACATTTTCTCTTTGCCTAACGAGTTCTGCTATGTTCCCACTACTGCTCAACTCTTCCTGTTTTCAGGAAATCAAACCTTTAGCTATTAAAAAACCCAAACGAAATCACAAATGAGGCAGGACTCATCAAGTACTGACAAGTGACTTAAACATGTAGAGGTCTATGCTAATGAGCCAAGGCTATAATTTAATTATTGATGTCAGTAAGAGGAAAAAGGAACAACTGGGAGGGAAGATACCCCTGTAGATCACCATAAATGCAGTCCTTTGGATTGTGTTCTCATGTGACTGAAAATTACAGCACTGAAGTCAGGGAATTTAAATACCTAATGGGCCCAGCCAGTGTGTTGTACTGAAGCATGCTTTGCATTTTGTGAGTGCAAAAAGTTGTCACCATAAACACTTTCTAAATCATGTTTGCAAATCAGAACTGGCAGAGATGACAAAAAAAATTGGTATATCAATAAGTCTAAATTTTACTGTAGACTGCACTACTTTGGCATTATTTAAATGTACTTTACAAGTACAAAACAACATATTTTTTTTTCAAACTGATGTATATTTCCATGCAGACAATCTTTTAGTGTGCTATTGTTTTTTTGAAGTCTACACAAACATCAAAATCAAGGTCTCTGCAAAAGTGACGTGCTCTTTAACAAAACATATCAGTGTATGGTGCCCCAGTTTCCCATACCTTGTTTGTAAAACATCCTCACATCTACTCATTGTTAGTCTGATGTAAAAAAAATACGTGTATGTATAACAATAACCATTGCCACGTTTAGTAAGATTTACAGTTCATTTTACTCTCAATTTATCAGAAAATTTCCAAGTATGAAATCGAATTAAAATAATTAGTAACGCAGAGTACATGAATCCTAACTGTGATGCCATTAGCACTTTTAAAAAAGGCAGAAGTAATGAATACCTCTGGGGCCTGTTCGTTACATAACTTCATGTGCATCTCAACCAGTCTGTCATTTTCTTCTTTTGTTGCTTTCAAAGTGTTTCTATAATATTCTTCAAAACAAAAAAGGACATTAGAAATCATTATCTGACATCCATTTCTCCTGAAACAAATAGATGATTGGAATGTTGTTCCTAAACTGCAACTTATCAGCCAGCATCACATGCATAGGTGCTCCACAGAAAAGGATTCAAACATCCTCGTCCATAGAAATTGTCTTCCTAAACCCAAAAGACAGTAGTGTTAACTAGAAAACCAGAAATCTGAAGTGGCTTACACATTTCTGTTGGCAACTACAACGCCTAATAAACTGAGCAATTCTCTGCTAAAATATTGGCATCTTAACACTAAATGTTGTCTCTATCAATAGCAGAGCTCCTGGACTCATGCAAGAGATTTGTTTAGAAAATTTATTTTTTAGGTATAGGAGCATACTGGATCATCTTATGCACATGGCATTTTTTTTTGGACAATTATTATACAGAGCCTAATAAATTTTCTGACTTATCTAAGCCTTCCAGGGGGTTCTAATTTGACAACAGGACAAAATGGAGAATGTGGCAATTACCCCAATGATTTCCTTTCATCGTTATTTGTGGGCATTATTTAGAAAGTGCATCTTACACCTAACTGAATTTGTTTGGCTTCAAGTTCTAGTCACTTACTATTTAATTATTTCATCCTTCCCTTCAACTGTTTTTGTGCTATTCTAAATAGCCCACTGCTGCCTGGTATTTTCTGCTTTTGAAGGAATGAATGAGATTGTAGTAATTGTCTTTTAAGGATGGCACTTCATACTTGTTCCAGAGGCTTGAAATTCAGCCTAGCTCTGCACTTGTGTTGCAGACAGCCTATTGCTGATCTGGCTGTAAATGAGTATCTGGTCATGGACACACCATGGAGTCAAAGGCAGTCAAATATGAAAGGTGTGTTAGTTCTTAATGTAACACTGTGGAAGCTGGCCCGCCTTGGTCAGTCCACCATCTAGACTTGGCAGAATGAAATGGAAGTATTTGCATGCTATAATTAATTCATCTTTTCATTCTTTCAGACAGCTAAACAACCTGAGTGGTACTGGGAAAATGAAGAAAAGGAGGAACTGTTCAGACATACTTACTGTTTCTAAGGAGGCTATTTTCCCTAACTCTCTCACTGCAACACTGTTTCCCCAGACCTCACATTAGTGTATGGCTCTCTTTTGCTTTCTCTCCCTTCCAGCAATTTTGTTTAAAATCTCATCTCCAGACCAGTGACCTGTGCCAGCATCAAGCCCTTCAGGGGTACCTACAGAGACAGAAACCTCTTCAACTATGCTTATTCCCTAAGCGTGTAACACATTTGAGGAGTGAACAAGCCCAGTTTGCTGCCACATCACTCTAGAAGCTTGTTAGGTTTGGTTGGTTGGGGTTTTTTTTTGTGGTTTGGGGGTTTTTTTTGGTAGTCTAGAAGACTGTACTTCCCAGCTGCTTTATAAGTTCGATTTTATGAAGTTGAGTAAAATAGTATCCTAGCATCCAGTACTAGCAGCATCATTTTGCAGTATGTTAACTAGGCAACTGCTATACGTACCTCTATAACAGTCTTTCTATAAATACACTTTCGTTCGACCACAAATTTTTGGCTCTGTACCCTGTGTCATGCAGGAGGTCAGACTGAATGTTCCTACTGGCTCGTTCTGGCATTCTATATAAAAGCCCATTCTCTTTTTTCATATTTCAGCAGCTGTATAGCAAAGTTTTAAATTGATTAAGAACATGGAAAACGCATAACGAAAAAACATCGACCTCTCCTGAATAAAGAGACGGATATCTGACAAGCAATCTGGCAATGTATAAAACACAGTGCAGATCTTTATCGTGATAAAATATGTTTCAAGAGACAAAAAGATAGCTAGCTGGCTCTTATCCACAGTAGTTGATGCCTGGTAATGGTTGGCACAGAATATACAGAGACCCTTAGAGCAGTGTCACTGCCTGTTACTACCAGCTGCTTGGCTGTGGTCATGCATACTGAGAGGGACATAAAGGAAGAAAACCAGGACATCCTTCTCCCATTAGAAGCCTGGGTTATGTAAGAGTAAAATATTTAAATGATTTTCAAATAATGCAGTAGTAAAGAAATCGTTGTAAAGCACAAGCACCAGAATACATAAGCTCACAAATTAATTCCACTGTTGTGTCAGTATTGAAACAGTTCCCAGTATTTGTATATGTCTGTACTAGCAATTTTGAAGGGCCTCATACACGAGCCTGTGCAATTAGGAGGCAAAGTTCAGACCACTGGCTAAACAGCTCCCTCTAGTCCTGCATTTAAACCAGGCTGCTCAATTCAAAAGACTCTGTTCCAAGAATAAGCTCATACTACTTTCCTGTCAAAGGAGTTTTCGACATATGAAGCGCTTGTAGCATGATGAGAAGCAACAAGAGCAGAGTCAACATTTTCAAGTGTGATCGCTAAGGGAGTCCTGTATGTAGGCGACCTAAATACATGTAGACTTATTTTTAGAAAACTGCTGTCCTTCTTAATAACATTTTTAAAAAATGGGTTGCCTGTATCTACAAGAGAACAGTCAGAAGACAACTTATCACTTTCTTTAAGCATTCGTAATTCCTGTAGCTTTATCAATTTCTTTAGCAAAGGGACTTTCAGAGAGAGAGTGAGTTCATCAATTTTATAGGATTATGCAGCCTAGTTTAGAGGCAGTGTCTTGGAAAAGCTGGTATAAGTTACTATAACTTGAAATCAAATGATATATATAATTTAATTAATTGCCAGAAGTAATAAAGAAAAAGCTTGTAAGACTTGCATTACACTAGCTGTAAACTGACCTGTAGCCCTGTGATGGTCATCTTTGACTTGCTTGATGTCTTTTTCCAGATTCATAATCTTGTTGGCCTGTATTTTACTTCCTACATTTTTGTACTCCAACCAATAATCCCTCTCAGCCTGCTTTACTGAAAATCTTTTTTCAGTTTCTTCGATCTGGGAGTGCAGATCTACCAAAGTAAGAACAAGTTCCTTACCAATGTCTTGAACTGATAGTTTATAATTCTTATGACTTCATCAAATTCTTTAATGAAGGCTCTTTCACTGGGATTGGAGAAAGAAGGGTGATTCTTCTACGCTACAATACATTACAACATGATGGCCTCACATAGTGTCAAGGGCCACCATCATTGCTGAAAACAGCTTGATCCTATTCTGCCAAGGAGAGACAACAGTTCTTACTGAAATGTTGTAACCAAAGACACATTTGTCTCCCATGGAGAATCTCAAGGATGGCAGCCAGAACTTTCAACAATCAAAACCGGTCACTTTTGCTGCCATCAATGATTTTTTCTTTTAATCTTCCAGTGGAGGCAGTGCATAGGGCTTTCATGGAGTTCAACTTAACGGAAAATACGAAGCCTCTGTACTTGCACAGTAACACACATCACTTGAAAGGAACAAAACAGAGTCTAATATATGGGGTCAGTTTCTATAAAAGACTCATTTCTACTGAATTTTAACTCAACTTAATTAACAGGCTTACTTATAAGCCTTCTGCAACCTCATATTAGGCTTGGGGAGCTTAATTTTGCAGAAGAAAAGCTTTATGCTTTTTAAGGAACAAAAGGAAGTTTAATCTCTATTTAAAATACAAAAACAGTACTCAATCCTAACTGTGTAAGCTGCAAACCACACTTCCATGAATCACAACACACCTTTCAGAAGCTGTTCTTCATCCTTAACATACTGCCATACTCCTTTCAGTGACTCTTCCACATCATCCCTAGTTACAACCTCCTTTTCATCTCGTCTTTTCTCCTGTTCTTCTATTTGTCTTAATGTACGCCTGATGTGTGCCTGCTGTTGTTCCTTCAGAAGGTCATTCTATGAAAGAACAACAGAAGAAAAGGCACATATTAAAAAATTTTCAAATTAGTTTTCAAAGTTACGAACTTCGGTAATGAAGAAAAGTAAAATCTGACCTAGTGCCAGGATGCACTGCAAAAACACTCAGCTAAACAGCTGTTCTTCATATTTGAAAAGGATAGAGCAGAAGAGAGCGTTTGCAAGTCTCAGAAGTTTCTCAGTAACTTCAAGACCATTACAAGTAAATGAGAGCCAAATGACTGCTGTACTTGGTGCAGCACATGAATAGGCCTCTGTTGCCCGGGGATTTCCTTGTTGGTCAATTTAATAACAATATTTATTTGTAGGTGTTATTTACTTCACCTCAACATTCTTCATGACAATTTACCACCTTCACAAAGAAACAGCAGACAATCAGGTCACTTCCATGTAACCACAGTAAAGAGTCTTGTCTGAGTTGGAATTAGTTATACCTACTGATTCTACAACCGTGATTATATCCCCTTTCCCTGACCCTCTGAAGTGATACTCAAATTATTTGAAATTACTGATCATTTATGTTTGTTCCCAAAGGATACCATAAAGGAGCAAATAACGATACCAGCCAAACTGTAACAGTAACTATGCAGTAGAGAGACTCTGAAACATCCCCCACTTCTAAAACAATTACGTCTAAACCGCTCAGAAATATTAAAGAGGAAACAAAGAAGGGAGCCCAAAGAACTGTCAACACATGGCTAAATTGAACAAATAGCAGTTAAAATATGCCCTGAAGTACCTTGCACAGCCTAAAATATGAAGGAGTCCTTGAGAGACATGAATTAGCAGCAAATTGGGGGAATAACCATAAGAGACTAACCATAAGTCTGCAGAGAGAAGAGCCAAATGCCACTTCCACTGATAATTAAGGCCACAAATGAAACACAATCCAGGCTTTAAGGATGAAAGGAACATCAATGAAAGCTAAGCAGATGGATACTTACAAAAGCAGGGCAAGTATCGGGCATCGGAAGGACAGAGAGACATTGTTCGCTTCCATGTTTCACTGCTATAGGAAGAGCAGGCTGCAACTTGTTTAATCCCGTGATCCAGTTTAAGGATTTTTGAGCTATTGGAATTCATTTCATTAGGTAACTGTTTATAGATACACTTTCGAAGTTCACTGCTCTCAGTCACCAGATGCCATATTATGGTTCTTTACATACGGTTCTTTATGTGCTGTTCTTTTAAGTGTCACTCAGGTGTGATCAGTAGTTACATAACCTTGTTTCTAAAAATCACTCAACACAACTCTTCATCCACAAGAAAGCGACTCTTCATCAAGCAGTGCTAAAAATTGCACCTAGACAATTGTGTGATGCTCTTTTTTCTTCATTCACTGGAACTAAATTTGCAAGAATAAACTCTCATAGATACGTGCGCAATTCCACTACCTCAGAAGTGAATCAAAGGTCAGCAAACCTCAATACTTGGTTAGATCTGCTAATGCTACTGGCAAAAATGAAGTTAATACAGTTTATTCTTCTGTGTGCTGAAAGTATATTCTTGACTTCCGTGAGGAATATTTGCAGGATTGTTTAAAAAGGCACATCTGAATGTACTGCAGTAAAGTTACCTACCGAAAGGTGGGCTCACTGTCCTATGTTTGCTGCAGAGTAAGATTAAATACTTGGGCGGTTACTGAGGATCTCACATGTGCTGGAAAACACCTTCACCGAACTCACTTTTACCTAGTGCTGTGTCCAATTCTGCATGCTCTACTCCTGCAGCTCCTTTTTTGCATGGTTATATTTAGGACATTTATGCTTAATGTCACATTTAATTCAGATAACACTTTAACTTTTAAGCACATAAAGTGACTCACTAACTCTAGTTTCATTGAATGTAAGAAATTCACTGCAATGACTAGTTATAGTAAATGTAGTATTAGGATTAAAAGAATAAAATTGAATCTGCGATTTAAAATACCACATATAAAATGTTTTGGGAGAAGGACGCATGGTCACTTACTCTCTCATGGTGTTCTTTGTTCTTTTTTTCCACTTGTTTCAGACCAAGCAAAACCCGATCAATTGCTGCTTCTTTTGTCTCAATTCTGTAAACAAAGAGCAAAGAAAGGGAAGTTCTTACACAAATAGAAGAGAGAGAAATGTTATTTAATATTAGATGTATGTTATTTAACATCTAGATTAAATGTAAATACTACTGAAATGCTTATTTTTGTATCATATTGACTCGTTTGAGTAGATACCACTGTCTGCTTACTACACATGAAGAAATGATTCCCCGTATACATCTGGGCCTTCATGTTAGAATGGATCTCGTACTCCTGCTGAGAAACAGACTCCCTGATTATACTCTTGGCTTTGTAACCACTAGAGAGGATTAAGCTGGTTTATTCTTTCTGGATGTGGTTCAGCTGACCTATTGTACAGGTCTCTTTTAGAACAAAATTATTTGTGCTCCAAAAATATTTATTACTCACCACTCACTACAGAGGAAGCCTAGGCAACTCTCTCAGACACACGTCAGATGCATCCCAAACTGGAGAATTAAATGGAATTCAATTCTTCTGAAAATTTGGTTTGATGAGCTTCATAAACTGCATTTGTACACCAAGAACTTGTTAGCTTTTAAGAAACGCTACGGGAATAGGGACTGCAGCCTGAGTAGTTTCCTCTAAGTATGTTTACTTTTTTGTCAAAAATCTAGCTCACTGCTTTCACAATTTTCATAGATTTCTTGTCATCCTCTTGCCGCACCTCTAAAATAAGCATTCTTTCCTGGTGTTCTCTCTTCTAGAATGTGAAATGCTGGGTTGCAAGTGGTGTCTATTTGCAAAATTCTCTGTAGTCTTTCTCTCACTTCCCGGAATTCATTCACCATACAGCACAACAGAGGAAAGTACTACAATTATCACAAGATCTTTTACTGTTTCAACAGCTATTGTTCCTTGGGTTTTTTGTTTTGGGGTTTTTTTTGCCCCTCCCTATTGTATTAAGTTGTTTTATAAGAAGAACACTTTTTCCTGGTTAAGTTTAGATCACTGAGTCATGCAAATTGTAGGTTACTAGATTTGCATCCTCTAGTATCAGGGTGGTCCAAGATATTCCTCAGGTTTTCCATTAAGTACAAGGATATTAGTTAGGCAGCCTAGAACAGAGATATAGGGGTATGGTGGTGATGGCTACAGCAAAAATATCTCACTTATTAGACAGAGGTGACAGTTTGGCCATGTACTGTAACCTCCTAAATTACCTGCCATTTTAAAGCATTTCCATATTTTGAATACTGACGCTGATCTTAATTTCTGCTAATTTAAGATTTTCCATGAAGTGGCTGTCCATATCCATCACTTTGTTGATGTCAAAAATTTATCAGTAGAATTTGCTATTTTGTCTGCTACATATTGGAAATTTCCCGTTTAGATTATTTTTCTATGGTATTTGTCAGATTCAAAGAGCTACAAACCAGTTAAATTGATGATTCCTTCAATGCTATTTTTCTCAACTCTGTATACTAGGTTTCATCTAGAAACAACCCTCCTCTCCACTACCATGACAGTTTTGTCAGTCATCTATAGGATGTCATTCATGGGGTAGTTGTTTCTAACCAATCCTGAAACAGAAAACTATTCTGAAAATGCAAAAACTCCCTCACTATGAACAGCAACCATTCTTCAATGTACAGAAGAAAAAGAAGGAATAGAAGTTAAATAAATACCACACACTTGATAAATCCTGAAGTGGAATGTGAAAGACATCCACTTGTATGATTATGCTGCTGTGTTCAATAAAGTGGTACAGAGAAGTTATAGATTTCAGAGGTGAAGAGACAGAGGGAAAGAGAGCAAGATGGAAAGAGAGGATGGAGATGGAGAAAGATAAAGACAGAACGAAAAATACTTTTCTTCCCTTTTTCCCCTATTGTTGCTGTAGAGAATAAATATCCTGTATCAGTAGAGCACAGATTTCAGTGGAAGACTCTTCAGACAAATAAGCCATTCACTTGGATATTTGAATATACGTAACAGTAATTTTATCAGAAAAGTGGTGGGTTTTTTTTCTCAGCCTTGTAATACAGTTTGCTTATTTCTTAGCAAAATAGATGGGTTGGCTTGTTAATTTTTGGGTGGTATTTATTTGTGATATGATTCAGCTAAATCTGGTCTGTTTCCCTATGGAAACTTGTGCTCTGTAAAATGAAGTAGAAAATCCCACATAAACCCTGTAAACATCCTACAGATGTCACTAGAACTATATGCAGTGCTCTTTAGTTTGCTTACCCTGCTTTTCATTTCTACATCAAGGCAGTACTCCATACTCCCTAAATGCTGATAATTGTTGAATACTGGATGCTGTTGAGGTTTTCCCCTTTCATTTTCCATCTCTTTGATAAAAGTCACAGAGCTTAATTTTAATCCTTCCAATCATCTACTCAAGAGACTGGAGATCAAATAAACTGGACTGTTTTGTAACTACTTCTGACATTCCCCTCTTAGCTCTCATTTTTCTCTGTTTGGTTTTAAGAGACCTTTAAGTTACCCCTCCACTATTTTCAAAATAAAGCAGTTTCCTTTGTGCTCTGCTCTCAGCTGCACCAAAGTAGGTCTTGAGGTTCTGGCTAGTGACTACATACCTCTGTGAACACCAAGGAATGATAAAACACAGTCAAATGTGATTTTTGCAACTTCAGAGTATGTTGATCAAAAACTTGCTACTAACAGACAAAAATGGGGGGGAGAGTGTTCGTTTTTAATAAAACTCTTTTTCCCCAAGTTATAACCTAATGGCATAAAATTATCTCTGACCCACTTAAACTGTACCGTAAGAAAGCATTTAAGAAGTGTGTATTTCTAAAATAGCCTTGAAAGCCCAAAACAAGAACACAAAAGAACAGTACACAACTGCCAGTCAATCAGCTCAGGCTCTGACTTGGGTAAGTTGTCTTTGTTATCTGCTTTACCGATTCACATATTCCATACAAGTGAAAAGTTAACTACACTAAACCTACTGAAATTCTAGTAAGGCTTCTGGGAAAGCTGATTCAGGTTCAGTAAGTTGCTCTTCTGGTTTCTCCTCCTTCTTCTTCTCTTCCATGCTTTTCGCTGTACTTGTGCTAGAAGTTAGATCTGAAGGGAAGAAAGGGCAAGCAGGAAAGAAGAAAAACACTAAGAAATGACTGACTGACTTAGAAAATCTCATATGTTCACCAGCTTTTGTCACTTGTGACAAGTTCTTAACAGTTCCAAAACAAACAAAACAAGATGTTTTGTTGACAACAATAATCCTGCCCAGGGTAGCACTCAGGCCCATGGTTTTGGGACATCCTGAAGTGTTGTCCTGAGTAAAGATACGTTCGTGAACAGTGGCCTCTATCACTAGTTCCTTATTGCATCCCTTGTTGTGGGCTGTGTTTTACATTCTTGCAAATCAAACAAGCAGTTGTTCCTTTTCCAGTCCTTTGTCTCTGTTTCTTTATCAGGCTTGTTTTACCAAGTCTACTTGTTAATATGCATCTCTCTCCCTCTCCTTCTGTTCTCCTAGCGCTATGAATATTTGCCTTTCACTGCAACTCTGATATCAGTTTTCATTGTCAGAGCTGGAACAAAACCACTCTCTGAAGGGATATGCATGTCAGCAGTATTCCCTGGGCGTGTTGTCACAACTACCAACCTCAGAATTCAACTGACAATGAATTGTTCTGTAGTGGAACTGGTAGCATATATTACATAAAATAAAAAAGTCACAAGAAAAGGGCACTTATGAAGATTCCTCACTTTCAGCAGTCACATAATCAGATGCCAAAACCAGATCACTTCATATGACATAGGAGGTTTTATTACTGACTGAGTAGAAACATTGTATGTAACTTGTTTTCATAATAAATTGCTCTTCTGAATTTAAGTTCTGAATTCTCACAATTCTCACTCTAATAGCTATAATCAGTACCAACTTGTTCTGTGACTAAATACAGCAGGCTGGATACTTTTTCTATTAAAACGAGCACAAGGAAACAGAAAAAAACAGTGGAAGGCCACATAGCCTGCCAAATCTGTGTAAAATCAAGGGAATTAAGTTAAACCAACTATCGACAGATACACTCTAATCCATATGCTGGTGCATGCCCTCTCACTGCACTCACCATACCCTGAAGCAAGGCAATGTCAGCTTTCTGTATATAAAATAACTTTCTACCCTAAATGAGTAGTTTGATGCCTGCTGATGAAACATGTGAGGGTGCTGAGGGCAGGCAGTGTGTGCTATATATTGCAAAAAGGCGTGTAAAAGGAATGCTCACTGTGTGGCAGCTCTACAAGCTAAGTGAAAGAAAGGGTAAACATACCTTGGAGTCTATGTCCCCATGCAGCTGTTTACACCTGGGAATATCTTTCTCATAATGTTTTATACAGAAGAATTTTGCTCCCACTCTGCTCGAAACCTGCTTGTGCAGATTTTGTCTGTTCTGCTGCTGAAGAAAAGGTCACACTCATAGAGTCAATTGTCTAGAGTTGTCAATCACCATCTTTGCACCACCTGATTATTTATGTCACAGCTAGAGCTAATTTCATTCACAGAAACCTGGAAAATTCTGACTCTCACCAGCAACGTCTTGAACTTCCGAAGTGTCCCAGTTCAAAATTTTAAGGGTTGCTGCACATCAGTGAAATATTTCTACTGCAGAACTTCACAATTCACACCTGTGTCACAGTATCACCACATGACTTCAGTAACCCTTACTGATATCTACCATCCAAAAAAAATCCTTTTGTACCTGAGCATCCACTTGAGTCTGAAGCCATATTAAGTCCTTAATATTCACACACAACCTTTGCAGATACCAATTCAAGTTAAGCTTATCAAATGCAATATTTCACATCGAACTTTTAAAAACCCTAAACACATGACTGATCTAAGATTGAGATTTTAAAAGAAGACCAAGTGAATTAAGAAAAAATCTCACTCAGACAGGAATTTAGGTACTTAGCTCCCCTAGACCCCTTTGAAATTCCCAGCACAAATGCACAAGCGTAGGATACATTTTTTAAGTATACAAAAGAATTCGTCATCCTTCTTCAGTGCAGAATTAACTGAGGATGGTATTGATCCCACTTTCATTTGAGGATTTATTTTACTAATTTTCCTCAGAAATGGAAGATCACTGCAGCACTCTCTAACTTTTTTTTTTTTTAAATTATATCTGTCCCTTCCACTAAATGGAAAATCAAATCCCCTGGTTAAAACTGGATACAAACCGAAACATTTTGAGCAGCAGTACTTTGAAAAGGTTTTGGGGTTTTTTGTTTTTTTTGGAACTCTAACAACAAGTGAGCTCCAGTGATATATTTATTAAATTCTTCCTGTGCAGGGTGCAACAAGAAAGCCTCCAAGCTGTACAACAAGGTAAAAAACCATACTATAACAGATTTGCTGGATTTTGCAAACTATAGAAAATACACACACATGAGAGAGCAGGAAACATATTTAAGGGGACTGAGAATTGACTGCAGATTTCAAACCAGCAGGAAAACATTTGCAGAGGGCAAGATTGATTTCTTCTCCCAAACAAATAAATCATGAGGCCTAACTCTTGATGGACTCCCATTATCGCTACTAGAACTTTCTCAATCCATAAATATACTGCCATTGTATCCTTAGAAGAAGCAAGCGGATCCCGTACCCTGCAACCCAAGTACTGGGACTTTCCAGACACTCACGGCAGGGACTGCCTGTATGGCGGCTCACCACTCATGTGAGCTCAGTCACTACCATCCACACCAGCACTTGCACCCACACTATTACCTCTGTATCTCGAGCACCTGCACTACCAGTACTCTCCAGTTCCTCAGTCCCCATCAATAATTACCTCAGCATTCTGCAGATACACCGTAACCCCTTCCCAGTCTCCAAGGCAGGCTAACTCTGGCCTATCCCTTCCAGCATATCCCTTGATCATATTCCCTGCTACCCACTTCATCACCAGAGATCTCAGTGGAGGAAGCTGGGCCACCACTCAACAGTGTCCAGAGCCTCCCTGTCCACAGCCACCAGACCCCACTGGTACTGTCACTCTGTGCCTAAGCCCCCACATGCTGTCCCCCACCACCTCTGAGCACCAAAGAATTCTGTATACCGCCAAGCTTTGAGGTACCTCCCCTCCCCCTGCCACCACTCACACCCACCCACGTCTCCCTCATGGTCCTCACCGCCTGCGCCCCCAAGGCCTAAACGGTCACTACAACGCCCCGGCACCCAGTCACCACCCGGCTCCTGGCTGCACCCACACACTGTTCCCGCTCCGGGCAGCCTCCCCGACCCTTCCGCAGGCCCCGCCGCTCCCGGCCACGGTCGGTCAGGGCCTGCCTCCCGCCCCGCCGCAGCGCCAACGGCCGCCGGTCGCCAAGGCAACGGGAGGCCCCGCCCCTCGGCGCGTTCCGCGGGCCGGCGGCGCCCCCTGGCGGCGGCGGGCGGGAGCTACCGCCGGGGGAAAAGCCCGCGAAAAGCGCCCGGCCGCCCCTCAGCGTGTGAGGTGTGGGGTGTTCGGTGGGGTGCGGTGGTGTGAGGTGTGAGGGAGCCATCGCCGCCGGGGTAAGCGAAACACTTCTGGGCCTCTTAGGCAGAAAGAGTCAGGTGCACTGAGCGTGTGTTTGCTGTGTGGCTCCTGGATTGGCACCCCACCTCAGGAAACAGCCTGCAGAGAAGGGCTCGGTGGTACAGGTGGATGAGAAGCTCAACATGAGCCGGCAATGTGCACTCGCAGCCCAAAAAGCCAACCACATTCTGGTCTGCATCAAAAGAAGCGTGGCCAGCAGAGCAAGGAGGGGGGATTCTGCCCCTCTGCTCTGTTCTGGGGAGACCCCACCTGGAGTACTGCGTCCAGCTCTGGAGCCCTCAACATAAGAAGGACACGGACCTGTTGGAGTGAGTCCAGAGGAGGCCACAAAAATTATCAGGGGGCTGGAGCACCTCTGCTATGAGGACAGGCTGAGATCAGCCTGGAGACAGAAGGCTCCAGGGAGACCTTATAGACACTGTCCCCCACAGCATTCTCCTGGAGAAGCTGGCGAATCATGGCCTAGACAAGTGTACTCTTCACTGGGTTAAAAACTGGCTGGATGGCCGTGCCCAGAGAGTTGGGATTAATGGGGTGAAATCCCCTTGGCGGCCGGTCACCAGCGGTGTCCCTCAGGGCTCAGTTTTGGGGCCAGATTTATTCAATATCTTTATCAATGATCTGGATGAGGGGATTGAGTGCACCCTCAGTAAGTTCGCAGACGACACCAGACTGGGTGGGAGTGTTGATCTGCTGGAGGGTAGGAAGGCTCTACAGAGGGACCTGGACAGGCTGGATC